>CM071924.1:37916381-38349431 GCA_016081115.2 Rehmannia glutinosa
AGAAGACTACAAAGTCGGGCAAATTAGTTCATAATTTTCTCTACAAAGGAGGAGCGAGCCAACGACCCCAAAACCGATCAGGTGTTTCTAAATCCTCTTCTTATTCTAATTGTTAATTATGTCGATTAAATTCTTAACGTGGAATGTGAGGGGTATCGCTAATCCGGGTAGCCGACGTCATTTGCATGCATTAATTTCTCGTCTTAAATTGCCTTTTGTTGCGCTTTTAGAACCTATGACTTTGCCTGAGTTTAGTTTCTATTGTCGTAGATTTGGCTTTGACGATTGCTTATCTAATTGTTCTAATCATATCTGGATTATGTCTACTGCTCATTTACATTTTGACATTCTTGTTGATCATGCACAACTATTACATTGTAGGTTGACATCTGCTTTGTTGCCTCAGCCTATTTATTTGACTTTTGTGTATGCTAAATGTGATAGAGTAGCTAGATATGTTTTGTGGGATACCTTGCGTGAGATTGCAATTAGTATGGAGGGGTTACCCTGGCTTGTTAGCGGTGATTTTAACATTTTTTTGCATGATCACGAGAGGATTGGTAGTATCACTGATAGGTCGGATGAGATGCTTGATTTTGCCTATATGATTGCGGACTGTGAATTATTTGATGCGGGGTGTGAGGGGCCTATCTTTACGTGGGCTAGAGGTGGGCTTCAGGAGAGACTTGATAGGGCTTTGTATAATGAACACTGGGCTGATGTGTTTACTTCTTCTATTGTTACGCATTTATCTCGTGTTCGCTCTGATCATGCTCCTTTACTCATATCTTGTCAGTTTGTACCGCATGTGTCTCGTTCTTCTTTCCGATTTCAGCATATGTGGATACGTCACCATACTTTTTGCGGGTTGCCAAGGAAGCATGGGGGCATCCAACCGTTGTTTTGGAATGAGGAGCTTGCAAAGACAAATTGAATAGGGTCAAGCGCAGACTCAAGATTTGGAATCACTAGACGTTTGGTAATGTTTTTGATCGGGTTAGACTGGCCGATGAGGCGGTTTCATGGCTCAGCCGTATATGATAGTGATCCGTCTCCGACTCATCGAAGTGAGCTACATCGTTGTGTGTGGCCGAGTACGAGCTACGTTTGAAAATGGAGGAGGATTTTTGGCGCCTTTAAAGCTGCGATTAAGTGGGCGATCGAGGGAGAGCGCAACACTAAGTTTTTCCATGGATTTGTTAAGCGTATATGTCGCGCTAGAATTCATTCGATTGACGATGATGGAGTGGTGATCACACAGATTCTCGAGATTCTAAGTCGGCAGATTCGATTCTTTCGGTCTTTATTGACTTCTAACTTGGAGTATCGACTCCCCCGTCGATGAGTTCTTTCCCGGCTTCCCGATTCCGTTGATCAAGATGGACTATGTGTTATGCCGACGGCTCGGGAGGTTCGCGATGCGGTGTTTGGGATTGATCGATCCCCTAGTGTTTGGGGCACGATGGATTCTCATCTTTGTTCTTTCAAAGATCATTGGGATTTTCGTCGATCGGATGTTGAGGATGCGGTGGTTGACTTTTTCTCGGGTAATCTCATGTCGTCCCATGTTCACGGCGACATCTATAGTTCTCATCCCAAAGGTTCCTCACCCTCGGAAGTGGTGAGTTTCGCCGATTAGCTTTGTGCAACGTGACGAATAAGATTATCTCTAAGATTATGAATGTGCGGTTGGTCTCGATTCGCGCTTTGATTGTGTCACCGAATCGAGTGGTTTCACACCGATCGTGTCATCTCGGATAACATTTTGCTCGCGCAGAGCTTATCCATGATATCGGCTTAGCCACGGAGACTCCTAATGTGGTGATGAAGTGGATATGGCTAAAGCTTATGATAGGGTGCAATGGGATTTCTTGTATACAACTATGGTTCACATGGGCTTCCCGTTCGGTGGATTGATATGGTTGGTAGTTGTATTGAGCAATCGTGGCTTTCTCGTTTCGGTTAATGATATCCTTCTTCGGATATTTTCCTTCGACTCGGGGACTACTGCGGCAGGGGATCTCTATCTCCGCCTTGTTTGTTTCTGGCGGCGGAGTATTTATCCCGGGATTGGATTCCATTATTAGACGACACCGGATATGATTTATCGGACGCGACGGGGTTTTAGGTGACTCATTTGGCCTTGCCGATGATGTTGTTATCTTCACTAGGGCGTCGACGATGGCCTCGTCACGTTGAGGCACTTTTTGGAGCACTATTCTCGCTACGGCGGCCACCGGTCGGTGTCCAAAAGAGTAGATTCTTTCCGCCCCACGTTACATTGATTTACCGGGAGCACATGGTTCATGAGAAATGGCAGGCTTTGTTCGCGATGACTTGCCGATGACTTATTTGGGTGTCCCTTTGTTTAAAGGGGCGAATGAAGAAAGAGCTCTTCCTCCCGGTGATTCGAGAGGATGTTGGATAGATTCTTTGCCGGGTGGTCGATCGACATCCGTCCTTTGGTGGTAGACTCGCTCTTATTCGAGCACGCTAATGGCCACCCCGTTGCATATTCTTGGTCATGCGGCCGCCAAAGACATTCTTCATCGATTGGAGCAGATCATGGCTAGATTCTTCCGGGGCTCCTACGTGGGACAAAGAAGACTCATTGGATCGATTGGGATATTATCCGCCATCCTATTTTCGAGGGTGGGTGGGGTTGCGCCGACTTTAGATATTGGCCGACGCCTTGATTTACAAGTTGTGGTGGAGGTTACGCGAGGGCCATTCGTTGTGGGCTCAATTCTTGATCGCAAATCTTTGTTACAATGGGCTTCGGTCTCCTGTAGAGACTTTGTAACACATAATCATAGTCATCAGTGGAGGCGCTTGAGGCGGATCGGTATTCGAGCCCAGGAGCGGATTTTTTGGTCTGGCGTGGTAGCCGTGTTAGTTTGCTCGGGATGATATTTGGTTTGGGCATGGCCGCTGCGAGATCATTGTTTGGATCGGCCGTTGGGTCTATGACGGTTGATTGGTTCATTCGCGATGGTATGTGGGATAGAGACAGACTTTATCAGTCATGGTATCCAGATGTGGGCTTCCTAAGAGTCTCATTGAGGATATATCCGGGGTTCCGATTCTTCCGGGGGTCGAGGAGGATATCATGCGGTGGATGTTTACCTCTCATGGTGGGTTCTCTATGTCTTCTCGCTTGGGATTCTCTCAGGGGTAGAAATGCTTAACCTCGTATGGTGCCATTTGGAACGATGCTCTTATTCCTACTATCTCTATATTCCTTTGGCGCCTCCTTCGTAATCGTCTTCTTCTGTGGATATCAAGCTTCGCACACGTGGCACTTCCCTTGCCTCACGTTGTTGTTGTTGCTTGAATAATCCACATTCATCTCCTCAGTCGAATCTATCCCTCACCTCTTTTTGATGAATGATCTTTGTTGATCCGTGTGGAATCACTTTCTTCCTTGGTTTGACACTACACTTCCACACACCACTGATATGATATTGTTCCTTTCATTTTGGAGGAATCGCACACACGGATCACACACGAGGAACTTGAGTTTCTTGGTTCCCTGCTTGATTTTATGGTTTGTCTGGATGGAAAGGAATAGTGTCAAGCATCGACACATTCCTTTCTTGGCATCTCACATTATTTGGTAGGTGGAGCGGTATCTCTGGATTCTTGTTTCAGGTCGGCGTTTGAGCCCTTCGATTGGTCTGGATGCTTCCCTACAATGAGTTTTTTGCAGGGGAATGCTCCACCACAGGTTTCACGCAGGCCTAGGATGGTGATTTGGCGAGCCCCTCAGTTTCCTCAGATCAAGCTGAACACGGATGGTTCGTTTGATCGAGACACATTGATTGCTGGCGGAGGGGATTGATTCGAGATCATTTGGGCAGACTTATGTTGGCGTTTCACAGTTCCTTCCAGGCGGTGTCTAGCTTTTATGCCAAGCTACTAGCGCTTAAGATCAGATTACGGCATGCCCGATAGTTTTCACTTCAGATTTGGATCGAGTTGGACGCAGCGGCGGTGGTCACCACGATCACTTCTGGTGGCCTTGGCTCTTGGTAGGTTCAGCACACCCTGATTCGCATTCGGAACATGCTGAAGGACCTTCAGTATTCGATTTCCCACATACACAGAGAGGGGAATCGACCAGCAGATCACCTAGCAGAGTTGGGAGCTGCTACCCTTGGCAGTCACATTGTTGATGAGGGCACGACTTCTCACCACCTTCTTGCGCTCATTCGGATGGACCAGCTGAGATATCCGAGCTTCAGATTTTCATAGATCATTGGTTCTCCTATTATTCTTTAGATTTCTCTCTATGATAGTCTTTCTAGATATCGTAGTGATAGATTATTTGTTCTTTGATTTTCCCCCGCCTTGACGGGCATGACATTGTATGACATTTTGATTATTTGATATACAGGTAGGGGATCACGCCTCAATCCCCCACCCCCCGGGGTGTTATTTTAAAAAAAAATATAGGGGGTAAAGTGAGATTTACCCAAAAAAGAAATTATTGTTGCCGATTTGATAGAGTTGGCAAGCTGGCCAAACCGAACCAGCCCAGTACCGGCTTATCGGCCCAAAGGAAAAATAGGGTCGGGCCAAATAGTGATCGATTCTCTATTTTTAGAGCCAAGTCCGGCCCAACCCATGAAAATATACATAAAATATCTGATCGACCCGGTGATTCGGGCCGAATGGACCAGGCCAATTAAGTCCAGTTTATTTTGGGCCTCTAATAATGAAGCCCACCCGGTCTTTTTACCGGGCCGGGCTCATTTTGACAGCTCTAGGGTTTGACTTTGCAAGTTGAAGTTTTTGAAATTGCTATGAAAGATATGGGTGTAGTAGATGTTATTTTAGGAATTAAGATCTCTAAAACATCTGATGGACTTGTTTTGTCACAGTCTCATTATATTGAGACAGTACTTCGAAAGTTTAATGCTTATGACAGTCCTTTAGCTAAAACACATGTTGATTTAAGCTTACACTTAGCTAAAAATCAGGGTGAGCCTGTGTCTCAACTAGAATATTCTCAGATTATTGGCAGTCTAATGTATGTAACAATCCTGGCAATGACCATTGGAAGGCATTGATAAAGGTTCTTAGATATCTAAGACTCACCTTAAATTATGGATTACATTACTCTAGATATCCACCTGTATTAGAAGGATACAATGATGCTAATTGGATATCTGACACAAAAGATTCCAAGTCTACTAGTGGTTATGTTTTTACCATTGGTGGTGGAGCGGAGTCATGGAAATCCTCTAAACAAATGTGTATAGCTCGATCCACGATGGAATCAGAGTTTATAGCTCTAGATAAAGCTGGTTAAGAAGCAGAATGGCTTCACAACATTTTAGAGGATATTCCTTGTTGGCCTAAGTCAATGGCTACAATCATGATACATTGTGATAGTCAGTCGGCTATAGGAAGGGCTCAAAATAGTATGTACAATGGTAAGTCTCGACATATACGTCGAAGACATAATACCGTTGGGCAGTTGATCACAAATGGGGTTATTACAATTGATTACGTAGAATCGAAAGAAAACCTAGCGGATCCGTTAACTAAAAGTTTGAATAGAGATCAAGTATACTGCTTATCGAAAGGAATAGGCTTAAAACCCACAAATAAGAGTGTTCATAGCGGTAACCCAACCTTGTGAATCAGAGATCCCAAGACCTTGGTTCAATGGGATAACTAAATTATGAATATTCAGATAAACACTTGGAACATGTTACAGCTCATTCCTATCCAAGTGGAAAAACCTGTTGAATGTGGTGAGGTTAAGTTATAAACTTTTAATGATCCCTATACTTTAAAGAAGTAGAGTATTGCATGATACTCTTAATAGGAGATCACCTATATAAGTGTGAAGATGGGGTGATCCAACGAAATACTTATAAATCCAAGCGATTGTCCAGGGCCAAAATGGACACAACCGTGAGAACCAAATGGTGTTAGGAAATATATTGTGTGGATGTTGTTGTTTTGGTTTACATAAACAATCGATGGGGTGATATTTCCGATAGTATTCCACTAAGAAAGATTCAAAGCCACAAGCTACCTCTCCCGATGCAATAGCTTTCCGTTTGAACTATCTTTAGTGTTTGCATACTCATATGCATTTATTATCATTCATGTAGGGGATTGTTGAAATTGGTTTAAAGAAATTGGATTTTGGCCCGATTTTGACCAATTATTAAGTGAGTTCATTTATTCGATGTATGAAATAAATGAGATAAACGTAATCTACATCACGGGTAGATGAATTTAGCATTTTGAATTTCTCAAAACCAATGTCGGGTGAATGAGAAATAAATGCATGAAGTTAGCCACTTAAAATGCCTTTTATATATGGAATATAAAAGGGTGGGAATATGGAAAGCCATATCCCACATAAGAAACATATTAAATGTTTGACTAGTTTATAAAGAGTTTCACCACCAATAAGGAGTAATCAAGTGGACCTTCTTATGGACCCTAGTGGACCAAGTCAATTTTGACTAGCTTTTGGCTAGCTCAAAAAGCACCAAGGACGGTGCAGAGTGTTAGATAAATGTTTTTATCATAATTTTGATGATTTTATTTAACTGAGTTTTTCACCAAAACAATGTCCCTAAATATTGTCCAAATACTCCCAATCGATTTAAAATATTTTTACTAATTTTTCGGAGTATTTCTAGAAGTTTATTTTTGACAAAAATTAGACAACACTTCTATCTCGTGTTCAACCGGTCACCCTAGAGGGAAACTCGTTCCTGAAAGTTTGATTTCTAATATAGAAACGAGACGTACGAAAACTCATAGGGGGTCGACCGGTGGGTCGACCAGTGTCTGGGATGGTTTGTTTTGGCCAATCTTCTTTGTATTGTTTTTTTTAGGGTATTGGACCGGTCCAACTAGGGTTCGACCGGTCGAGCACCCCTTGGACCAGTCCACCAAGTGTTTTTCAAGAAAAAATTTCGAATTTCATATTACTATTCGATCGGTCGACCTTAAGGTTTATCAGCAAACTATCCATTGAGCAACAGACAACTTTTCATGATTTTAAGGGATTGATTTCTAACAGCTATAATCTTGATTTAATTTGCAATTTTGTAGATTTTAATCTCCAAGGAGGAGCCTATGTCTGAAAGTCAAATCCAAGACCTCTCCTATAGATAGATGAAGGATTGAAGCAACAAGATACAACAACACAAGCAATACAATCACAAGCAAAATTATTGTCCTTCACTTTCATATTCTTGTTGTATTTAGCCTAAGTCTTTCACTTGCACATCTTGAGTACTAGGCTTAATTTTTTATTACACTTGCACTTCAAAGTTGTATACTTCATTATCGAGTTGTAATATTGAATTTGTTTGTATCATCCAAAGCAAGATAACCTTGTTAGTGTTCTTGTGGTAAGAGCACACTTGGGTGATTTTAGGTGTTGAAGAGTGTGGTACTCTTCATAGGTGAAGGAAGATTGTGGTAATCTTCTCGGTGGTGTTGTAAGAATAGTATTGTAATCTTCTTGGTGGTGTTGTAAGAAGAGTGTGGTACTCTTCAAGGTGAAGTTGTAAGGCCATCTCCAAAAGAGCGCTATTCTACTGCTCCAACTTTAAAGTAGTGCAAAATCCCTTTCCAGCCCTGCGCCATCTACAGCGCTATTCTAAAGTTTGCTACAGTACTGTTCATGCGCTATAATTTTTTTTCTTTCTATATTTTTCTTTTTTTTTAATTAATGAAACAAGTTTTGGTTTATCAATGTTTATTTAAATATTTTAAAAAGTATTATTTATTATTTGAATTGTATATTTAATTTATATGACTAATTTTAATAAAATTTAATTATTTAAATTTATAATATAGTATAGATTAGATATAATAATAAAATATATTCTTTAATTTACTACATGTGTATTTACAATAAATAAGTGGTTTTAATAATGGTTTTATTTTAATTTTTTGCATTAATTTCATTACATTTTCTATTTTTTTTAATTTGATAAATTTTGAAGATAAACAAACTAGTAAATTTTATATTAAATAAAATTACTTATATAATAATTTTTTATCAATTACAAAGTAATGAAAATCAAAATAAAAGAAAGAATCTTATGGAATATTCTTTTTTAGTGCAGAAAATAGTGCAAACTGCTGGAGATGAAGTGCAAATTTTGCGCCAAAGTAGTGCAAACTCTCCACCAAAATAGTGCATACTGCTGGAGATGGTCTAAGAGTTTTGGTAACTATTAATATAATTCTTTTTCTTTTTTGAAATCCACTTTGGATATACCGAGGTGGTAGAGCACGTAGTCCCTAGGTGGGGTGAAGCTCTATAAATCATCGAGTGTTGTTTACATTTCCACACTTACATTCTTTCTATTATTTCTACATTCAAAAAAAGAGGGGGAAACTCGGAAAATCGGCATAATCTATTCACCTCCCCTTTAGATTATCGTAGCCACTTGGACTAACAAGTGGTATCAAAGCCAAACTCTTTGAAAAGCTCGTTCTTCATTGCGAGTAAAGAGGAAAGATCCATGGCTACGAATGAAAGCTACCTCACCACCGGCGCCTCCACCAACAAGCCACCACTATTCGACGCCAAGACCGAATGGAGTGCTTCTTACAAGTTCGCGGGTTTGACATTTGGAATGCAGTTAATGAAGGGATAGATCAACCAACCAAGAAACTAGAAGATGGCACCTTGGCTCCCAAGAGCCTCAAAGAATTTGATGAAAATGACAAGAAGTCATTCTCGCTAAACGGTAAGGCATTAAATATTTTGCATTGTTCTCTTACCGCCACCGAATATAATCACATAAGAGGCATAAGGTCGGCACATGAAGTTTGAGAAAAATTGGAAACTATTTATGAAGGTACAAAGAAAGTTAAACAAGCTAGAAAAAGCTTGACCATTAGATCTCAGCTGTTGACCACAGGGCGCGATCTGATGGTCACGATTGATTCGGACCTGGGTTGCACCCAGTCTGAAGAGACACTAGAAGCTCTATAAATATCAGTCCCCAGAGTTTCATTTTTTGCATCAGAAATATCAGAAAAATTTCGAAATCATCAAGCATTCTTGCATATGTTCAGTAAAAAAGAGAGTTCAAAAGCATCATAGTGTTCGAATCTTCCATTGTTGTTATAGCCCCTATAACCTACAAAAGAATTATTTTTAGGTACCCTATAGTTTTGGGGTCCATGGGGTTTAGCCTTGAGACCTTTGGGTCTCCAAAAATAGTTGACATTGTTCTTCAATTTACAATGACTAACATAGTGACCAACTTTACCACAATAAAAGCAAATAAGATTGTGGGCAGTACTAGCACGTACAAAATCGGACCTTGGTCATTTTTCTTTGAAATAGGTTGAAAAGGTTTATAGCCAAGTCCTAATTTAGAATGCTCACCTCTTTGTGCATCTAAATTTTTTGTAACTTTATCCGTACTTAAGTTAAAACGATGCACATCCTTTTTCAAATTTTCAATATTATTTGTGAGCGTTTGTTTTTCGGTTTCAAGAATACGGACTTTAGTAAGAGTAATAGCATGAGCTTTATCAAGAGATTCATAAGAAGTAAACAATTTATCCTTTTCAATTTTAAGCTCTTTATGCTTCTTTTATAAAGTCTTGTATTTAACAATCAAATTTTGAAATTCATTTTGCAATTCATCAAAATCACATTGCAATTCATCAACTAAGGAAGAAGTTGAGGAGTTAGAGCGTACCTCGTTATTTTCATCGTCTATGGCCATAAGACCATGTTCGGTTTCTCCTTCCTTGTCGGATGTGGCGAGTAGTTCATCCTAAGTTTTGACATCTGCATTTAGAGCCTTCTTTTTACGGAAAGGCTTTTTCTTCTTTTGCTCTTCTTCCGCAAGTTTCGGGCAATCGGCTATGTAATGCCCGGATTTCCCGCATTTGAAACATGAATTGTCTCTTGGCTTTCTTGCTTTATTTTTATTAACAAACTTTGCAAATTTTCGAACAAGAGCCGCCGTTTTCTCATCATCTTCATCACTAGCATAATATGAAATATTAGAAGAAGATGCTAAGCCTTTAGGAAGATTTTGCATACCCGGTTTAGTGGTGGATGGTTGGGGATTTTTCCTCTCCTTGAGATAGACTTCATAAATGAGGAGATTTCCCACGAGCTCATCGAATTTGAGTGTTTCGATATTTTGTGCTTCCGTGATAGCCGTTACTTTCTCGGACCATGACCCGGGAAGAGCATTCAAGACTTTGGTCACTTTATCTTCTTCGAATATGACTTTCCCAAGTGCCACAAGAGGATTGACAATGTTATCAAGCCTTTCCACCATTTTTGATATGCTTTCACCATCATGCATATTGAAATTTTCAAAGTCTTTAACAAGCATGGTTTTTCTTTTGCTGGCTTAACTTTCTTAGTACCCTTATAGATGGTTTCCAATTTTTCCCATACATCATGTGCCGACCTTATTCCTCTTATGCTATTGTACTCGGCGGCGGTGAGCGAACAATGTAAAATATTCAAGGCCTTACCGTTTAGAGAGAAAGCCTTCTTGTCGGTATCATCGAATTCTTTGAAACTTTTGGGGGCCAAGGAGCCGTCCTCCCATTTCTTCGTTGGTTGAGCTATGCCTTCAATAACCGCATTCCATATATCGAACCCGCACCCTTGAAGAAAGTACTCCATTCGGTCTTTCCAAAATACGTAGTTGTTGGCGTCAAAAAGCGGTGGCTTGTTGGTGGAGGTACCGGTGGTGAGGTAGCTTTCGTTCGTAGCCATGGATCTTTCCTCTTTACTCGCGGTGTGGAACGAGCTTGCCAAAGAGTTTGGCTCTGATACCACTTGTTAGTCCAAGTGGCTACGATAATCTAGAGGGGGGGTGAATAGATTATGCCGATTTTTCGCAAATCACCCTCTTTTTCAAATGATCAAGCAAAGACAAGAACGTAAATGCGGAAATTAAACAACACACGTTGATTTAAAGAGCTTCACCCCACCCAGAAACTACGTGCTCTACCACCCCAGTATATCCGGGATAAGTTTCGAAAAAGAAAAAGAATTTTATTAACAATTACCACAATTGTTACAACACCACCTTTGAAGATTACCACAATCTTCTTACAACACCTTCAAGGAGATTACCACAATCTTCCTTCAACACCTATGAAGAGTACCACACTCTTCAACACCTAAGATCACCCAAGTGTGTTCTTACCACAAGAACACTAACAAGGATATCTTGTTTTGGATGATAGACAAATTCAAGATTACAACTCAATAAATGAAGTATACAAACTTTGAGTTCAAGTGTAATCAAGAATAAAAAGCCTAGACCTCAAGATTGTGCAAGTGGAAGAACTAAGGCTATTACAAGAAGAATGTAAAAATGAAAGCTTTGGGAATTTTGCAGATTTCTTGTTGTATTGTTTGCTTGTATGTTGTGTTTTGTGTCTTCAAAATCATCCTCTATTTATAGGAGAGTCTTCACAAACATAGGCTCCTCCTTCACTTTTGTCTACAAAAAGAAAATCATAAGATGTAGAAATAATGTACAAAATTGATAAAATAAATCTTGCTGTAATGGTTGTTCAACGGTTTGAATTGTCTGTCAAAAATAACATATAGCGACCGGTCGCTATGTAGAAATTTCAAACGTTATAAAGTAGATCGTGAGATGCAGACACAAGGATTAGGGGGGGTCGACCGGTCACGGGGGTGTCGACCGATCGTCCTAGGGGTCGACCGGTCGGCCCTGTGTTGGACCGGTCCCCCTCCCTCAATTTTCAACCCTGGAGTGTTCTGTTTCATTTTGTGTTCTTTTCAGGTACCGGTCGACCTCCTGGATTTTTTCAAACTCCTCATTTCTGTTTCAGAAATCATTTCCAAATACGGGATGCCTTATAGGGCGACCGGTTGGCCTCTAAATAGAAGTGTTGTCCAATATTTTGTCAAAAATAAACTTCAAAAAATACTCCAAAAATTAGTAAAAATATTTTAAATCATTTGAGAATATTTGGACAACATTTAAAAACATTGTTTTGGTATTTAAAAAAAATCATCAAAATCTTGATAAAAGCATTTATCTAACAATACTTAGGCTATTATAACATTGTATTCGAATTTTATTAAAGCAACCAAAAATCAAGAGTTTTAAGAAATAATCGAAAAAATTAAAAATAAAAGAAATAATTTTGTAAAAACCCGAACTCCACAAGTCTTTTCAACAATTACGAAAGCAACCCAAGGCACATATTCTCAACACGCTTCTTCAATATCAAATCCAATCAATGTTTCAAAACCAATTCATGTGTTTCTATGGGTTCAATTCCTAAATTAGTCTATTCTCCCTCCCGGGCGGTGCATAAACAATAGATTAATAATAATTATAGATCTCCTATACATTACAACTATTATTAACTCCCAAAAGATTTTTGAATTTAATGACTCCCCACAAACAGTTGTAGGTCGCCCGACTTACACCCATTTATGTCTGAATTCAATTTCCGTCTTTGTTAGAACTCATCTCCCGAATTTTGCACTAACAAATATGACATGCAAATTATTGATCAGATAATAATCAAGAAAATAAGCACTCAAATTTATAAAATAGAACACTTAAATCAATTAAGAAAACAATCAATCAAGATTTAACATGATTCCACAGTTTTGATTATGCCCTAGGATCTGAAAGATTAGCCAAATATTGATAACAAATTCATAGACAAACTTGAAATCAACATTGTGACATCGTTTAAGTACAAACAATAGATCTAAACTAATAAAAAAAACCTTCTTGTCAGGATGGGTCTTCTCTCCAAGTCTTCTAAACTCTTTTGCTTACGTAGATGTGATAGGCCTTGTGGTGTTGTTCGTAACCTAGTCCTCCTCTCTCAGAAGACTTTTGATTTGTGTATTCCTATGTATTTGTATTATATTTTGAGGTGTAATATGATATATTTTTGTGCAAGGCCTTGGGTTCCTTTATATACGTACTTAGAGATATCACTTGTAGAGTTCTGACTGGATTAGAACTCATATTTAGCCGCAGACACATTGCACGACCGTGTGAATCCACACGGGTGGGTCATGTGATCAGATTTTTCTCTTGGGGTCTCATGAAAGTTGTATCCCATTCTCTTAGCTTTCCATAGTCACTTGAATCAACTCAATATCAATTTTGTAGAGAAAGTTATGGCCAAAATACTAAACCCTGCTAGTACTGAAAACTGTTAGCGCGTTTGGAAGTGTTTTTGAAGGAAATTCATTTTTGTTCGACCGTCCATGATTCTTTCCTTCACATCTTTGCTCGTACCTTTTTTATTGACACAAAATAACACCTCGGGGGTGGGGGATTGAGGCATGATCCGCTACCTGTAGATAAAATCATGAAAAGATCGTACAATGTCAACGTCATGTCCAGTCACGGCGGGAGAAAATCAAAAAACAACCAACCTATCACTATGAAATCTAGAAAATCTATAATAACGAACTACCAATAAAATACAATGAGATCCAATGGTCGCTCAAAATCCAAAGCCCGGATATCCCAACTGTCCCATCCGAATGAGCGATAGTAGATGGTGGGATATCGAGCCCTCATAAACAAGATGACAACCAAGGACAGCGGCTCCCAACTCTGCCAAATGATCTGCTGGACGATTTCCCTCTCCGTGTATGTGGGAAATCGAGTATTGAAGGTCCCTCAATAGGTTTCTGATGCGAATCAGGGTGTGCTGAACCTGCCAAGAACCAAGACAACCAGATGTGATTGTGGTGATCACCGCCGCTGCATCCAACTCTATCCAAATGTGCGATGAAAACTGTCGGGCATGATGTAGTCCCATCCTTAGTGCTAAAAACCCCGCATTGAAGCTAGAAACAGCCTAAAATGAACTATGAAATGCTAACATGAGGCTACCCGAGTGATCCCGAATCAATCCCCATCCTCCAGCTATCAACGTGCTTGGATCAAATGAACCATCTGTGTTCAGCTTGATTTGAGGAGACTGAGAAGCTCGCCAAATCACCATCCTCGGTCAATGTGGAATCTGTGGAGGATCACTCCCCTGCAAAAAGGCAACGGTAGGGAAGCAAACAGACCAATCCAAGGGGCTCAATCGCCGACCTGAAACAAGAAGCCATAGATACCGTTCCACCTGCCAAATAATGTGAGATGCCAAGAAAGGAAGGTCTCGGTGCTTGACACTATTCTTTTCCGTCCACACAAACCATAGAATCAAGCAAGGAACAAGAAAATTCAAGTGCCTCGTGTGTGATCTATGTGTGCGATTCCTCCAAAAACTGAGGATTAATATCATATCAGTGGTGTGTGGAAGTGCAGTGTCAAACCAAGGGAGAAAATGATTCCACAGGAACTAAACAATATCATTCATCAAAAAGAGGTGAGGGATAGATTCAACCTGAGGAGAGGAATGTGAATTATGCAAGCAACAACAACAACATGACGCAAGAGAAGTGCCACGTGCCTGAAGCTTGACATCTACAAGGAGTTGATTGCGAAGGAGACGCCAAAGAAAAACAGATATGGTAGAAGTAAGAATGTCATTCCAAACGGCACCAAAAAGAAAGTTTTGTGCCTTTCTATCTCGGATGGAATCCCAGGCAAAAGACATGGAAAACCCACCATAAGGAGTAAGCATCCATCGCATGACATCCTCAGATCCTAAAAGAATAGGAACCCTACGAATATCCTCGATGAGTCGCTCAGGAAGCCCATATCTGGAGACCAAGACCTGATGTAGTCTATCCAAATCCCACATACCATCACGAATAAACCATCCGACTAACACATGCCCCATCTGCTGATCCAAAAAATAATCTGCAAGTGGTCGATGCCCAATCCATATGTCATCCCATAAACTGGCCCTACCACTGCCAATAGACTAGAAGATCCAATCCTGTGCCCGAATACCAAATTGCCGCAATCGCCTCCACTGAGGGCTGTGAATTTTGGCACAGGGGCTCTACAAAGAGACTGACGCCCATTATTAAAATACTTACTGATCCAAAACTGAGCCCATAGGGAGTGACCCTCACATAGTCGCCACCACAATTTATAGTTAAAGGCCTCAACAATATCAAATAAGCGACAAAGACCCAAACCACCCTCAGATACAGGATGCCAAATATTATCCCAACTAACCCAGTGCGTCTTCTTTTGTCCCCCATAGGAACCCCAAAAAATCTTGCCATAATTTGTTCCAACTGATGTAACACTTTCTTTGGTGGTTCTAGGACCTATAAGATATGCAACAGAGTGGCCATCAGAGGAGGACAAATGCCTATGAGACCATCCAACAACTCTATCCAGCATCCTCTGAATCACTGGGAGGAATAACGTGGCCGTCGTGTGTCCCTTGAATAAGGGACACCAAGGTAGGTGATTGGAAGATCATCTCGAACAAAACCAGTCTGGGTATGCACCAAATGCTCCCAATCCTCTATGTACCTCAGGGCCAAGAAGAATCTACTCTTCTGAATACTGACCATCTGGCCGGAAGTAGCAAAATATTGATTTAAAAAATGCCTCAAAGTAACAAGTCATTCATTAGACGCAGTATCACGTCCAATTTAGCTCCATTTGCTGCAAAATTCACAAGAGTACGCAGTATCACGTCCAACAAAGAAAACCAAGTAAAATACACTAAATATGCGTGCAAATGCATCAACTATGTATCATTTAAGACCCTTAAATGGACATATATTTTACACCTATCAACCATTCATAGTTGTTCTTCTGTCATCCCCAAAAAATCTTATTTTGAAAATCATTACACGCGACTAGAGCTGAGTACAAACTAAACCACATAGATACATAACATTTAGTCTCAATCATGCGACAACTTAAAGGGTATATGTTGCTGGGCAATTGTTGGGAAATATATGTTTAGATTTTGATGAATGCCATGTAAAACTTAGACTAGAAAGTTGGCACCCCATTTTCCTTGTAATTTGTATTGTAATAGATAGGGCTGTATGAGCTGAGTCAAGTCAGCTATGCCTAGATATACAAGAAGTCAACTGAAGACTAGGATGAAGACTCCGCTGTGAAGCTGCTGAGTGTGGCAAGGAAGAAATGTCAAGGACTCGACTGAAGGAGTATCAGCTGAGATACAGCTGTGTGAAGAGTCAGTCAAGTCATCTCAAGAAGCCAAGTCTCAAGTTGAAGTGACAGATGAGTCTTTCAATCATTGGAGCAGACTCAAGTCACCTGGGGGAAGACAGCTGCAAAGAGTAGTTAACTGAAAAGAATCCGTTGCACGGAAGTCAAGAATATTACTTAATCAAGTAATACTTCCATGCTGCCATGTCTTAAAGTGCTCAGTCCCAGAAGCGTGCAAAAGGAATAAACCAATGGGAAGCACTGCACCTCGTGTCAGATTCTGAAAAGTTGAACATTCATTTAATACGAGGAAATATCAACATCAAGGACTGTAACAAGACAAGCCAACGAACACAAGTGATTTTTGAAAATTAGCCTATCTCTTCAACGGGCAGATTTTTGAAAGTTCACTATAAAAGACTGAGGAATCTCATTGAGAATGTTACCTGAACCACGAACAATCAAGCAATTATTCAAACTCAGAACTCGCAATATATTCTCAAATTATTCAAGCAAATCCTCAAGCCTACATCTCGAAGGAAATCGATCCAACACTAAGCTGTGAAGGAAAGACAACTTCAAACTGTTGAAGAGGAAACTTTAGAAGAATCAAAAGGGGTCTACATTCCAAGGAGGATTGTAGAAAGGTTCAAGGTCGAACCAGTCTCAAGTTATTGGAGGGCTTCGTGATCAAATCCAAGAAGCTTGAGCAAGTAAGTGAAGTAACAAGCGCAAACCGCCTGTGAAGAAGCCGAGTCGGACGAGAAGCCTTTGTGTGACCAAGGCATCTCCAGACTGAGTCCCAAAGGAGCAAATCAGCTGTGTGATCAAGACTTGTATCTGGACTGATAACCACTTTGTACTCTGATCAATACTTAGTGGATTCCTCCAGGAGTTGGAGAAGAGAGGAGTAGAAGAATTACCCCATCTTCGAACCTCTATAAAAATTATTGTGTCATTTACATTTCAGCATTTTATTTCTGCATATCACTTTATATCTGCTGATAATTTGCTATTCAAATGATAATTAACAAAGTGATAAAATCAAGTGTTTAAAACAAAGTTAAACCAAATTCAAGGGTGTTAAGTCTTCCGCTGAAAATCTTATCACAACCAAGTTAAGGTTTAGACTTAACAGCTGAGTTATTCTATCAACAGCTCATTCGAGTCTGTTGATTGGCTAACTCTGCTGATTAACTAACTTAGCTATCCCCCAAGGACTTAGCTGTGTATTTAACTCTGTAATATTTTAAAAGGACTAAAATCAAAAAATTGGTAAGGTTTATTCAACCCCCACCTTCTAAACCTTACTCTTCCTCTTGGGACCAACAAGTGGTATCAGAGCGGTTGGTTCATTAAGCCTTCCGCACTGGTTACTGAACTAGATCTCCAATCCTTCAAAGAAGTTTTAACACTTGCTTTTTCAAAAGCTATTTCTTTTCAGCAAAGTTATTATCATGGAAGCAAATTTGACACACATTCCTATGTTCACTATTGAGGAATTTGATGATTGGAAAATTCGTATGCAGACTCATCTATCTGCTTTACATGATGAAATGTGGATAGTGATAGAGGATGGACCACTGCAAATACTGAAAGTGAACACGTTACAGACAGAGAGAAGCCACGCAAGTGAAGAGAAAGTCATTCTTTGAAGCAAGACGAGCCCTAGTTGAGAAACCAAGGACTGAATGGACAAACGAGGACAGAAGAAGATACAACTTGGACAATGTGGCCAAGGACATACTTTACAAAACCTTGGACCAAGCAATGTTCAACAAAGTCAAATCTTGTCAAACTGCAAAACAAATATGGGATAAATTAACTTTAATTTGTGAAAGATCTGAGCAAATTAAAGAAAACAAATTGTCCGTTGCTGTACAAAAATTTGAAAATTTTAAAATGCTTGCAGGTGAAACCTTGGATCAGCTGGATGCTCGATTCATTGAAATCACAAATGAATTATCAGCACTTGGGAAAGAATATACACAGAAGGAAATGTGTATGAAGATTCTGAGAAGCCTCCCAGCTGAATGGAAAATGAAGGTCATGGCCCTGAGACATTCTATGAACCTCACAACAACATCCAATCATGAGCTATTCTCAGACCTCAAAGCCTACGAGTTTGAGCTTAGAAGAAAAGATCAAGAGGAGACATTGTACCCAAAACAACTGCACTTATAGTCAAGGATGGGAAGAGAGCTGAAGTCAAGGAAGCCTTTGACCAGGAGGAAATTGCCTTGATGGTTAAAAGATTCAACAAGTTCTTCAACAATAACTATAAAAGAAACAAGGGTGAATCCTCCAGAAGACATTCAGCTCCCTCCAAGTCAAGGGAAGATAGGCCACCCAAGAGAGTTGAGCATCAAAAAGTTGAATATCAAAGAACTGATAATCCAAGAACGGAAAGAGCTGAACAAAGAGCTGAGAACCTGTGTTGGAACTGTAGACAACCAGGACACTTCGCTATTGACTGTCCATATCCTATAGTCAATAAATACAAGAATGAAGAAGAAAGAAGAGTCTTCAGAGAAAGAAGACAGGAAAAGAAAAAGGCCATGTTGGTGCGAAGCAGAGATCTTGAGACAAAGCTAAGTCGAAAGAAGAAGAGATTCGAGAGAGTAGTGAAGTCGACTACTCAAGTGATTGAAGAAGAAGCAATGATCCGTCTAATGGCTAAAGAACAAGATCAACCTGACCAAGAAGATGAGGTACACTCTAACTCATCTCACTCAGATTCTAGTGATAGTGATTGTGACACACACACTTCATCACCCACTGATCTTTATGATTCATTAGGCAAAATGATGAAAGACTTTGAGCATATTAAGTCCTCACACACTATTAAATGAGGAAAACAGCCAGCTCAAAAGCCAAAACTCACAGCTGACTAAAGAGTTGAGTACTCTAAGTCACATAGCTGATGAGAACAAAGAGCTGATGGCTCAGAATGCTAAACTAATAGCAGAGATAGCTGCTATAGAAAAGAGGGAAAATGATCTCAAAAATGTGATTGCTTCATTCACAAAGGCATCTAAATCATTGGATGACCTTATTATGAGCCAAAAAGAGTGTGGAGATAAGACAGGCATATGATTCAATTCTTTTGTGCACAGTCAAACTCCCAGAGTGATCTTGGAAAAAGGATCTTCAAGTAATGAAGCATCTCAAAAACCCAAGACACCAAATGTTGCACCCATATTCACTCCAAAGCACAATCACAAACAAACTAGCCTTAGATATAAAGGAAAAGGAAAACATCCAGTTGAGTATGCTGAGAGGACAGCTGAGAAGAAATCCAGCAGAGTTCCTCAACAAACTCCAAACAGAAAGTACTCTGTAAAGAACAAATAGAGCTACCAAAAAACCCAGAAGTTTTATCAAAGAAACACATATGATGGGAATGGTAGAAATTACCCAAGCCAAGCTGATTGGAATAATGTGAAATATCAGCAAAGACCTATGGAATATAAATCTAAATGGCAAAGGCCTAGAACTCAGCAAAGGCCATTCCAAAGGCAAAAGAGCTATCATCAGCACTCATATGCACCCAAGCACTACACTCAGAAATATCACAACTACCCCAAGAAGGCAATTACTAAAACACACACAGGCATACAGACAAAAGAGACAACTGTATGAACCTAAAGCCCCCAAGCAATTTGCCAAAGTAAATTATGATTATGGCACAGATAGATGGCAACCTCTTAGAGTCAAGTCATTTGGCTATAGGTTGGTTGGATCATCTTACATCACTAACCCCTCAGGACCCAGACAAATATGGGTACCTAAAAACTAATTTCCTTGATTGCAGATTCAAGGAACAGCTGAGTGCCAAGGAACCTGGTACATGGATAGTAGCTGTTCCAGACACATGACAGGAAACAAGAAAAATCTGTCAAAATTCAAGGAAATTAGAGGCGCAAAGGTCATATTTGGAGGAAATGAAGCTCCAGGGGAAATTAGAGGCACTGGATCCATCAAGAAGAATGGTTTAGAAATCACAGATGTTGCATACGTTGAAGGCCTCAACTTCAACCTACTAAGCATCAGCCAACTCTGTGACAAGGGCTATAATGTTGGATTCAATATGGGAGTGTGCCAAATTAAAGACACTGAATGAAATGAAGTAGTGTTGCAAGGATCCAGACAAAAGAACATGTATGTGGTAGATTGGTCTACTGCCACACCAAGCACTTGTCTGTTAGCAAAGAGTATAGCCGAATCAAGTTGGTTGTGGCACAAGAAGCTGAGTCATCTGAACTTCAAGACAATCAACAAGCTTGCAAGGAGTCAACTTGTGGAAGGATTGCCAGACTCAGTGTACAAGAAGGAAAGTGTTTGTGATGAATGTCAGATGGGAAAATAGATCAAATCATCATTTAAGAGAAGTCAAGTCCATCTTCAACAAGGACATTGCATCTGTTGCATATGGATCTATTTGGTCCAGTTGAGCCAGCTAGCATAAGTGGAAAGAAATACACCTTAGTGGTGGTGGATGATTATTCAAGATATACATGGACAATCTTCATGTGTAAAAAGAAGGAAACTTTGGAGAAGTTACCTCAGCTGATGAGAAGAGTTCAAAATGAGAAGAGTCAAACCATTATAAAGATAAGGTCTGATAGAGGATCTGAGTTTGTCAATGGGATAATAACTTAGTATTGTGTTGAAAATGGTATTGCTCATGAATTATCTGCAGCAAGGACTCCACAACAGAATGGAGTAGCAGAAAGAAGGAACATAACTCTCAAGGAAGCTGCAAGAACCATGTTAGTCAATTTGGATTGCCAAAGAAAGAAATTTTGGGTCAAGCCATCAATACTGCATGCAATACTCAAAATAGATGCATGATCAATAGACAGCTGACAAAGACTCCCTGTGAAATATGGAAAGGGAGAAAGCCAAATGTTGCAAATTTTAGAATATTTGGATGTAAATGCTTCATCCACAACAATGGCAAGGATAATCTAAAGGCTTTTGATGCTAAAGTTGATGAAGGTATCTTTTTGGGATACTCTTTGAAAGCAAAGCCTACAGAGTCTTGAACAAGAGGACTATGGTCACGAGAAGAGTCTATCCATGTGGTTTTTGATGAACCTAATGTAAATGGAGAAGACATTGAAGAGTTAGTCGATAATTTGAATCACCAACTATGCGAGAAGAGTCCATATGTTGAAGTCAAGCCGAGCAATTAATCAAGATGAAGATGAGATCGCTGAGTCTCAAAGACAATCGGAAAATCTGAATTGAATGAGAATGAAAGAGTCGCTCAAGAAAACACACTACAAGACGAATAAACCCGGCTAATTTACTCCAACTTTGATGTGAGATGGTCGAGAGACCATCCACCGAGCTAGTCATTGGAGATGTAAGAGATGGTGTAAGAACCAGATCGAGCTCAACCTGAGAAGCAATGTTCACTTGTTTTATTTCCCAAATAGAGCCAAAAGATGTGTCCCAAGCATTAGATGACACACATTGGATTCAAGCCATGCAAGAAGAGCTAAATAAGTTTGAAAGGAACAAAGTATGGGAACTGGTGCAGAGACCAACCCATCAAAATGTTATTGGCACAAAATGGGTTTTAGAAACAAGATGAATGAAGAAGGTTCTGTGGT
Organism: Rehmannia glutinosa; assembly: GCA_016081115.2. Taxonomy (NCBI): domain Eukaryota; kingdom Viridiplantae; phylum Streptophyta; class Magnoliopsida; order Lamiales; family Orobanchaceae; genus Rehmannia; species Rehmannia glutinosa. Next base: position 37,938,097 of record CM071924.1, read on the forward strand.
AAGGAACAAAGCAAGATTGGTAGCCAAAGGGTACTGCCAAGAAGAGGGAATAGATTTTGATGAAACATTTGCTCTGTTGCAAGATTAGAAGCAATAAGGATGTTTCTTGCCTATGCTGCACACAAGAAATTCACTGTATATCAAATGGATGTGAAAAGTGCATTTTTAAATGGATTGTTGGAAGAAGAAGTCTATGTTGAGCAACCTCCAGGCTTTGAGCAAAAGACTCTTGGAGACAAGGTGTACAAGCTTAAGAAAGCTCTATATGGATTGAAACAAGCACCTAGAGCATGGTATGATACATTATCTCAATTTCTGACAGATAATGGATTCACCAAAGGCAAAGTGGATAGAACACTCTTCAGAATTCAAGATGGGGAGAGTATATTGCTTGTTCAAATATATGTGGATGACATCATTTTTGGATCCACAAACAAGGAGCTGTGTGATAAATTCTCAAACCTCATGCAAGGCAAATTTGAAATGAGCATGATGGGAGAGCTGACATTCTTCTTAGGACTTCAAGTTAAACAGCTGAAGGATGGAACCTTTATAAGTCAAACAAAGTACACCAGAGACTTAATGAAGAAATTTGGTATGGAAGAGAAATCTTCTGTGAAAATACCAATTAACACATCAGTCAAGATGGACATGGATGCAGATGGCAAGCCTGTGGATCAAACAAGATACAGAGCACTTATTGGATCACTGCTCTATCTAACAAAAAGCGGCCGGACATCACCTTTGCGCAAAGAGGAGCTGTATGTGCAAGATTCCAATCTTCTCCAAAGGAAAGTCACATGACTGCAGCTAGGAGAATCCTAAGATATTTGAAGGGATGCCAGGAAGTTGGCTTATGGTATCCAAAGGAAGGTGGATTCAAGCTAATTGGTTACTCAGACTCTGACTATGCTGGATGTAGAGTTGACAGGAAGAGTACTTCAGGTACATGTCAAATGCTTGGAAATAGATTAGTTTCCTGGTTTAGCAAGAAACAAAACTCAATAGCCACTTCCACAGCTGAAGCAGAATACATAGCTGCGGGCAGCTGTTGTGCCCAAGTCTTATGGATGAGACAACAACTGAGAGATTATGAAATTGAAGAAAAAGAGATTCCAATCATGTGTGATAACACAAGTGCTATTGTAATCACTCATAATCCTGTGTTGCATTCAAGAACAAAGCACGTTGATGTCATATATCATTTCATAAGAGATCATGTTGAAAAGAAAGACATCACTTTGGAATACATCTCAACTGATAAACAGTTAGCTGACATATTCACAAAGCCATTATGTGAATCAAGATTTGAAGAACTTAAGCATGAGCTCGGGTTAATTGAGCTGAGTTGACACTCAGAAGACTCAATGAGAAGATATAAAACAATGAAAAGATGAAAACAGAGCAGATCTCATAAATCAGCCAAGTGAATCAGCCGTATCGGAAAGTCAGCTGTATCAAGTTAGCTGACATCTAAGTCGCTATACGAAAAGAGAGAAGAAGAGTTGAGTCATTTAAGAAGTAAGCTGAGTCATTTATGAGCTAAGTGACAAAAACGCAGTCGTTTTTAATGAGCGGGAATGTTTTTAAGGATGACGTCAACGTAATAATGATGGGTATAGTCAAAAGCTGCACAGTAAGCATATGATTGGATATAAATGCTGCCGCATTAAATGCGGGCAATTAAATGCTGATGAGCGTGGTGAATCTGAACTGTTGATCTTGATCCAAATCTCAAAAACCAAAAACACGTCCTTTCATAACCCATATATACTCATTCTTTCAGTTTTCTCTCTCACACTGAAAACTGTTCATCTTCAAAAACAAGAAAGCAAGTCTCTTTTCTCTCTCGAAACCCTACCTGTTCTCAAAGCAAGTTCGTCAAGATTTAATCGGTAAAATTCTCTAGAAATGGCACCAAAGACAGATTTCGTCAAGTTATCGAAGCAAATCCACATAGGATCAACTGTGGATTTTGAAGGGATGATAAAACAGGGTTCCGATGAAACCCTTGTAAAGAAGATAGCGGATAAAATCGAGAAATCCGGTTTGAAACCATTCCTCACGATGGAATTTCTGATGACATACGTTGAGGAGGTCGCACAATTTTACGTCAACGCCGAGGTGCAGGACGAAGGGATTAAGTCCTCCGTCCACCGCAAGGACATTCTAATCACTACAAAGGACCTTGCGGAGCACTGTTTATTGCCATCGGAGGGCATGCCGGAGATATATGAAGCCGATATCAACTTGGCTGCTGCATGGAAGGAAGTAGCCAAACCTAAATGTGCTACGAAAGTAGTCTACACAGCTGAAGAAGAAACTGCTAAAGGACGATTATCACAAACTGATGGATATCGTCGCAAAATGCGTGGACATGAAGTTTGGAAGCTTCAATCAGCTGTCCAAGACGAAGCTGATCGTCACGGCTGCGATCATGCAAGAGAAGAAAGTTAACTAGGCTGAGTTCGTATACAGCAGACTCTGCCAAAATGTTGCGAATAAGTCCTTCAAGGAAGATGGATCCTTTGGAGGATCACTCGACTATGGCCTAGTTTTGGCCACTTGATGGAAGTGAAGGGCATTCCCCTTCAGCATGGAAAGTCCTTCCATGTGAACAAGAAGATGTTTAGGGCTAACCTCTCAGGAGCCCAAAAGAGAGCCCATGCGAAGAGGGCGGACACAAGCGAGGGGGAATCAGCTGACCCCGAGGAGACAACTATTGCCTCCCCTCCGAAGAAGAAAGATGCCCATCCAGCTGCAAAGAAGATTCTTTGCCCCTGCGCAAAGAAAGACAAAAGATGCACGCCCCCCAAACATGAAAGTCACGACCGACCCGGCCGTGTCTCCCCCCACGCAGCCGAGGCAGAGAAGGAATCCCAAATACCTTCTCCGACCATCAAAAAGAAGGGGACTGCCAAGCCAAGAAAGGCAGCTCCTCAGTCAAAGAAAGATGCACCGGCCCCGTCGCCAAAGAAGCTGAGGAAGAAGTATCCGAACCAGAACTTTCTCTGGTAAGGACAAAAAGAAAACGAAGAATTACTAAGCTCTCGGAGCTTGAGAAGACAATTGAGTCTGCCACTCAGCTGGAAAAAGTCTCTGAGACTGCTGAAGAAGTGCAGTCTCCAGAAGTTGTTGATGAAACAACCAAGTCTGCTGAGGCCGATCAGCAGAGGCAAAAGGAAGACCCAGCTGTGGATAGAACAACTGAGGAAGAAGAGGCAACAGAGACAGCAAAATCTCCTGATGAAAGAATTGTGTCTCCACCTGCCCTCAATGCTGCTGAAGGAGCTGAGCAGCAGAGTATGTTGCCTTCCATTCCTGAAAAGGAAGGGCAACAAGAAGAGGATGAAGATGATGATGTGATGGTGCTTTCTCCTGTATACCCAGACATTCAATGGCGAGCATGGAAGCTGAGTCACTCGAGGGTACAGTTTGAACGCCGTGAATTCATTGAGGAAGAGAAAGAATTGCTGAATTTCCTAGGATTTACCACCGTGCTTCAGGCACTTGATGAAGATAACTTCCTAGATATCTTGCATATCTTCAAAGAAAAAGAAAAGGAGAGATTAGCAGAGGAAGCTGAAGCTCGTGAGAAAGCCAACATTTGTCCTCTCACTGGAACCAACGACCATACTCATCCTCATCTTAACATGCTCTCAGATAGTGATGAGGACATGGACCCTATTGCTGCACAAGAAAAGTTGGACATGCAGCAAGCCTTGCGAGAATCCACATTGATGCATGAGAAAGAGCTGATGGAAGGACCAGGAGAGTCCTCCAAATCACAGCTGGAGATTGATCCGTTGGGAGTGGTACAGCAGATCGCCACAGTTATTGCTGCAACCACTTCCCAGTTCACTTAGAGGACGGATCTAAGGGAATTGGCGATGACACTGGGAACTTGGGCACCCAAGTTGAGCCAACCCCTGTTGAAGGTGTCTTACCACCTGGCCCCACGGCTGAACACTCAAAGTAAACAGCCGGGAGTCTGGAGCAGAGTGACCCCAACATAAGTCACTCAGCTGGCTCACCAGCTGAGGGGGAAACTCACCCCACTGCAGCTAGGTCGGAGGATGCTGCAGATGACTCCACAATGCAGAAAGGAGGCGAAGTGGAGAAAGAAAAAGAAATAGAACAACAACAAGTTGTCACTGACGAAGCTCGGACAATTAAATCTGTCTCAGCTGAAGTGCCAACAACTTTGCAGACTGAGGACACTACTGATGCAGTCGAGGCATAGGATGGATCTGCCCCGGGAGTTAACACTCTGGGCAATGAAAGTACAATCCAAGGAGTTGAGACTCCTGTGGATGCCATCGTAGAAGACCCTAAGACAGCTGCGCTGTTCGGAGGGATTGTACAAGGCCCCGCTGCAGTTGAGACTGCAGGAGGTAATGAAGGCCTAAGGGAGGTTGAGACTTCCCTAGGTAGAAATCAAGGAGATAAGAGCATTCTTCAGAACATAATTGCTGATTCAGAAGAGATAATCAGCGCTCTTCATGACTCCCAGGATGATCCTGATACAACATTCTTGGGATCTGCAGATGAAGCTGAATCAACCCCTGCCAAAGAAGACTCAGCTGAGGATGTTCTACCAAGTACGAGCAAGCCAGAATTCAAGGCTGCTCAACAAACTTTCAATTTTGATGATGAACCAAATCCTCAGGCTTTATCATCTTCCGATGACGCTGATGGTGCATCTGAGGACACACCAATTCATTTAGCAGAAAATACTAAGGCCGAAGAAGCTGTTGAGACAGCTGAGGCTCAGTCAGCTGGCCAACCCTCACACCAAGGCCCAGTTGAAACCGAGTCATCTGCGCAGGCTCCCAAAGCTACAACAGAGTCGACTCAACCAGGCACATCACAGGCTTGAACGATTGTACATTCCATACCTTACGTCCGTGATGATGCTTTCGAAGAGACTTTTCCTTTTTTAATTGAGGTGCCTGACCTTGTAGAAGAAACAGCTCGTGAGCGGAAACGATACCACAAACCTGATCCAGTGATTCCCACTGACTCTATTGTCCCAGCAGAGTTCAATTTTGATGCTGCTTGGCCGCCAGCTGAGACTGAGGTAACAGCTGAAGTGCGTGAAGTTTTCAAGACTATCCTTGGAGAGATTGAGAAAATTGAAAGGCACCAGGCCTCACTGGATATGCGGCTGGACAACAGGGATGCCAATCTCACAGCCGACTTGAGAGGGATTGTGCTGAGGATCAGAGAATGGTGTCAACAGCAGAGTACAATGCATTTCGAACAAGTCAGATACTTCAAAGCATTGTACAACAAAATGTTGATCTGGAGCGCTGATAATCCTGACATGAAGAAGAGGTTGCAAGAAAATATTGACAGAATGCATGCCTCTCATACCACTGAAATGGAACTGCTGTGAGAATTTCACAAGAAAGAACTTCTGCGTGTAGAGGAAAATATGAATGCCAAGTTCAGCCTCCTTATGGCTGAAATGAAACTGGTGGCAGCCAAATCCAAAGCCTCATGCTCAGAATTTCGAATAGCATACTCCGCAGTAGACTCCAAGCAGAACTCAGCTATCAACCGCTTAGATTTCATGCTCGCAGGGATGTTTCCAGGGGTTCCTCTCTCCTTTGATGATGCCAAAAAGGGGGAAGAGGAATACCTGAAGATGTTGAAAGGGTCAGTGGATGAGAAGAAGAAGGATACAACTGAAGAACAGAAGAAGAAAAAGGGAAAAGCTGTTGAGGGGGAAGGATCAAAGGATATGACCCTAATGTTTGCTGAAACCCCTCAACGAGGCCATGTCACAGCTAGCATAATCAGCAAACTTCCGGTGACTCTGCCGCTCCAACACTCTGATGTGCCTATGTCTGAGAAGAGAAAAATCGTAGAAGCAGGGATGAAGGAGGTTGAAAGGAAGATGGATGCACGTGTTCTAGAAGTGTTGAAACAATTCGGAGGCATTCCGACAGGAAAAGACACCGATGCCATTCCAGATGAAGGGAACGAGCCAAGATCCATTGAAGAGTTCAAAACGCTCGAGTCCGAGGGATATGTCCATAGCCCAAGCATGGGACGTGTACTGGGAGAAAGGTCTGAAGATGTGCGAAGAAGCTAACAAGCAGCAGACTACTAGCAGTCACTCTGCTAGTCACTCTGTTGGAAAGAAGAGGACTCCAATACAATACACGCCCAGAGGAGGAGGAAGAAGTGGTGGAGGTAGAGGCTTTAAACCTAGACCTCTACCCAAAAATATTGAATACGTAGATCCAGACAAGAAGGGAAGGATCTACTGGGCTGGGTATGATGAAGTAGCCAATCGGGAAGTGGCAATGAAGAATGCTGAATATGCGAAAAGAATTGAAGAAGAGAACAAAAGACAAGATCAGTTGTGGCAAGAAAGACAGGAAAGAAAAAGAAGAGATGAAGTTGCGAATAGAGCTTATGAGAAGAAGAAAGTAGCTGAAGATGAAAAGAAGAGAAAGAGAGCAGAAGACGACAGAGCTGAAGAAGAAAGAAGGAGGCAGCGAAGGCGATGAAGTGTTGCTACCCACCCCTTCATGTATTTTACTATTGTAAATACATATGTATGTAAGTCTTCTGTACAATGTTGAAAAAGAAATCTGTAATTTCTACATTTTTGCGTAGATATGGAATACTAGGTTTGGTCTGATACACATTGTAAACAACTGTGTAAAGGACAAGAATGTTATGATCAATAAAAAGATTGATTCTACGCATACATTCTCTGTTACTGCATTGTCTGTATGTATCTTTGCCATTTACATTTTGTATGTTTTAAGTTTTGGCATCATCAAAAAGGGGGAAATTGTTGGGAAATTTATTGTTTAGATTTTGATGAATGCCATGTAAAACTTAGACTAGAAAGTTGGCACCCCATTTTCCTTGTAATTTGTATTGTAATAGATAGGGTTGTATGAGCTGAATCAAGTCAGCTATGCCTGGATATACAAGAAGTCAACTGAAGACTAGGATGAAGACTCCGCTGTGAAGCAACTGAGTGTGGCAAGGAAGAAATGTCAAGGACTCGACTGAAGGAGTATCAGCTGAGATACAGCTGTGTGAAGAGTCAGTCAAGTCATCTCAAGAAGACAAGTCTCAAGTTGAAGTGACAGATGAGTCTTTCAATCATTGGAGCAGACTCAAGTCACCTGGGGAAAAGGCAGCTGCAAAGAGGAGTTAACTGGAAAAAATCCGTTGCACGGAAGTCAAGAATATTACTTAATCAAGTAATACTTCCATGCTGCCATGTCTTAAAGTGCTCAGTCCCAGAAGCGTGCAAAAGAATAAACCAATGGGAAGATCTTTGCACCTCGTGTCGATTTTGAAAAGCCAACATCAAATCAAGAGAACATTCATTTAATACGAGAAAATGTCAACATCAAGACTGTAACAAGACAAGCCAACGAACACAAGTGATTTTTGAAAATTAGCCTATCTCTTCAATGGGCAGATTTTTGAAAGTTCACTATAAAAGGCTGAGGAATCTCATTGAGAATGTTACCTGAACCACGAACAATCAAGCAATTATTCAAACTGTAACCTGCAATATATTCTCAAATTATTCAAGCAAATCCTCAAGCCTACATCTCGAAGGAAATCGATCCAACACTAAGCTGTGAAGGAAAGACAACTTCAAACTGTTGAAGAGGAAACTTTAGAAGAATCAAAATGGGTCTACATTCCAAGGAGGATTGTAGAAAGGTTCAAGGTCGAACCAGTCTCAAGTTATTGGAGGGCTTCGTGATCAAATCCAAGAAGTCAAGTAACAAGCGCCATGCTGTGAAGAAGCCGAGTCGACGAGAAGCCATTTGTGTGACCAAGGCATCTCGATCGAGTCCCAAAGGAGCAAGTCACGCTGTGTGATCAAGACTTGTATCTGGAGTGATAACCACTTTGTAATCTGATTAATACTTAGTGGATTCCTCCAGGAGTTAGAGAAAAGAGGAGTAGAAGAATTACCCCATCTTCGAACCTCTATAAAAATTATTGTGTCATTTACATTTCAGCATTTTATTTCTCCATATCACTTTATATATGCTGATAATTTGCTATTCAACTGATAATTAACAAAGTGCTAAAATCAAGTGTTTAAAACAAAGTTAAACCAAATTCAAGGGTGTTAAGTCTTTCGCTGAAAATCTTATCACAACCAAGTTAAAGTTTAGCCTAAACAGCTGAGTTATTCTATCAACAGCTCATTCGAGTCTGTTGAGTGGCTAACTCTGTTCATTAACTAACTTAGCTGTCCCCCAAGGACTTAGCTGTGTATTTAACTCTGTAATATTTTAAAAGGACTAAAATCGAAAAATTGGTAAGGTTTATTCAACCCCCCCTTCTAAACCTTACTCTCACCCCTTGGGACCAACAACAATAAACGTAGAATGGATCAAAATATTTCAAACAATAATATTTCTTTTGTATGAATTAGTAAGACTTGCTTTTATATTGATAATATGCAACCAATGTCGTATTAGTCTTGGGTTCAGTTGAGAACTTATTTATGTATTTGAATTTGTGCTTCTTCATCTAAGAATTTCACATAACCTGAAACACACACACACAAAAAAAAAGGTTAACAAATGTATTTAGCAATTTATGAAAATAATGAAGATGTATCCAATCATCTTAGCTGTGAAGCATAAAAAATAAAGCATTAGGGCTAGAAAGTTTTAAAAAATTAAAAAACCACAATATAAAATACATAAATTACTCATTTTGTTTTCAAATGCATACAAATTTAAATTCAGAAGTAGCTATTGAACATGGGGCATATAATAAAAGCATTTAAATTCATATCAATTTTAAAAAAAAATGAAAAAAAAGTAAAAATTAACATCAATGATATAGGGATCTTATCTTTTTCGGGCTATTTTACTTCATATGCTCGAGATCTGTTGTGTGTTGTCGCCATTTTGGGATGGCATTATAGAGCTGAAAACAATTACAGACAAAAATTTAGTAAACAGAAAAACAATACAAAAAAATAAAAAAGGTAAAAAAAGCGATGACTATCTGTAGTCGCCCAAAGTTTGGTCTACCGATTTTCTAGATCTAAATCGGAGATTTGCAAAAAATACCTTCAAGTAAGATATTTGATTCCGATTTTTGTGAAAATGACATATATCATTCAACAATATAAAAAACAATTAAAACTATTATCAAAATAGTTACAATTAAAATTCCAAGAAAACATAAAGAAAAATTATGGATTTTACCTTGTGTTTTTTAAAGATTGCGTTGAATCATACTTTTGGTGCATTAGACATCAAAAGTTGTAAACACAAAAAATAGATAATCGAACAGATAATTATCTGGGATAGGAAAAAAAATAAAAACCAAAAATATCAAAATAATATTGAGTTAGACAGTTTACACAACTTATCATTTCTCTCGTTGGTGTCGTTGCACAAAAATCTATGGACAGAGGCGTATAGAACTTCGAAGAAGGGTTATTATAAAGAGAGAAATGAACAAAATATGGAAAATGAGAAAGGAAGATTTGAAAAAATACCCCACCACCTAGGGGTACTTTAGATTTTTCCCCATTTTATTAAAACATGATATTTGCCCCTTTTCCCTACTGAAAAGACCAAACTACCCCTCTTACATAAAAAATAAAAAACACCTAAATTTTTTGTTTTAGCAGGAACTCGATGGAGAAGAGGTCTTCCTAAACCTCAGAACCTCCAAAAATCAGAAATCAACAAGCTTTAGAGAATGAGGAGCAATAATCAAACTTCATGAGTATTGAATCTAGGTACTTGAGCAAAAATAAACCTTGTTAGGGTTAGAAACGGCTTACACGAAAATTCCCAAATTTGTTCTTGGTGGTAGACGCAAATGGGGGCTTGCGATAGCAGCTGGGTTTGATCGAAAACATCTCTATTGTGCAAGAAAGTTATGGATAAAGATTAGTTTTCATGGTGCTTTTATTTTTCATTGAATTGAGTTATCATTTCAGTTGAAAAATGTTAAATTAGCCAACTTTGTTACATTTTTGAAATGGGTATAATTTGTATTGTCATATATAGTGTATAGAATGAATACACAATTGTAGTTATTGTATTAATTAGCAAAAACCGTGGAATCTATTTTTTCGTCGAACTAAATTTGGTGGGCTTGGGATTGGACCGAAAAGTGGGCATTGGGGTGAGCAGTTCTGTAGAATGTCTCATTAATTCTCTTGTATCATGACTTTATTTGCAGGGTGTACATCATGTCCCGTATTGATTGTGTGGAATAATATTTGGGACTGTGACATGAATACTTTTCGATGGAGGTTTACTGGAAAGCAATCAAAAACCGTTCTTTTCCTAAAGGATGTCACGTGTTCCGAATTATTGGAGAAATCTTATGTATTATGTAAAATCATTCCCAATAGTATGAAATATAATGAGCAGTTGGTTTGGCTATGAACACATTGATCCCTTGCCAACATGTCCACTAACTGATGATGATGATATCGAAGTTCTGGTTCACATGAATTGCAAATAGACTTTTGTCTGTGCCTCTTTGCTTGATTGCTAGGGAAAAGGACAAGGAAACTTTTGAGTCAGCTAGTATTAATCATCAGGAGCTTGTGCCCTTTGAGAAAAATGAAACTATTGTTCCAGAGATCTGCCACGTCTTAGATACCACATTGATAAAGGCAAAGGCATTGTAGAAAAGAAGTCTTGTTTTCCAAAAGTATTTCGATATGGGTATCGAGGACCTTGAGAATCACTCTATGTTTTGGGATGTCATTGAAGGTGCTACTTTCAGATCGATGGCACAATATCCGGACGATGATACGTAGGACCTTAGGAATCAAAATGATTTGGGCATAGGGGTGTAAATGAGTCGAGTCAAGCTGAACATAGTATTGTTCAAGCTTTTTTGAATTTTAATCGAGCTCAAGTAGCTTGATATTTTACACATATTTTATTTCTTTTTTATTAATCGAGCCGAGCTTTGCATCTATCGAACGAAAAAATATGTTCAAGTTTGTTTTGTTATGTTAACAAACTAAGATCAAATGAGCTTTTAATGATCGATCTCAAATCGAGTAGCTTGGTTCATTTTTCAGCCCTAGTTGGGCAACCATCCGGGTATGTTGGTGGGCAGGAAGGTGGGGAGAAGCATGGCAGGCAAGAAGATATGCAAAAAGAATGCATGCATGATTGTGGGTAGAGAGGTGGGCATCATGATAGACAAGAAAATGTGCAAAAAGAAGGCATTGAGGATTGTGAGCATGAAAGTGGGCAGAGATGTGGGCATCAATGTAGGCAAGAATATATGCAAAAAGAAGGCAGAGAGGATTGTGGGCAAAAAAGTGGGCAAAGAGGGTGGCATCATGATAGGCAAGAAAGTGGGCAGAAAAGTCACCAAGTCAGTGGACAGAGAAGTGGAAGAGATGGTCGACCAATAAGAAACTTAGTTAGAATTAGTCATAGTTGTGCGGGTCCTCGTTTAAGCACTCAAACAAGCAGTTGTAACTCCATTGTAGTAAACGATGATATTAAAGAATGCCAAGTTTTCATTACCCATGAAGAATTATATCGGCGCCTTGCGATAGTATGTATGTTGAAAAATAGTCAACACATGGTGAAAGTATAGATATAAATAATCTACACATGCATACACAACTCAAACCATTATTACTGAATTTAAAGATAAAGTTAATGTGGACATAAGCTATAACAAAGCATGGAGAGCGAAGGGGGAGACAATGAAATTGGTTATAGGTTCTCTCGAAGAGTCTTTCAAACAACTATCATCGTACTTTGAGCGAGTCTAGCAAGTGAACACCAAAACTATGATGGAGATCAAAGTAGATGAAGGTGGTTGTTTCAAATATTGTTTAATGGCATTGGTTCTCGTATAGATTTTGGACTTGTATTCGCCCTATGCTAACAGTGAAGGATACACACCTAAAGAGAAAGTGAAGAGGTGCATTACTAGTGGCTACTGGTATAGACGAGAACAACCAAATTTATCCTTTGGCATTTGTCATTTTTGACTCGGAGAATGATGTTTCATGGAAATAGTTTCTTCAAAAATTGGCTTCTTGGCAGAGAAGAAGGATTTGGTTATAATCTCAAACTACAATCAGTCTATTGCTAATGTCATGAAAGAAGTTTTTCCCGATGCACACCATGGGATTTGCATCTACCATCTTGCACAGAATGTTGTTGCCAAATTTAAGGATGTAGACATGTCATCTTTACTCTATACTACTGCAAAGACATATAATATCATACAATTTTGACATATCATGAACAAGATGCATTATGTATCTACTGATGTGTACAACTACCTCTTGGCTGATAACATTGACAAGTAGCATTTGGCTAATGTGTTTTTTCCCAATAGACGGTATAACATTTTGACCACCAACATCACAGAAAGTCTTAATGCAGTGCTTAGGGATACGAGGGAGTATCCTCCAGTTGCCCTGTTGAATGAACTCTTGATGATATTAATGAGGTGGTTTTTTGAACGACGTGAAATAGTATTGAAGATGAGAAACAAATTGACAGATTGCGCAAAAACTGTGCGGAACGTGATGAAAAGAGCAGGAGTATGGATGTGCGAACATCACATCACTACACATATTACGTACTTGATGGTGATAGAAATGCAGAGGTTGATTTGAACACAAGGAAATGCACATACAATGTGTTCCAACTGGATCAATTACCCTGTTCTCATACACTAGCAGCATCGAGGAAAGTTAGTGTCTCAAGGTATGAGTTAGTTTCTCAATTTTACACCACCGATGCTCTTGTTGCTGCATATGCAGAAGCTATAAACGCGGTAGGCCATGTGGATGTTTTGGGATACACCATCAGTCTTATCCAGTAGGAAGTTGATGCCTCCAATTATGTGTCTTCCTAGTGGTAGGCCAAGAAAGATGAGGATATTATCACAGGGAGAATAGAAAGTTGCAAAAAAGTATAGCAGATGCAAATGCATAAGGCATAATCGAAAAACTTGTAAGAAACCCATTCCGGTGAATAGTCACATTCGAAAGAATTTGTAATGCATTATTTAAAGACACAAAATATTGATGTAATGTATTATCGCATTGTACTTCTTATTTAATTAAGTTGTGGTATTAAAGTAATGTATTCTTTTCCTTTTTGACAAAATAGATTATTATAATGTGTTCTACTTGTATTGTTGAATGATGTTGGCATATGGGTGGAAATTAAGGCTGACAGTGACATGGGGAAGTTCATATACAGTGACAACGAGATAACATAAGGGACATGCGGCAGTGGGGCGGGCAAGTTCGTTTACTATAAAATTTGAATTTGATAGAGTCTTAAGTGCGATCTGATACAGGTCACTCTTCAGAGGGACATGTTGCCCTTGACAGTGATCGGTCACCCCGAACAATGACCGATCTCCGTATGAAAAAATTTTTGAATTTTTTTTCTTAGGTATCGGTTTCCCTTAATTGAGATCAGTCGCCCTGGTTCAGGAGAGTTTTGACACAAAAATTACTTTGTTCTAACAACATGTGGGCACTAGGTGGGCAAGTTCATTTACTATGAGACAATGACATACTTATGTAAACAAGTGCACAAGAAAAAGGTACATACTTAACATGAAATACATTCTATATATTCTCTTCGAAACTTACACAAAAACTAAGTCCCTAACTAATTCACCACTTGATATTGCCTTCTTCAAAAGTTTAGTACAAATTTAAGCCGATAATCACGACAACAATTAGTTTTGAGATTGTCAATCATACGTCATGTCACCTATGCCTCCATGTATTTACAAGCCATGATACCACAATCACTGAAAAGTTTCTTATTGTAGAGAATGCTCGTGACAGTGAACCAACCAAGCCTCTTTATGTGGCTCGGTGCCCCCTCTTTTAGCCCATACATCTGCTTTATCACAAATAGCGCGAAGCATATTTCCATCATGTTGAAGTCCTCAAAATACTTAGAAAGCGGATCCTCTTTGACAACGTGTCATAAATCATAACAGACTGGTCCGCGATATTGAGCTCGTACAACACCCAATGGTTTCCATTCACATGAGAAATTCCATAAACTTTTTCCACATTAGCCTAGGATCGATAGAGCCCATTGCGTGGCAGTCGGTCGGTGACATAATCCATTATTAATGCCTCATTAGTTTCCCACCACGACCATTTAACCATGCTTTGCATTGATCTTGACCATATTTTCGGCCATTTCTTTGTCAAATTATTCTGTACAAGTAACACCATGTCAGTAACTAATGACAAAAAAAGAAAAAGCCAAAACATTTAATGTAACATCTCATACACAAAATAAGTAGTCAATTGTCGTCCAGTTTGGCAAGAAACGGTCAGGTTATTTTTTCGCCTTATAAACCACCAAAAGTTTATCCACTTTTTGGAATGTAAAAACCATTCGTTCAATTATATAATTAACTACTTTAGTATAAATTTTATATTTGTACATGGTTTAATATAAATACCGTATCATCAAGCCAACATCTTGAGTCTCTAATATTGTTGAACCAAAATGCATTAACCATGAAGTTGGATTCAAGAAAGCAAGCAACATCAACGCCTTTATTTTCCTTATTTTTTACACCACTTCTCAAATTTATCAATTATTGTCGGGGAAAAATAGCTCATCGGATCGTACATGATATTTGGCTTCTTCTTGAGATGGACATGATGACTTGGGTCAGTGAATGGCAACTGCAGAGTAGGTCCCGAATTCCTAGTCCTCTTGCTCTTACTTTTTTATACACAATATTGACATTCTTCAGAGATTCTACTTTTTTAGGACTAACGGTAATAGATTTGTCACCATCATGAACCTCAACAGCCGTTGATGTCACCAACTCAGTCTTTTGAACCACATACAATAAAACATTCATTTTTTAAGGGAAGTCCTCCTACATAGTTGGATGGCAGAAAAGTAGGCAGACATGTGGGCATCCAATAGGCTGGTCAATAAACAAGTTGGTAGAAGGGTTAGCAAACATGTGGGAAAAAGGCTAGGCAGGAATGTGGACAGACACGTTGGCTAAAATGTGGGAAGGAATTTTTTCAGAAGATTCTTGATTAGCCTTTTTCAATGGGTTGCCCCCACAAGTATCTCGACTTCAACAAGGTTTTTGGATTTATCGGTAGAAAGACTGGCATGTTTGGGAGCATCATTTTCAGAAACTTCAATAGGAAGTGAACATTCCATTTTATTCATGATGCACTTCAACATAGCCTCCAATTTATCATGTCTTTTTTTTTGTAACAGAGGCCTCCATATCATTAAACCTCGTCCTCAAATCCTTCAAGTCCCACCGCAATTTCGACCCATATCATAATATTTGTGAGCGTACTTCTTCATTTCATTGTCTTCATCCTCCTCACACAACTAAATCTATTCATTCTTCTCTTCATTCTCCAAAATTTCCGACTTCTTTATTTTCAAGGCACTCATCTTTGTTTGTTGCTTGTTGCTATTTTTCTCAATATTCTTCGACCACATAAGAACACTCTTGAAATACTTAGCATCAGCCTCTGCCTTCGAGGCGACCAAATTTCAGTGAATAACAAACTGCAAAAATATTTAACAAATTAATGATCATGTAAAATAAAAATAAAAGATAACTAAATAAAATGTGGCAGATGCAGAGTATGGGCAGGGGGTGGGCAAGACAATGAGTAGGGAGGTGGGCAGGACAATGGGCAGGGAGGTGGTCATTTTTTTAAGTAGACATAGGGGTTATGTGGGCAGGGAAGTGGTCAAAAGAGTGGGAATAAAATTTGAATATATTTATAGAATATTATTTGTATACAAATATTAGTTACCGTATCCACATATCCAGGAAGTAAAGTCTTAAAAACCAATTTCGTTAATGTGTCAAACAAAACCACAGCTTCGCTTGTCCAGCGTAGAAGAAATAGATGCATTTTTCAAACTACACTTTGAGGTCGTTGGCTTGTCTTGTCTGCAGCAGGTGATGGTGACTAACCTTGTTTAATTGAACTCTGCAGCTTTTCAGGTCCTGACATTTGTTCAGTGCTTCCCATTGGTTTATTCTATTTGCACGCTTCTGGGATGATCACTTTAAGCACTACAGTATGGATGTATTGCTATAATTTTCTTGTCTTGTGTGCAACGAATCCATCAGAATCGACTTTGACTTTAATAGTTGCTTTACCCCTTTACTTGAGTCAGATCCAATCATTATGGAATAACTTAATTACCTGTCAGCTAACAGAAACAAACTTCAGTGTACTTGAGTGAGTTGACTTCAATCACTCAGCTGCAACTCAGTTGATTCTCCACCTTCGTCTCCAGTCGACTTCTGCATTCTTCAACTTGATTGCTTTGACTCAGCTAATAGAACCCCATCTATTACAAGTTGATTTTACATCAGAATTGTGGTGCCAACTTCCTAATCTGAGTTTTACATAGCATCATCAAAATCTATTACAAAAAATTTTTCCAACAGTTTTCCCCTTTTTGATGATACCAAAACTTAAATAAAATTATGGAGTAAATAGTGCTTGAAAAAGAATGATTTAATGAATATGTCATTTTAATGAACATATCATTCTTGCACCTTAAAATGTATTAGAAAGTACAATGAAAAATTATAGAGTACTTAAATGTATTTATGTGTATTTACAACTAAGTAAAAATACATCAGGAAGGTGTCTGCAAGCCTTTAACGTCTCTGCTGCTTCCTTCTTATCTCTTCTTCTTCATCAACTCTCCTTATCCTATCTTCTTCTTCTCTTTTCCTCTTCTTATTATCTTCCTCCATTCTCTTCTTCTTATAAGCTCTCTTCTGAGCTTGGTCCTTCCTTCTTCTCTCTTCCCATTCTTGATCATGCCTTATATATTTTTTTTCTTCTTGGCGCTTAGCTACTTCTTCATTTTGTCTGACAACTTCTCTATTCTCAAGTTCGTGGAGTCCAGCCCATGAAAGGAGATCCTTCCTTTGGGGATTTATATATTGAACATTCTTAGGCCTTTGTGGTGGACTGGCTCTGCCTCTTCAACCAGATCTTCCCCTTCCTCTTCTAGAGTCAGCTCCTCCTCTGGGAGTGTACTGTACAGGCTGAAGCTCATTGAACTTCCTTCACTTCGTGGAAGAACAGATCCCATTTGCTTTCACAAAGTTTTTTTCTCTTCAACATGTAGAACATTTTCTATCTTTCCATGTGAGAGTGTTGGATGATGTGTATTCGATTTAGGCTTGGGGATATAAGAATTTTTGCTTGAGAGAGTATTTGTAGTTCTTGCTCAAATGTTTGGTTCTTAGTTCTATGTCTTGTTCGCTTGAATGCTCTCTATTTCTCTCTGAAAATTCCTTAGCCTTTTATGGTAAGAGTTCAAATTTTTGTCCGTTGAAGAGATAAACAAAATTAAAACTATTACTTAGTGTCCATTGGCTTGTCTTGTTGCTGTAGCTTTGATGTTGACCATAAACTTTGTCAATCTTATGTTTGCAGGCCTCTGAAAAGACGTCAGAGTTCTGCAAGCTTCCCATTTGCTTGTTCCTCTTGCACTCTTTTAGCAGGAGCATTTTAAGGTTGCAGGTCTGTCTCCATTACCAAAACAGGTAAGTCCTTTGACTTTCGACACAACAGACTCTTTCGATTGACTCTGAGTCCTTCAGCTGCTTTACCCATTGAATTGAGTCATCTCCATCATTCTTTGGTTGACTCTGCTGTAAGTCTTCTGAAAGACTTAGCTGTTGTACTTAACCGAAGGTCTTCTCAACCACTTAGCTGTGACTATCTTATGATTAACTCAGCTGCAACTGAGCTGTTATTTGATTCTCTCTAGGGTTTCTCTCTCTCCACCATGCATCTTCTTCGTCCCCATCGCACCTGGATTTTGCGCGCATTTTTCCGGTGACTCCATGGCGGAGTCATTTTTCCATGGACTGACGTCCAACTCAGTCCTCATGCACGTACTCAACCTTCGTCTTCTACTTCCATGGCTTCATCAAATCTCCCGTCGACTTTTATTCCATTCATTCAAAAACCCATACGACCTGCCCTCGATCATATGTCCGCCGATTTAGTTACGCTGGAATCCTACCTGCTGCCCTCGTCTTTGGTTCATATGGAAAAAGGTGCCATGGTTAAGGTAATTGAATGTGGGGGGTGGCCACCTCCTTCCCATTGAAGGCCTCCTATATTGGGGGCGCACCCTCCATCCTTCCCCCATGGCAGCCACTAGCCATGGGGAGCCGGCCCCCTTATGACTCCTTATGGGGGGCCGGCTGCCAAGCCCTCCTCCAAGGCCGCCCCCCTAAGGGGATAATGACCCCTTGGCTGATGTCTGCTGTCTGCCATCTGCATGGAATTCCGCCTGCATGCCCTCTAAGGATGCTGATCCAGAAGACGCTGCTCCGACTGTTGGAAGCTCTTCTCCAATGACCTCCGCTTATGACTCGAACCCTCGACTTTCAGCTCATAATGCTAATGCTCATGCTAATTTGGGTAACACTTTTGCTAAAAGTGTTTCAGGTAATACCCATCCTATGGATTCCACTTTTCCCCAGGCCCCAGGTAATAGCACTTCATTTTCGCATATAGTTTTCGGCAAGAGTCATTCTATCCCTAAACCTGTTAGGAAGGGTGATTATTATTCTGTGACAATTGATGAAAACACTTACCAGCAACGTCTTGCTGAATTCTCTTATTCTTTGATCGGGCGGGTTATTTTGGGTAAGGGTAACAAGCCATGGCCGACAATGCTTTTACATAAACGGCTATCTGAGTTATGGGGAATTAAAAATGACTGGGAACTAATTCCCTTGGCTAAGGGATATTTTTGTGTTAAATTTTTCAATGCGCATGATTGATCTCGTGCTCCGTTACGTATCAATTGAGCACTTAATCCGGGTACTATTCGACTTTCTCCATGGGTCCCGGATTTTAACCCTTACAATGTGCACACTTCTGTTGCCAGTGTTTGGGTTCGAATATTTGAGCTCAGTTTAGAATACTGGGATCCCAATACCATTTTAGGGATCGCCAGTGCTATTGGTAATCCGATTCAAATTGATCAGCGATCACTAGATGGTTCTCTGGGATATTTTATTCATGTGCTGGTTGATATAGATCTTGCAAAACCATTGGAGGATCATATTATGGTGGAACGGGTAGGCCAGTGTTCGTTTGTGTCGGTTAGTTATGAGAAACTCCCCGAGTTTTGCTCTAAGTCTAATGTCACAGGACATTCGACTGCTTCTTGTTGGCTTACTTCTACGGGGACTTCGGCTACGGAAAGATGACCTAGTCCTTATCAAGGACGTTCCAGGGCTTCGGATGGACGCCATACTTCAGCACAAAGGGGTCATTCCAGAGTTCGCAAAGTTTGTCGTCCAGTGCAGCAGGCTACGGACAAGGGCAAGGCCGTTGATAACTCAATGGGAAATACGGGTTCGACTATGCAGTCAGGCTCTTCATCATGTGCCATAGTCACTTGCCCTAACGACATCCACATTGGTAATGCTTTTGAGGCGCTTGCCATGGAAGACACACCAGAGCAGCATTCCATGGATTCCCCTCCAGTTCTACCAACTCGACATTCGGTTCCCAAGGCTCTAGTCTCTAACACTGGCTCCTTTTCTACAAGTCTGTCTCTTATGATTTAACATCCATTGGAGAAACTTATCTGTGCTCTTAGTCGAGCCTTCTGGGACAACTCTCTTGTTACGGCCAAATCCAAATTACTTGTGAATGTTGCTCAGGGCCCATCTCCGGCTATTCATGATCTCACGATTGATTTGGTTCTATAGGGCCCAATGAATTAGATTTTGCGGCTTCAAAATGATGAGCGGATTATGCTGACGAGGTTTCTAATGCTCAAGCGTCTGATTCTACGACACGTATTACTTCTGATTCAACCGTGCGTGCATCAGGGGCTGCCCCCCACTGCGTCTCAATGAATTGCATCTTCTAGATCATCAATGTTTAAGGCTTTATGTCAGAAGCATAAACCTTCTATCTTGGCTATCTGTGAGCCTAAAGTGGACATTTCTCCAATTTCAGCTTCTTATTGGACTAGTTTGGGTTTGAATTTTATGACTCGGAACTTTCATTCTAATGGTCGGGCAGATATTTGGGTTTTAGTAATTTGGGCATTTCTATTTTATAGAGGTTTGGATTTCTTCTCAGTGTATTGTTCTTCAGGCGCATTGGGTTCTCTGTTTTTTTATATTGGCTTGGTTCATGGGTTATGTAATCATATTGATTGGCGCACGCTTTGGCTGGATTTGAGAAATTTGGGTCTTGATGATATATTGCTTATTGGGGATTTTAATGCTATTTTGGGTCATCATGAGAGATTGGGCAGTGACATTTTATCTCAGACTTCTTGTCGGAACTTCAGGGATATTTTTGAGGATGTTGATTTGTTTGTTGTGCCGACTATGGGGAACTCGTTCACATGGTGCACCCCCCAGATCGAGTCCTAGCAACGTGTCGATTTTTCTCTCTTTGGCAAGCGGTCAAAGGTTTGGTTCTTCCTTGCATTGGCTCGGATCACCATCCCATTTTGGTTTCATGCTCATCATATGTCAACAGGGGTCCGTTCCATTTTGTTTTCAGTGTATGTGGGTTTGTCATGATTCATTTTGGGATTTGGTCATTTCTTCTTGGGCCCTTCCGTGCGCATCACCTAATCCAATCATGCGCGTCATGTGGAAGTTTAATAGGTTGCGTCAGACTATTAAGGTATGGAACAAAGACATCTTTGGGGATGTTAATCGTAAGGTGGATAGTCAGATGGATAAAGTTCGTTAGATTCAGGCGAATATTGAGACTTTGGGTTTCTCTATTGCACGTCGTGAAATGGAACTTGAAGCCCAAAACGTCTTGTCCCACACGCTATTATTACAATCTGAATTCCTAAAGCAGAAAGCTCGTTTGGCCTAGCTTAATGATGGGATCGTAATACAACATTTTTTCATCGTCGTTGTCAGATTCAGAGTAGCCGTTCGGGGATTCAGGGTTTGATGATTAATGGTAATTACTTGGATGATCCAGTTGTTCTTGGGAATCACATTATCTCCTCCTATAAGGAGCTTTTCGCGGACACAGGGGATACCATATCGGATTATACTATGGTTGATCAGGTGATATCTCCGATGGTGGGGGCGGTGGATAATGCTCTTTTAATGGATATTCCTTCGGATTTGGAGATTCGGGATGCAGTTTTTGATATGGGTTCAGATAGATCTCCTGGCCCTTACGGTTTCAATGTGACATTTTATCGTCACTGTTGGGACATTATTTCAGCAGAGGTGACCATCGCGGTCCATTTTTTCTTCACTAGCTCGACCCTCTCTCCCGGGTTAAATGCTAGTTTTATGGCTCTCATTCCGAAGACTGAGGATGCTAACAATATTGAGAACTTTAGGCCAATCATTATGAGTAATTTTCTTTTCAAGATTTTGGCTACTCGATTGGGCTCTATCATCCTACTTATTTGTTGCGTACGCAGTTTGGTTTTATTCCGGGCAGGCAGATTCACGACTGTATTGCCCAAGCCGCTAAAGGCTTCAATGTTCTGCATGGCCGGAACGATGACAATATGATTTTGAAAATTGATATCCGCAAGGCATTCGATACTTTAAATTGGGGTTTACTGATTCACGTCCTCCATCGGTTTGGCTTCTCGGAGATTTTTGTTCATTGGATCGAAGTTATTCTTCAGTCTTCCAGAATTTCGATTTTACTGAATGGGTCGCCTGCGGGATATTTTTCTTGTTTTAGAGGTGTTAGATAGGGAGATCCTTTATCTCCTTTACTCTTTTGCATAGCGGAGGAAGTCCTGAGCAAATTTATTGAGGTCGCGGTAACTCAGAATCAGTTAGGGTCGTTCATGGCGCCTAGACAGATTAATTTTCCATCTTCCATTATGTACGCGGATGATATCATTATTATGTGTGGAGCCTCTTCCGCTAACGCACGTACCCTGCTTCAGATCCTCATGCTATATGCGGATATCTCGGGTAAGGCCTTCAATCCTCGTAAATCTAAAGTTTACTTCGGCACCCGGGTTTCTAATTATGTGCGTGGCCATATTCAGACGATTATGGGTATTCAGTCAGGGGCCTTCCCTATGGTTTATCTAGGAGCCCCGATATTTAAAGGTGCTCCTAAGGCTGCAGATTTACAGCCCGTATTTGATAAGGTGATTCTCAAATTTCGAAGATGGAAATGGACCTTTTTATCTCTTGTTGGTCCTGTCTGCCTGGTTAATTCAGTGATTACTAGTTACTTTGTGCACACGATGATGGTTTACAAGTGGCTGAGATCCTTACTCAAGCAAATAGAAAAGGCCATGTGTAACTTTATTTGGACTGGTGATGTTAATTCTAAAGGTTCGGTGGTGGTTAATTGGAATAGATGTATGTCTTGGGCCGAAGAGTGCTGGGCGTGAGATCTATTATTGTGGCTAATAACGCTTTTCTGATGAAGCTGGGTGGAAGGTTATGAATTCGGATTCTGTGATTTTCAAAACTCTCAGGAAATGTTGGACGATTCTGTCCGATGGTCGTTCATCCCTTCTTCCATCTGGACGGGGATTACGCCTTGCAATGTGGATTTCTTGGACGATTCTCGTTGGATCCCTGGATGTAATTCCGAAGTTTTATTTTAGCTTCATAACTGGTTGGGTTACACCATTGCAGATAGAATTTGTATTCCGCATGAGTACAAATATCTATTTGGGCATCGCATTTTAGAATACTTCTATGATGAGTCCTGGCATTTCACCTTCTCATTTTTTGAGGCTTACTTGGATCTGGTCCGGGATATTGTTCGCGTCCCCATCGCCCCTGCTTCGAAGGATACGCGGGTCTGGATGCACTCTGATGATGGGAATATTACCTCGAAAGTGGCATATTCACATATTCGGCCCCATTCTCCAGTGGTCCAATGGGGTTCTTGGATTTGGTCACCTCATATCTCGGAACACCGTTCGATTGTGGCGTGGAGAGCTATCCACAATCGTTTGGCAGTTTTGGACTTATTGCGTCCTAGGGGGAGTTTCATTGGCCCCTCGGTCTGTGGTCTCTGTTGTGCTTATGCTGAATTTTTGATCATTTGTTTGTCTCTTGTGTCTTTGCAGGGGCTCTTTGGCGGTGGATTTTTGATTCATTTGACGTTCACCTCTTTATGGTTCATAGCTTTAATGAATTCCTGGTGCGTTTAATGAATTTCCGTTTCAGCGAGCGGGTTGTTTTCTTATGGCGTGTGGCAGTGTTGTCTTGCATCTGGCTCATCTAGCATATCCGGAAGGATTTGGTTTTCAATAACAAACTCTGGACGGTGGATGCGGCCATCCTCCATCTTCGTGTTCTTATCATGGAATCCTCTTCCTTAGATCGGGGATGCATGCATAATGATCAACAAGATCTTTTCATTCTACAAAGACTTCGAGTTCCTGGGCGGTCCAGACAAGCCCCAATGATTGTGCAAGTTAATTGGCAGAAACCCTTTCCAGGCTAGATCAAGGTGAATACGGACGTCAGTGCTTCGGGGGCTCCGTGGAGTCTTACAGCTCATGGAGTCTTCAAGAAATGTAGAGGCTTCTTTTGGGGTTGTTTTGTGGAACGTTGTGTTGCGGGCTATGCTTATGAAGCTGAATTGGTGGCGGCTATGTGGGCCATTCATTACGCATTTGCTAAGGGATGACCCAACTTTGGCTTGAGTCGGATTCTATTTATGTGGTGGACTTGCTCCATAAGAGATCCACTGCGGTTCCCTAGCGCCACCTTAGCAAGTGGCGATACACTCTTCATCTGCTTTCATAGATGGATCTGGTGGTCTCGCATATTTATCGGGAAGACAATAGGGTGGCAGACCTACTGAGCAAAAGGTTGCATTCCGAGACTTGGTGGGGAGTTCCGTCTACGGATATCGTGCCTTTTCTCATGGAAGACTATGTTGGTCAGTCCAACTATAGGTTTGTTAGTTAATGCGTCTGGGCTCTTCTTGCTGTATTTTTTGGACGCATTCTTTCTTTTTATGGGGGTACTCTTTTTCCTGCCAAGTTTTTTTCCCACAAGGGTGGGTTTTACCTTGGGAAGTTTTAACGAGGCCCCAACCATTCAGCCATTTGGTCGGCTTATGACCATTTCGATTTTATTTCGGACTTGTTTTCAGGCATATTTATTTGGCTACCTGATCTGCCTGTGATCCGGAACACTCTC
Source organism: Rehmannia glutinosa (assembly GCA_016081115.2). NCBI lineage: Eukaryota > Viridiplantae > Streptophyta > Magnoliopsida > Lamiales > Orobanchaceae > Rehmannia > Rehmannia glutinosa. Next base: position 37,962,289 of record CM071924.1, read on the forward strand.
TTTTTCATTTTTATATATCTTTAGTTCATTCAAAAAAACCCACTCAGGTGCGACTCAGCTAATTCTTCTCTGTATTCTTCAGCAAGTCTTCTGCATACTCTACTTAGTTGTTATCTGACTCAGCTAATAATTTATCTATTACAAAGTAGAATTTACATACAGAATTGGGGTATGTCACCTTTCTAATACAAACTTTTGTTATGATGCCAATACTTTCTACAACATCTGCGCGAAAAAATAAAGATAGAAAATGAATATAACCATTTTATTCATGTATATTCAGGCACTTACATTGTTGTGTATATTACAAAGAATTGTAAAAATACAAAATATTTAGACAACTCTCTCTTATCTTCTCGGTTGTTGCCTTCTTCTATCTTCGTCAAATTTTATTTTTTTCACTCTTCTTCTTCTTATTCAAACTTCCTTGCCATTTCATTGGCTCTTCGCTCATCTTATCTCCTTTGAGCTTCTCGAAGACCTAGCCAATATTGTGCATCTCTATGTAGAGGATTATATGATGCAATTCCACTTCATCGTCATCTACCTCTTACTCGATCTGAACTTCTCCCTCTTTCAACACTCCTTCCCTCGACTTGGCTACCACCTCTGGGTACTTGGCTGCTGGATGTCTGCTGACTCTTGGTTTTCTTACCTTGAGTTGGCTACTTCCTAGTCTTCTATATATCCTTCAGTCCTTTAGCCCAGTACAAGTCCCAATCATCAACAATGTCCATCGCAAGAGTATCCTTCTGATAGCATATTATTAGACTTTTCATTTGTGCGCTCTTCCTGGGGAAGTGACCCTGCTGGAGGTCCACTATATTTCTCTCAGTTGCTCAGTTCTACCTTCTTATCTTTTATCCAACTTAGCTATCTCCTCTTTTGTTTTTTGTAAGGTAATTGATTCCTTAGACTTTTGCAGTGCTATTTCAGCTTTCTGATCAGCTGACAGAGAATATAGAAGTTGTGATAGAATTGATGAGCTGGTGCCTTTGCCTTTTTTAGATGTTGTAGGGGCACTACTGCTTCTCCCTCCTTTTTAGCATCAACACGGGAAGATGGCTGAATATTCTCCAAAATAAAATTTAGCTTTATTTGATTCATTGATTTGTTAGCTGTGTGACTTGAGTTGAGTTTGATCAACTATCTCTGCATTGAAGAGAACTACTCTCTGACCATTGCTTCCATATGTTCGAATTTCTTCTCCATTCTTGTCTAAAGTAACTCTGTGTCACTAAGATGACTTGTTTCTATCCGATTCATATGATCTCACTGCGTCTCTAGAACTCCAATTGATCTGCACCCCATGACATCAACCTTTTGTATAGTTGGCGGAAGTATCCCACTTACTCTCTTCGAAGAGCCTTTGTCTGAGAGGTACACTCTTTGTTCTTAGCACTGTGCCATGGATGTCACCTGTAATGGTTGCATCGTGATTATCAACCCATTTGCAAAATTCAACAAAGCCTCGTTCCAAGTCTGCCATTTCTTCAAACATGTAGCGAAAAGCTCTGCAAAATACTGCAACTTGTTCACTAGTCTCTTCTGGAGCAAATTCAAATTCTCGCCCATAAGGAAAGATCCTCATTTCCTTAGGAATATTGAGGTCAACCTATCTTTATTCTCAGACTCTTCAAAGGGGATCTCTTCCCTGAATTCAAAATTAAGCAATCCTAAAGTGTGAATAGGATCTGAGGAAGGTCCTACTCCTCCTTCAAGAATCCTTTCATCCTCTCCCTAACTAAAAACTCTCTGTACCTCAGCTGAGGTAGCCTCATTGGCAGGTGTAGTTGTGTTAGCCTACGGAGTTGACTGTGCCTCAGTTGTCTTAACAATTTCATTGACAACATTATGTTCTTCATGTTGAGTAATGAATGCATCAACTATCTTAACAACGTCATGTGCAAGAGATCTTGCAGGTTGGGGAGGAGGGTCTACCAACACGAAACCCATCCTTGAAAAATTCAAGCCTCCCACTGGATCAGTTCTGTCTTGATATGATTCAATTGATTCACTGAATTCTATCGTTTCTTCTGAATATGAGTCTGATACCTCTGAGTATTGCCTTTTGGATTCAGTTGGATGCAAAGGGTTCTCAATCTCTATCTCAGGTGGTGCATCTAATACCATTGGCTCAATGGACTATGGTTCTTAATTCGGATCCTCTGCCTCATCTGCCCTAATTACCTCTTCATTCCCTCTAGTAGTCTCAACCGCTAAAGGTTCTTGAGTATTCTCTACAACAGTCTCAATCGATGATGGGTCTTTGACGATGTTGGCATCCTCAATAGTCTCAACCACTGGGATTGCACTTTCAGTGCCAAAAATAGTCTTAACAATTGTGGCTTCATTATCCTTTCCAACTTGTGCCTCAGTTACAACAGTCTCAACCACTATAACATAACTGGCCTTCAAGGAATTTCCTACTTCTTCTACAACTTCTCCTTTGCCTCCCAACTGCAGATTTTCTTGCTCCCCTACAACCCTTTCAGGATGTTTACAAGGGACTTGGGTTGTAGTGTGCTCAATTTTCCCCTCAGCTGGCTTACCAGCTGATTGATCTTGAGTTGTACTAGGGTCAACTGTCACAGGGGACATATTTGTTTCTATTGTTTAAGCTAATTCTTTCTCTGTTGTCTCAACAACAATCTCCGAGTGTGGCTCGATTGGGAGCCCCGTTGACAAATCTTCAACTAAATCAACCACTTCAACACCAGCTTCATTGCCAATTCCCTGATTTTCCATATGACGACCCATATTTTTATGCCTTAATCAGAATTTTATTAATTATATTATTAGTTTATTTTATGGAATAATAATGGAGATTTAGGAATTTATTAATTATTTTATTGGATAGTCAATTAGTTAAATTTCAGAGAATGGGAGCATTATTTTAATTGGGCTGAGAATTTATTTAATTTGGGCCTTATAATAAATAATTGGACCTTTAATTGGTGTAGAGTATTAAATCAGACCCATATTATTGGTAAGTTAATTATAAGCCCATTTATTCAAAACCTAGTCCAATTGGGAGTAAGTTAAAACACAGATATAAGACACGTAAAACACACACATACAGAACACACAAAAACACGATAGTAATATAGAAGAATTGTCCAGGGAAGAATGCAGAGAGAGAAAGTAAAGAGAAGAAAAAAAAAAAGAGAAAAGAGAAAAAGAGAGTCGATTTCCCAACGCGAATCTTCTAGAACTACGTTTGATTCCAAAGAGACTGAAAAGAATTTTACTATCCATAAGTTGAAATGCAAGTAATCTCTCTAGTTGTCATGTAGAATTATGTTTTAAGTTATTATTGTTGAAATTCATGTTTGGTTTGTTTGTGGCTTGCCAATCTATAGAGTTTGTTATTTTAGTTATGGATTCTTTTTCAGCAAAATTTCCCCCTATAAAGTCTGACTATTTTTGACTATAATGTATAAAAACTGTTGTGATTTCAAATTACGTATAAGTTTACACTTGATCGAAATCCAAACGTTTTTTTATCAATTATTTCTCCTACTACCATGAATCTATATTGCAAGTTAGTGCTCCTCGTGCTTCTATATCAATGTATATATTAGAACAATATGCATGTATATGCAAATTACAACTTTATAAATTGTGTCAAAGTGATATTTTAGTACCTAGTGGAACGTCATGATTATGCTATGGTAGATTAGATATTGTTATCAATTAAATTGTGTATTATGATCAACACTTTAAGAAAAGTGAGCTTTTATTATTAAATTATATGTAAAACTCCTGGAGTAATTGAATTATGTACAAGAAGCTAAGGACTTGGCCCTAATTGCACACGCCCGTTTATCATAGCCCACAATGCTAAGCGTTTGAATCAGTTATCAATAATCATAGAACTTAAATTAACTGTAATTGAGTATAATGAATATAGGGTTTCTCGTAAATGGTGATAATGTAAAGTCCAAAAGTGGGGGAGGATTGAATAGAGTTTACCAAATTTTTTATTTTAGTCCTTTTTAAATTAGAGTTTTAGACATAAGTCAACTGGGTCCTTGAGGGACAACTTAGTACAACATTCACAGTAGAGTTAGCCACTCAACAGTCTCGAGAGAGTTGTTGATAAGATAACTACGCCGATAAGTTCACTCTTTTATAAAAATACCAGACTTGGTTTTTTAGCGGAAGTCTTTGACCTTTTGATTAAAATATGTACGGCATCAAGCACGGGCCCACGAATTAAATTACTGAATGTAAAAGACACAGAATAATTTTTATAGTGGTTCGAGAATGGGGTAATTCCTCTAATCCACTCTTCTCCAACTCTTGGAGGAATTCACTAAGGTAACAGTGACATCATTACAATAGTACAAAAGTCCAAGCTAGGCCTTGATCACATAGCTGGCTTTGCTTCAGAGACTCAACTCTTCACAAGATAATTGTCCTACTACTTCAGCTCCTTCAGACTTTTGGATTTGATCACGCATCCCTCCAACAAGTCCAAAGCTTTGGTTTGAACTGGAACCTCACTACATTTCCTTCAACCTTGGATAAGTGGACCCATTATTTTTCAACAATGTTTTCCTCTTCAACAGTTTGAAGTTGTCTTTCCTTTATTAAGAGTGTTGTATCGATTTTCTTCGAGTTTTAGGCTTGAGGATAATATGAATGCTTGAGAGTATTTTTCACTTTGCTCAGATTGCTCGATTTCTCTTGTGTGTCTCAATTTGCATAAGTATTCGTGTTCTCTCTCATGAATTCCTCAACCTTTTATAATGCTTGGTTGAAAAATCTATCTATTGAAGAGATAGATGCATTTTTCAAACTACACTTTGAGGTCATTGGCTTGTCTTGTCTGCAGCAGGTGATGGTGACATTTCCTTGTTTAATTGAACTCTGTAAGTTTTCAGGTCTTGACATTTGTTAGTGCTTCCCATTGGTTTATTCTATTTGCACGTTTCTGGGATGAACACTTTAAGTACTGTAGTATGGATGTATTACTATAATAAGTAATTTTCTTGAGTTGTGGCAACGAATCCATCACAGTCGACTTTGACTTCAATACCTGCTTTACCCCTTTACTTGAGTCAGCTCCAATCATTATGGAATGACTTAACTACCTGTTAGCGGACAGAAACAACCTTCTATGTACTTGTCTGAGATTTGACTTCAATCACTCAGCTGCAACTCAGTTGATTATCCACCTTGGTCTCCACTCAACTTCTGCATTCTTTAACTTGGCTGCTTTGACTCAGCTAATAGAACCCCATCCTAATCTAAGTTTTACATAGCATCATCAAAATCTTTAACAAATAAATTTCCCAACAATTTCTCCTTTTCGGTGATGCCAAAACTTAAATAAAATTATGAATAAATAGTGCTTGAAAAAGAATGATTGTATGAATATGTCATTTTATTGAAGATATCATTCTTGCACCTTAGTAAAATGAAAAATTATAGAGTACTTACATGTATTTTCTATGTCTTTACAGCTAAGAAAAAATACATCAGAAAGGCGTCTGCAGTAGCCTTCAACGCACCCCACCCTTACCTTACTCTTGTTGGGGAAGGCAGCTCGTTCTTAGTGAGAGTTTTGCGGTCAAAAAAGGAAGTATGTAAAGGAGTCAATCAATAGGGAGAAAATCTCTTCTTCTTCATCAGCTCTCCTTCTCCTATCTTCTTCTTATCTTTTCCTCTTCTTATCATCTTCCTCCCTTCCCTTCTTCTCATAAGCTCTCTTCTAAGCTTGGTCCCTCTTTCTCTCTTCCCATTCTTGATCCTGCCTTATATTTTCTTCTTCTTGGCGCTTAGCTACTTCTTCATTTCGTCTGGCCATTTTTCTATTCTCAACTTCGTTGAGTCCATCCCAGGAAATGAGATCTTTCTTTGGGGGATTTATATATTGAACATTCTTAGGCCTTTGTGGTGGAGTGCCTTTGCCTCTTCCACCAGATCTTCCCCTTCCTCTTCCAGAGTCAGCTCCTACTCTGGGAGTGTACTGTACATGATGAGCCTTTGATGTCTGCTAACTACTCGACTTAAGTATGCTGCTTTTCGATTGATTGACAAAGTTCTAAGCCCTTCTCCCAATACAAATCCCATGTCTATTAAGAGTCATTCATTTGAACAATCCTTATGACTTGAGAGTTTGGAATTCTTGAAGCGATCTTTGCTCAGACCCTGTATCGGGAACGGGTTCTTCTAGGAGCTTCACTGCTGGAGAATCTTGTAACAACCCTGCTGGGGGACCTTGTGATGTGAACCGCAACAACAATTGTGCATACGACCCAAAAATAATATGTTATTAACCCAAGATCTTCACTAATTTGGTTAAAGATTGGTGGAAACCTCGACCCATTGCTTAGCAAAGCAAAAACCTCGGTATGCGAAGACGCCACAAGCAATTATGGCTTATTGCCTAATAAGTCGATAATTGCAACAAGACACGTAAATCTTGAAGCACTTGGAGAAACACTCAATTTGAGAGTAAAACTTGAATTCAATTGATAACAAATGAAAAATAATAAGTGCTCACCCTTATAAGGGATCCAAACCCTAACCACACTAGGAATCAACTTAAAACTGAAAAGTAAACAAAAACTGAACAAAAACTCTAATTCCTGGACAGACGCACAGACACACGCATGAGCCATGCGTCGGGTCATGCGTCAAGTCGAACCCACACACGGGCACACGCACGGGCCGTGTGTTGGTCCGTGCGCCAAGTCAAAGGCTCCACAAATTGTACGGCGTCAAGCACTGGCGCACGCATGGGCGTGCATCTGGTCGTGCGTCAGTGTGAATGCTTCCTTGCAACTTTACCCTCGAATTCGATCCTTGCTCAACCTAAACTCGAAATAACAACTTAAGACGCGGCCTTAAAGGTTTACATGGCCTCCAAAACACCAAAATGACTTAAACATAATGAAATTACAACTAAGTAAGATAGACGAATATAAGACACTAATGAGAACTTGATTACAATGTCTTCAAGACGCGAAGTAACTCGTATTCTTGGAATCCTTTGCTTGCTCAGTCTGAGGTGGACTATGGAAAATTGATGACGCTAATCAACTAGACCACCCGAACATCTTTCTCCATCGACAGTGCACTCTCGGTCTCCTTCTGAATGACTTGAATCAACCCATTGAGCGCATCCTTGAACTTTCTTGCTCGAGCCCTCATCACCGGACCAACTGGCACTGTCACTGGGTCCTTCGTCCATGAATTCTCATCATTCCCCCTCTCTTGAGAAGGATTTGTCCTCAAATCCGAATTGACATCAAATGGACTAAGATCAGCAACATTGAAAGAAGCACTAATCCCATTATCGCCCCGCAAGTCAATCTTATAAGCATTGTCATTGATTCGCTCAAGCACCTGAAATGGACCATCTCCTCGCGACTGTAGCTTGGACTTTCGATGGGACGGGAATCATTCGGGGCACATATATACCCAAACCCAATCACCTGGGTCAAACACCATCTTCTTACGATGCTTGTTAGCCTGCGCCGCATACTGCTCTGTTCACCGTTCGATGTTGAGTCTCGCTTTCTTATGTAACTGATTCACAAAATCAGTTTTCTTCTGCCCATCTAAGTTAACATGCTCAAAAACAAGTAAAGGTGATAAATCCAATGGGGTTAGTGGATTAAAACCATAAACAAGTTCAAATGGTGAAAACTTTGATGCAAAATGTACAACACGATTATAAGCAAACTCAACATGCGGTAAAAACTCTTCTCAAGTTTTAATGTTCTTTTTAATGATAGCCCTTAACAACATAGACAAAGTCCTATTCACTACTTCAGTTTGACCGTCTGTTTGGGGATGGCATGTAGTAGAAAATGACAATTTAGTTCCGAGTTTTCCCTACAAGGTCTTCCAAAAGTAACTTAAGAACTTAGCATCCCTATTCGAAACTATGGTTCTAGGTATACCATGCAATCTCACAACCTCTTTAAAAAAACAAAGCAATCAAAGATGCGTTATCAGTTTTATGACAAGAAATAAAATGTGCCATCTTTGAAAAACAATCTACGACAACAAATATAGAGTCAGACCCATGTTTAGTTCTCGAAAGTCCTAAAACAAAGTCCATAGAAATATCAACCCAAGGTGTCGTCGAAATGGGTAGGGGCGTGTAAAGACCCTGATTTTGAACCCAGGATTTAACTTGCCTACAAGTAACACATCAAGTACAAATATGCTCAATATCACGCTTCATATGTGGCCAATAAAAGTGCTCTTGCAAGACTGCTAATGTTTTGGCTACCCCAAAATGTCCCATAAGACCCCCACCATGTGATTATCTCACTAGAAAGTCCCTTAATGAATACTCAATGCATAATTTATCCTCCCGAAATAGAAAACCATCATCCATATAAAATTTATCCACCGCCCCCCTTTCGCATGCAACAAACACCTTCGAAAAATCAAGATCATGCAAGTAAAACTCTTTAATATGTTAAAATCCAAGGATTTTAGCATCTAAAGTAGACATAAGAGTGTACCTCCGAGATAGTGCGTCTTCTACATCATTAGTCTTACCTTGCTTGTACCGGATGATGTAAGGAAATGTCTCGATGAACTCAAGCCAACGCGTGTTGCTTGTTCAACTTTTGTTGCCCCTTAAGGTACTTCAGGGACTCGTGGTCAGTGTGGATTATGAACTCCTTCGGCCACAAATAGTGCTCCCATGTTTTCAAGGCCCAGACTAAAGCATACAACTCCTTGTCATATGTCGGATAGTTCAAAGCCGCCCCACTCAATATCTCGCTGAAGAACACGATTGGTCGCCCCTCTTGTATTAATACGGCTCCAATCCCAACTCCCGACGCATCACACTCAATCTCGAAGACCTTGGTAAAATCCGGTAATGCTAGCAAAGACGCATGTGTTAGCCTTTCCTTTAACAACTCGAAGGCCTTATCATTGGCTTCTCCCACCTGAAATGCAACACTCTTTTTAATTGTTTCCATCAAAGACGCTGCAATAGTGCTAAAATCTCGTACAAACCTCCGATAAAAACTCGCATTGCCATGGAAGCTATGCACTTGACTGGCCGACGTGGGTTTAGGCTAGTCCTGAATGGCCCTAATTTTCTCCTCGTCCACTGTAATTCCCCTCGAGCTCACTACAAACCCCAAGAATATCAAGTGCTCGTAACAAAATGTGCACTTCTTGATGTTTGCATATAGCTGCTCTTTCTGCAACACTTCTAAGACAACCCGCAAATGATCCAAGTGTTCGTACAATGTTTTACTATAAATGAGGATATCATCAAAGTAAACCACGACAAACTTCCCAATAAAAGCCCTCAAAACATGGTTCATCAGTCTCATAAACGTGCTAGGCGCGTTAGTTAGCCCAAATGACATAACTAACCACTCATATAAACCATGTTTAGTCTTAAAAGCCGCTTTCCACTCATCCTCTTCCCGCATCCAAATCTGATGGTACCCGCTCCTTAAATCTATCTTGGAGAAGATGCTAGACCCATGGAGCTCATCTAACATATCATCTAAGCAAGGTATGGGATGTTGATATTTGATAGTGATGTTGTCAATAGCCCGACAATCCACACACATCCTCCAAGACCCATCTTTCTTCGGAACTAGTAACACTGGAACGGCACACAGACTCATACTCTCCCGAATGAGTTTCTTGCTTAACAAGTCATCCTCCTGCCATTGCAATTCCTTGGTCTCTTCCGGGTTGGTCCTGTATGCTGATTGGTTCGCCAATGATGCTCCCGGAATGAAATCAATCTTATGCTCAATTCCCCGAATAGGCGATAACCGATCCGGCAGCTCGTCTGGAAACACACCCTCGAATTCCTGCAACAAAGACAAGACAAAACTAGGCAAATCGAGGTTAAGACTGTCAGTAGATAAATAAGCGCCCTTGTAAACCAAGAGTATCATCGAACAACCGCTCGTGGTGGCTTTCCTAAGGTCACTCATATTTCCTATCAAATTTATTTTCCCTCGTTTCTTACCTCAAGGCCATGCGTCCCCCCTTTGTTTTTCAGCCCTCTCGTTAATGTTACTCTACTTTTTCCGGCTATCTCTCGAACCTCATTTCTACCCTTAGCTGGACCCTCACTCTTGTTTTCCCTCAAACTCTCCTTTTTCTCGGCTTTATTTTGATTTTTATTCTCATTAGCCGAACTCTCTTTTTCTTTTGCCTCTCCGACTCTCGGCTTTATTTGATCCTAATAAATTTCTTTAGGAGTCAAAGGAACAAACACGTAATGTTTTTGATTATGAACAAGAGTATACTGGTTGGTGTAACCTTCATGTTGTACCCTCCTATCAAACTGTCACGGCCTACCCAACAGGATGTGCCCCGCCTGCATTGGCACCACATCGCACAACACCTCATCCTTATATCCCCCTATTTGGAAAGCTACTTTCGCCTGCCTACTTATTCGCATCTCCCCACAATCGCTCAACCACTGCATTTTATATGGTTGTGGGTGTTTCATCGTTGGAATTCCCAATCTCTCTACCAATTTCGTGCTAGATACGTTAGTGCAACTCCCGTCGTCTATAATAACACTACACACCTTTCCATCGATAAAATACCTGGTATAAAAGATGTTTTCTCACTGGACTCCATCATATGACTTAGGCTGAATACTCAGCACCCTCCGAGACACTAAGGACAATGCTCTCCCCTTCGCGGCCTCTAATACCTCCGCAATATCCTCCAACTCCGGCATATCACTATAATCCGGCTCTCCCTCACTTTCTGACTCCATTTCCCCATTATCACGCAACACCAATACCCTTTTATTTGGGCATTGACTAGTTATATGCCCAAGTCCATGACACTTAAAGCATTTAATATCCCTCATTCGAACAGTAGAGGGTTTGAATTTAGCTGCGGGTTTGGGCTTGGCTGCCTTCCCCCTTTCATCTGCTATCTTCGAATTCTGCTCCTCCTTTTTGTTAGGGTTTGACTTCCATGCATTGGAGTTAGAACTTGGTGCCTGTCGGTTGAAACCCCTCTCGAGCTGATGTTCAACTTTCACAGCCATGTGCACCATCTCTTCAAGATCGACACAATGATGTAAGTCGACGGCATCTGCTATAGCAGTATTCAATCCCACGATAAACCTCGCTAAAGTAACCTCCTGGTCCTCCTCGATATTGGCCCTCGCCATCAACATCTCCATCTCTTTATGATAATCCTCTATCCTCTTCGACCCCTGTGTCAACCTTTGCAACCTTTGATAGACGCCTCTGTAATAATGATTTGGAACAAAACGACGTCTCCTTAAACTCCTTTCTCCTCCCATGTGGAAACGGGCTGCTCGCCGCTCCTCCTCCTTGAGACAATTAATTGATCCCACCACACACTTGTGTAATCCAAGAACTCAGTTGATGCCAATTTCACCTTTTTAATTCGGAATAATTTTGGCAATCAAACACATTCTCGATGTTCCTCTCCCAATCCAAATAAGCGTCCGAATCACTCTTCCCCTGGAACGTTGGAATTTGCATTTTGATGTTACTCAAATTGCCATCCTCCCGTCCCCTATCACCCCTATTTCCATGCCGACCTCTGCCTGGATTGTAATTTTGCTCCCTTTCGGAATCAAAATCATCAATCTCATCCGCCCATTCCTCCAATTCGAACCTTCTAGGCCTCCCCACCCTAATAACATGCTTCTCTATTCTCGGCCCCTCTCTGGGATCCCCGTACATCTCGATAATTATTTTCTTTACGAGGTTTGCAATTGCCTCCATATCCAATTTATTACCTAAATCTGTCGGTTGTTGGTTTTCCTCGGACATTTTGATTCACTTCCTCACGTGTATACGCTCGTGTATCACTCAACTTACAATCTACAACTACCCGCACTTGTCATGATTATAAATTAATCAGTCAATTGCAAATGTGTCTCAACAACCAAGACAATCGCCAAACAAACAATGGATCCCGATAATATGAAATTTGAAGACTAGGGTTTGTATTCCGATTTTTCCAAAATTTTCGATTTCCTTCTTTTTTTTTTTTTATTTTTTTATGCACACGGATTATGTTTATTTTTTACCCGCTGATGTTTCTGTGCAATTTCGATTTTTTTTGTACCCTCGAAGAACTAGGGTTTACAAGAAATTCTGGAAAATAACAAGAATTAAAGAACAAGGATAGATTTAACCTTGCTAGATGGCTCTAATTATCAACTGATGTGAACCGCAGCAACAATTGTGCATACGACCCAACAACAATATGTTGTTAACCCATGATCTTCACTAGTTCGGTTAAAGATTTATGGAAACCTCGACCATTGCTTAGCAACGCAAGAACCTCGGTATGCAAAGACGCCACAAGCAATTATGGATTATTGCCTGATAAGTCGATAATTGCAACAAGACACGTAAATCTTGAAGCACTTGGAGAAACACTTAATTTGAAAGTAAAACTTGAATCCAATTGATAACTAATGAAAAATAATAAATGTTCACCCTTATAAGGGATCCAAACCCTAACCCTACTAGGAAACAACTTAAAACTGAAAAGGAAACAAAAACTAAATAAAAACTTAAATTCCTAGACAAACGCACGGACACATGCACGGGCCATGCGTCGGGTCGTGCGTCAAGTTGAACCCACGCACGGGCACACACACGGGCCGTGCGTTGGTTCGTGCTCCAAGTAGAAGGCTCCACAAATCGCACGACATCACGCACGGGCGCACGCACTGGCGTGCATCAGTGTGAACGCTTCCTTGCGACTTAGCCCTCGAATTCGTTCCCTGCTCAACCCAAACTCGAAATAACAACTTAAGATGTAGCCTTAAAGGTTTACTTGGCCTCCAAAATACCAAACAACTTAAACATAATTAAATTAAACTAACTAAGATAGACGAATACAAAACAATAATGAGAACTTGATTACAATGTCTTCAAGACGCAAAGTGACTCATATTCTTGGCATCCCTTGCTTACTCAGTCTGAGGTGGACTTTGGAAAGTTGATAACGCTAATCAACTAGACCACCAAACATCTTTCTCCATCGGCAGTGCACTCTCGGTCTCCTTCAGAATGACTTGAATCAACCCATTGAGCGCATCCTTGAACTTTCTTGCTCGAGCCCTCGTCACCGGACCAACTGGCACTGTCACTAGGTCCTTCGTCCATGGATTCTAATCACCTTGGAACTTGGTTTTTAATCCTTCTATGTGACCATGATGCCTGTGATCCATTTCTGCAAATTTAGCTACGATCGCAACTCTAGTCTTCTGAAAGGCTAAGTCAACTTTTGCATCAGCTAACATATCCTGCGGTAGCTGGGAATAGATAGAGTTGGTTGATGAGAGAAATTGGGATTTATAATACAATCTTCAAGGGGATCTTCTTAGAGGGTCCTTCCCCCTTACTTCCACTATCTTTCCAGTTTCTTATGCTCTCATTTTCCACCTTTTTGGCATCATCACCAACTAGAGAAGTTTGAGGAATTTTTGTCAGGATGCGATCAAGCTTGTCATGAGTGGCTAAGTGAGCTGCTCGATGTTCCGATCTGAGAGCCTTCATCTCTGCGTTCTTTAGCATCATCTTTGCTCGTAGAGTGCTTTTTGTATTTTTAAGGTCTTGCTTGTGTTGCAGTCTCATCAACTCCATGTCAGTCTTGTGCATTGATTCAATCCTATTTATGTTGTCTCACTGTCGCTTCTGTAATTGAGCTTGCTCAGTACACCAAATCACAAGTTTGGCAAAAAGTGATTTGAAGTAGTTGTAGGTCCCAAGGGGTGTGAGTAAGGTTTAGAAGGGGGGGTTGAATAAACCTTACCAAATTTTCATTTTTAGTCCTTTTAAAATTACAACATAGTTGACTCAAACAACTATGTCCTTGAGGGACAGCTAAGTTGGTTATTCAGCTAAGTTAGCCACTCAGATTTCGATAGATTTGTTGATAGAATAACTCGGTTGTTTAACCTAAACTTAACTTGGCTGGTTTGGTTTTATAAGCGGAAGACTTAACACCCTTTGATTAGATTTTAGCTTGTTTTAAACACACAATTTTTAGCACTTGGTTATTATTCAGTTGGATAGAAAATATGATTCGACCAGCAGATATGAATTAAGTATGCAAGAAAGTAAATGTGCTGAAAGTAAATGACACAAATATTTTTATAGAGGTTCGAAGATGGGGTAATTCTTCTAATCCTCTCTTCTCCAACTCCTGGAGGAATCCACTAAGTAACAGATCAGTTTACAAAGTGGTGAACAGTCTGGAGACATCATTGATCACACAGGTGGATTCTCTTGCGACTCAGCTTCTTCACAGGGCAGCTGCCTTGCTACTTCAACTCACTTCTCAAGTTCTTGGATTTGATCACGAAGCCCTCCAACAAACTTGATACTGGTTCAACCTTGAACCTTCCTATAATCCTTCTTGGAAAGTAGACCCCTTTTGATTCTTCAAAGTTCCTCTTCAACAGATTTGAAGTTGTCATTCCTTCACAGCTTGGGTTGGATCGATTTCCTTTGAGTTTCAGGCTTGAGGATTTCCTTGAATGTACTTGCAAATATGCAGGTTAATTGCTTGAATATTTCTTGCTTGTTCGTAGTTCAGGTTATCAAGGTTACCTCTTCTCAATAAAATCCTCAGCCTTTTATAGTGCACTTTTGAAATTTTGCCCGTTGAAGAGATAGGCTAATTTCAAAAGTCACTTGTGTTCGTTGGCTTGTCTTGTCTTCAGTCCTTGATGTTGACATGTCCTCGTATTAAATGTCTTGCAACATTTTTCTGACACACGGTGCAGTGTTTCCCACTGGACATGTTACTATTTTGAGTAACATTATTGACTTTAATCAACGGATCTAAGTCAGTTGTCTTGACTAGACTGCTGTCTTTACCCCAGGTGACTTGAGTCAGCTTCCAGTCATTGGATGACTCAACTGTCACTTCAACTTTGGGACTTGGCTTCTTGAGATAACTTGACTGATACTTCTTACAATTGTTCCTCAGCTGATACTCCTTCAGTCGAGTCCTTGACTTCCTTCTTGGCCATACTCAGCTTACATATAGCAGAGTCTTCAATCCAGTTCGCAGTTGACTTCTTGTATTCCTTGGCATAGCTGACTTGACTCAGCTTTTCCAGCCCTATCTATTACAATACAAATTACAAGGAAAATGGGGTGCCAACTTCCTAGTTTAAGTTTTACATGGTATAATCAAAATCTACTTAATAAATTTCCTAACATTTTCCCCCTTTTTGATGATGCCAAAACTTAAAAACATTCAACAAAACATTAACAGCAAAGATACATACAGACAATGCAGTAACAAAAAATGTATGCTTAAAATAGATAATTTTATTTATCATAGCATTCTTGTCCTTTACACAGTTGTTTACATTTGGTAACAGAGCATTCTTTATCAGAACAATGTACATATCTAAGCTAAGATACAAGAATATATACATAGTGAAAAATTACAGTAAATTCACTAAGTATATTACAGACGACTTACATGAATGTATTCCAGTCTGTTAATAGTGGAATCGTGCTTGGAGTCTGCTGCATCAGACGCGGTTCGAATCTCCGATCGAATTTCCTTAGACTCAGCTCTCAATATCTTCATTTCAGCCAAGAGTAGGCTGAATTTGTCATTCATTGCATTTTCGAGTCTGAGGATTTCATTCTTATGAAAATGTTGCAACAGCTCCATATCATTTTTGTGAGACTGGGCTATTCTTTCAATGTAGTCCTTCATCCTCTGCCTGATCATGGAGTTATCCGCACTCCATACGAGCATTCTTCCATATAAGGCTTTGAAGTATCGTATTTGCTCGATTCGCATTGCGATCTGCTGTTGTGGCCATTCCCGAATTCGCACCACGATCCCTCTCAAGTCTGTTGTGAGAGTGGCATCGCGATTGTCCAAGCGTAAATCCAGTGAGGCCTGGTGTCGTTCAATCTTCTCAATCTCCTCACAGAACTTCTTGAAGACTTCATAAATTTCAGTTGTCTCGCCCGATTCAGCTGCCGGCCACTCTGTGTCGAAATCAAAGTTTGCTGGAACAATCATGTCGGTGGGAATGATGGGATCTTCTTAGTTCAACAGCTGTCTCTTCCTCGGATGCAGGCAGATCCTGGGCGAATGGAAACATGTCTTGAAAGACATCATCGCGCGCATAGGGAATCTCTGGTTCTCGTCCCTTCGTTTCCTTCCCTTGTTGTAGTTGAGCGGATTCAACTCTCGATGCCTCTGCTGCGGTAGCTTCATCGGCAATGTTCACAGCTGTGGGAGCCTGTGATGGAGTTGAAGGAGTCGTTACTGCTGCAGCTGTGGAAGCCTGCGCAGATGACTCTGTTCCAGCTGGGGCATTTGTGATATGTTGCCTAGTTGCTGAGCCTCAGCTGTCTTAACAGCTTCCTCGGTCTCAGTAGACATTTCTAAATGATTACCTCTTTTTTGGTTGTATCATCAGTGTCATCGGATGATGATGAGACTTGCGGAGTTGGCTCATCATCAAATTTGAATTTCATGCGAGCCGTTTTCTCACTGATTTGGCTCTTAGTTTTGAGAACATCCTCAGCTGGATCCGTAGGATTTGCAAGCGGAGTGGACTCAGCTTCATCTTCTGATCCCAAAAATGATGTATTTACGTTTTCCTGGGAGTCATGAAGAGCGGTTATCTCCTTTTATGTATCAGCGTTGTGTACTGGAGGAATGTTCTGTGTATCTTGACCCTTACCCAGGGAAGTCTCAACCTCCCTTGGGCCTTCAACAACCCCAACAGACTCAACTACTGCGAGGCCTTCAGTGTTCCCTTCGACAGTCTCAACTATCTTAGGGTCTTCGATAATGGCATCCATAGGAGTCTCAACTCCTTGGATTGCACTTTCTGTGCCCAGAGTGTTAACTCCCGAGGCATCACCATCTTGTGCCTCGGTTGCATGAGCAGTGTCATTGGCCTTCAGAGCAGTGGACATTTTAGCTAAGACAAAATAAATTATCCAAGCTTCGTCAATGCCACTCTGCTGTTGTTCACTTTCCTTCTCAACTTTGCCTCCTTGCTTCAAAGATGAGTCTCCCACAGCAACCTCCAACCCTGTTGTGGTGGAGAGAGCTTCCCCCAGCTGGCTCACCAGCTGAGTGACTGATTATGAGGTCACTCTTCTCCAGAGACGCGGCTTTATCTGTTGAGTGCTCAGCCATCGGGGCAGGTGTGAGAACACCTTCTTTAGGGGTTGGCTTAGCTTGGGTGCCGAATTTCCCAACTTCATCGGCATCTCCCTTGGAGGCATCCTCTGATTGTACAGGGGACGTGGCTGCAGCGATATCTGATGCAATCTGCTGTACCACTCCTAGAGGATCAATTTGCAGGAGAGATTGGGAGGACTCTCCTAGGACTTCAAACAGATGCTACTCATGCATGGCTCTGGATTCCCTCACATTTTGCTACATGTCTGACTTCTCGGCTGCAGCAGTGGGATCCTCATCACTTTCAGAGACCACATCAAGATGCGTATGAGTGTGATCTGGAGAGCCTATAAATTTGCATATTTTTGATTTTTCCAATGTTCGAGCTCGCTCCTCAGCTTTATCCTTTTCATCCGCCTTTGTGATGCGGAGGATATCTATGCAGTTGTTTTGTCGAGAGCATGTCTGACAGTTGCAACACCAAGGAATTGGAGCAACTCTTCTTCTTTTTCTATAAACTCAGGGTGAGTGAACTGCACCATTGAGTGATCCAGCTTCCATGCTCTCCATTCTCGTAAGCATCGTTCAATATCTGGGTAAAGTGGAGAATACACGATTACATCGTCATCATCAGCTTCACCTTCACCTCCGGTTTCTGGAATGGGAGGTAGAAGACCTTGCTCTTCCTCAAAAGCCGCATCATCAGATGTGGGCGGGGAGACAACGTTTTCAACAACAGGTTCAGTTGTCTCAGTTGCTTCTTTCTACTCAGCTGTCTTCCTCACAGCTGGGTCTTCGACTAATATCTGTTGATCACCATCAGCAGACTTCGCAGATTCATCAATAACTTCAGGAGACTGCGCTTCTTGATTACCAACAGTCTCGGCTTCCTTTTCCAGCTGAGTAGCAGACTCAGCCGTCTTCTCCAGATCAGAATTCCTGACCAACCTTCTCTTTCTTTGATGAACCAGAGGAACTTCTGGTTCTGATTAAGTAGATTCATCAGTGGTGGGGGCTTGGGTATTTTTCTTAGAGGGGGTTTCCTTCCTCGGCTTGGCAGTCCTCTTCTTCTTAACGATTGGAGAAGGGATTGAGGGTTCCTTCTTAGTATTCGCAGCAGGGGCAGGAGTCTCGGCTGCTCGGGTAGGTGACTCAGCTGTAGGGGCAGGTGCTTTCTTTGGATTCGCTGCTGGGGCATCTCTCTTCTTTGGGGGAGGGGTCACAGTTGTGTCTTCGGGGTCAGCTGATTCCCCCTCACTCGTATCAGCTTTTTTTGTGTGAGCTCTTTTCTGGGCACTGGAAAGGTTTTCCTGAAACATTTTCTTGTTTACGTGAAAGGGCTTGCCATGTCGGAGAGCAACACCGTCCACTTCCAGCAAATTGCCAATCAGAAGGCCATATCCAAGTGAACATCCAAAAGACCCATCCTCGTTAAAGGTCTTATTCATCACATTCTGGCAGAGTCTGTTGTAGACAAACTCAGCCCAGTTAACCTTCTTCCCTTGCATGATCGCAGCCATGACGATCAGCTTTGTCTTGGACAGCTGATTGAAGCTGCCAAACTTCATGTCGACACATTTTAGGACGACATTCATCAGTTTGTGATAGTCGTCCTTCAACAACTTCTTGTCAGCTATGTAAACCACTTTAGCAGCACACTCGGGTTTGGCCACTTCCTTCCATGCAACAGCCAAGTTGACATCAGCCTCGTGTATTTCCTTCATGCACTCTGAGGGCAACAAACAGTGCTCAACAAGGTCTTTTGCGTTGAGTTTTATGACCTTGTTGTGGACGGAAGATTTGATTTCGTCGTCCCGCACTTCTGCATTAACGTA
Organism: Rehmannia glutinosa; assembly: GCA_016081115.2. Taxonomy (NCBI): domain Eukaryota; kingdom Viridiplantae; phylum Streptophyta; class Magnoliopsida; order Lamiales; family Orobanchaceae; genus Rehmannia; species Rehmannia glutinosa. The sequence goes on from CM071924.1 coordinate 37,981,269, forward strand.
GAACTGAGCTACCTCCTCAAGGTAGGTGTGAGAATACTCCAAAGTCAGAAAAGCCTTGAGACCAGACTTTTCCAACATCTCCGCTATCTTCAGAACCAGGGTCTCATCAACACCCTCTTTTACCATTCCATCGAAATCCACTAAAGAACCAGTGTGGATTTACTTCGAGAGTTTCACAAAATCGTACTTTGTAGCCATTTTTAGAGATTTTTACCGAATGAAAAGTGAAAAGTTTGCTTCGAGAGACCTTAGGGTTTCAGAGATAATTTTTCTTTCGCTTTGAAGATGAACAGTTTGCGTAGTGAGAGAAATGCAAGTTTCCGTATATAAAGGTCGTGAAAGGACACATTTTGAATTTTGAAATTTTTGATCGAAATCAACGATTAAGATTGAAACCTCAAAACCGCATTTAATTCCTCACATTTGATGCAGCAACATTTATATCCAATCATATGGTTTACTGTGCAGCTCTTACTGTGTCCGCCATTATTATGCTGACGTCATCCTTAAAAACATTCCCGCTCATTTAATACGACTGTGTTTTTGTCACTCCAAAGTGACTTAACTCTGGTTCTCTCTTCATATGAAGTAACTCAGCTGTCAGCAAACTCGATACAGCTGACTTCCCGACAAAGCTGTTTCACTTGGCTGAAACATGAAACCTTATCTTTTTCGAATTTCTCATCTTCTATCTCTGCTGATTGAGTCTTCTGAGTAAACTAACTCAGCTCAATTAACCCTAACACATTTTTGAGTTCTTCAAACCTTGATTCACATAGAGGCTTTGTGAATATATCAGTTAACTGCTTATCAGTTGAGTTCTATAAACCTTGATTCACATATTCTTCTGTCTTGATCCTTGCAACACTATTTCATGTGATTCAGCATCTTTGATCTGGCACACTCCCATGTTGAATCCAACATTGTAGCCTTTATCACAAAGTTGGCTGATGCTTAACAGGTTGAAGTTGAGACCTTCAACAAAAGCAACATTTGTGATTTCCAATCCATTCTTCTTGATAGATCATGTGCCTTTGATTTCCCCTGGAGCTTCATTTCCTCCAAATATGACTTTTGCACCTCTAATCTCCTTGAATCTTGACGTGTTTTTCTTGTTTCCTGTCATATGTCTGGAACAGCCACTACCCATGTACCAGGTTCCTTGGCACTCAGCTGTTCCTTGAACCTGCAAATAAGGAAATCAGTTTTAGGTACCCATACTTGCCTGGGTCCTAAGGGGTTAGTGCTATAAGATGATCCAACCAACCTATAGCCAAAGGACTTGACTCTAAGAGGTTGCCATCTAGCAGTGCCATAATCATAGTGCACATTAGCAAATTTCTTGGGGGTTAGGTTCATACAACTGTCTCTTTTGTCTATATGCCTGTGTGTGTTTTAGCAGTTGCTTTCTTAGGATAGTTGTGATAATTCTGAGTGTAGTGCTTGGGTGCATATGTGTGCTGATAATAGCTCTTTTGCCTTTGGAATGACCTTTGCTGAGTTTTAGGTCTTTGCCATCTTGGCTTATATTCTATAGGTCTTTGCTGATGTTTCACATTATTCCAATCAGCATAGTTTGTATAGCTTCTACCATTCCCATTATGTGTGTTTCTCTGATGAAACTTCTAGGGTTTTTGGTAGCTCTGTTTGCTTTTCTCATAGTATTTTCTGTTTGGAGTTTGCTGAGGAACTTGGCTGGATTTCTTCTCAGTTGTCCTCTCAGCATACTCAACTGGTTGTTTTCCTTTCCCTTTATATCCAAGGCCAGTTTGTTTGTGGTTGTGCTTTGGAGTGAACGTGAGTACAACATTTGGTGTTTTGGATTTTCGAGATGCTTCATTACTTGAAGATCCTTTTTCCAAAATAACTCTTGGAGTTTGACCATGCACAAAGGAATTAAATCATATGTTTGTCTTATCTCCACATTCTTTTTGACTCATGATAAGATCATCCAATGATTTGGATGCCTTTGTAAATGAGGCAATTACATTTTGGAGATCTTTTTCCCTCTTTTCTATAGAAGCTAACTCTGCTATGATCTTGGCATTCTCAGCCTTCAGCTTAGTGTTCTCATCAGCTATGTGACTCGAGTACTCAGCTTTTTAGTCAGTTGTGAGTTTTGGATTTTCACCTGGCTGTTTTCCTCATTTAGAATTGTGTGTGAGGATTTTATGTGCTCAAAATCTTTCATCATTTTTCCTAATGAATCATAAAGATCAGTGGGTGATGTAGTGTGTGTATCACAGTCACTATCCCTTGAAGCTGAATGAGATGAGTTAGAGTGTATCTCATCTTCTTGATCTGGTTGATCTTGTTCTTTAGCCATGAGGCAAATCATAGCCTCTTTCTCATAATCACTTGAGTAGTCAGCCTCACTACTCTCTGAGTCTACTGCTTCTTTAGACTTGGTGTCTCGTGATCTCGGTGACCAACATGGCCTTCTTCTTTTCCTGTCTTCTCTCTCTGAAGACTTTTCTTTGTTCTTCATTCCGATATTTGTTGACTGGTAGATAGGAACAATCAACTGCAAAATGTCCAGGTTGTCTGTGGTTCCAACACAGATTTTCACCCTTTGATCAGCTCTTTCTGTTCTTGGGTTATCAGCTCTCTGATATTCAACCCTTTGATGCTCAGCTCTCTTGGGTGGCCTATCTTCCCTTGACTTGGAGGGAGCTGAATGTCTCCTGGAGGTTTCACCCTTGTTTCTTTTATAGTTCTTATTGAAGAACTTGTTGAATCTTTTAACCATTAGGGCAATTTTCTCCTGGTCTTGGCTTGGCCAGGTTGATTCTCTTTCCATCCTTGGCCATCAGTGCAGTTGTCTTGGGTACAACTGTCTCCTCTTGCTCTTTTCTTCTCAGCTCAAACTCATAGGCTTTGAGGTCTGAGAATAGCTCATGGTTGGATGTTCTTGAGAGGTCCATGGAATGTCTCAGGGCCATAGTCTTCATTTCCCATTCAGCTGGGAGGCTCCTTAAGATCTTCATGCTCATCTCTTTTTGTGTGTATTCCTTCCCAAGAGTTGAAAGCTAATTTGTGATTTCAGTGAATCTAGCATCCAACTTATCCATGGTTTCACCTGCAAGCATTTTGAAATTTTCAAATTTTTGAAAAGCATCAGACAATTTATTTTCTTTAATTTAGTCTGATCCTTCACAAATTAAAGTTAGTTTATTCCAGATTTCTTTTGCAGATTTGCAAGATTTGACTTTATTGAACATTGCTTTGTCCAATGTCTTGTAGAGTATATAATTCGCAACATTGTCCAAGATGTATCTCTTCCTATCCTCATTAGTCCACATAGTCCTTGGTTTTTCAACCATGGCTGGTCTTTCCTCAGCAGGAACTTCTTCTCCTTCAGCTGCAGCTGCTCTTATTCCAGCCATGTTCACTTTAAGTATTTGCACTGGCCCATCCTCTATCACAAGAAACATTTCATCATGTAATGTAGATAGATGAGCCTGCATACGAATTTTCTAATCATCAAATTCTTCAACAGTGAACATAGGGATGCCTGTCAGATTTGCTTCCATGATAATAACTTTGCTTAAAATGAATGATTTTGAAAATGCAAGTGTTTAAAACCTTTTTGAAAAGATAGAGATCTAGTTCAGTAACCAGTGCAGAAGGCCCAATGAACTAACCGCTCTGATACCACTTGTAGGTCCCAAGGGGTGTGAGTAAGTTTTAAAAGGGGGGTTGAACAAACCTTACCAAATTTTCGTTTTTAGTCCTTTTAAAATTACAACAGAGTTGACTCAAACAGCTATGTCCTTGAGGGACAACTAAGGTTGTTATTCAGCTAAGTTAGCCACTAAACAGACTCGATAGAGCTATTGATAGAATAACTCAGATGTTTAACCTAAACTTAACTTGGCTGGTTTGGTTTTATCAACGGAAGACTTAACACCCTTTGATTAGATTTTAGCTTGTTTTAAATACACGATTTTTAGCATTTGGTTATTAATCAGTTGGATAGCAAATATGATTCTAACAGCAGATATGATGTAAGTATGCAAGAAAGTAATTGTGCTGAAAGTAAATGACACAAATATTTTTATAGAGGTTCGAAGATGGGGTAATTTTTTTAATCCTCTCTTCTCCAACTCCTGGAGGAATCCACTAAGTAACAGATCAGTTTACAAAGTGGTGAACGATCTGAGACACCTTGATCACACTTGATCCGCTTGGCTTCTCTTGCGACTCGGCTTCTTCACAGGGGCAATGCGCTTGCTACTTGACTCACTTCTCAAGTTCTTGGATTTGATCACGAAGCCCTCCAACAAACTTGATATTGGTTCGACCTTGAACCTTCCTACAATCCTTCCTGGAAAGTAGACCCTTTTGATTCTTCAAAAGTTTCCTCTTCAAAAGATTTGAAGTTGTCGGGGCCAAATCGGAAAAAAAACTGTAGGCGGACAATGGGAACCTATCGCTTAGGCGGGAACTAATCGGGGCTAGGTGGAAATTTTTAGAACAATGTATACAATACATGTATGTATTATATTATATATATTGAAGATATAAATTATATAAAAGAAAATTACATATATCTTCTATATAAATATAATATGACAACACTAATCAGAAACTTATTTGTATTTGGATTCGTTATTGTATGGAGTTATTGGATATTGCATGATTGTATCATCATATTTATGTACATTGGAGATGTAGCGTAATGAATTCTATTGTCATGTCCATTTTGTTTTTCTATCATGATTTTTGTATTGACTATCGTGAGTTTGTCGTGTGCTTTTTGTAGTTTACAATTTTTTTTTTGAAATTGACGTTAATAGACTTAAATAGGCCCATACTTAGAGCCTTTCTACTTAAAAAAGCCAGGTGAAAGTACCCCAATACAAATAATATGTGGCTTGGGCCTAAACTTAATAAGATCCAGACCTTACAACCATTGGACTTGCCCATTTCAACTCCTACCCGTTTCTCACAAACCCTAGCACTACTCGATTCCCTCTAACCATTTTTTTCAATTCTTTCTCTCTCTAAAGACCAAATCCACCCCTCAACAATGACTTCTCGGAGGCTCTTAGCCTCATTTCTCCGGTCCTTTGCCGCCCGCCGCTCGCTGCCACCCGCCGCCGCCCGCCGCCACAGATCGCCATTCTATTCAGCCCCGTAGCCCGGTCCTCAGCCTCTCCCACTAGACACTTTCTATAGCTGACCGCCACTCTAATCAGATCAGGCTTGTTTTGGAGGTGGCTCAGCACTTGGGTCAGAATGTGGTTTAGTGTATTGTTATGGACGGGACTATACTGTGAGTTTGAAAGCTTTACCTTTTATTGGTTATACTTTTTTTTAGGACACTTGGATGGATTCTTTGAAAAATGGGTTTGAGTTTTGTGTATTTTATCTGGATGGAGGATTATTGTGCTTCTGAATCGGTCATAGGTTCTTGTTTGATGCCTAGATCTGTGGTGTTCTGTCCATTTCTCATGTAATTGATACCAAAGAGGCTTTTTGGATGCTTTGATTTAGAATATCAAGTTTTTGTTTGTATTCGTTTTCTGAATTTTGAGTTGGAATTTTAGGTTTACTATGTCCTCTGATGTTAAAGCTTATCAATTGTTTAATTTCACTAAAAGCAGGGATTTTTTTATAAGTTTCCATTTACGTATACTTGCTTATTCAAATGGCCTTACCATTTCTAGATTTCTCGATTGTTGTGGAGAGGTAGTTTTAATTGTTCATACGAGTATGTTGCTTTAGTTTGAGCTGGTTTATAGATGAGTTGTGTTTCCTTGGAATTTAGGATTTGAACTAGATGCTTTTAGGCTTTTTTTTTGTTTATTTATGTCACATCAGAAAAGTTTGTTTAATTGATAATAATTTTGCTCTTCTTTTAATAATAGGTGACTGAGAAATGAAGTGATGATTGATGTACCTAAAGCTCTGATTCATAATTTGCTGCAATGATATGTTATAGGAAAGTAGTTTAATTCAACTTACAACTTGTTTTCTGTTTTCGGACACATTTCCTTTTTATTTGGTTTTTTCCCTTTAAGAAAGAGAATCATAAGTTATTTGCTTATTTTCGGCAAACTTGTGATATCATCTTGGTTAATATCAATTGTATTTTATATATTATGACTGTATTAATGCACAATGTTTTAAATTTTTCGTTAAGACTTGTTCTTTTTGGCAAAGATGATGTGTATCTGTTGTGGTGCGATTGTCAATTAGATAAAAATGGCTATCTTTGCTGATTTAAATGCATTATGAATGTGGTGGAGCTAGATTTTTCTATGGATATCAAAGCATAAAAATCTCTGCTTGGAGTTTGGTGTTGCTTAGTATGATCATCATACATTGTCATCTTTTATTGTCGTGAAGAGAATATACACATAGGAAACACGTACAGATGATAGGACCCACCATATGATTGATATACGATTATTTACAGGTTGAAGTAGCTGGCACTGGCAGAGGCATCTTGAATTGATTCGAAATGCCAATATTGACAGATATTATAAGCTAAAACTGATTGATGTTGGGTGCTTTTCATAAGGTGTGTACTTGGTAAAACTGTCATAAGGTGCTTTTCTATTGACACATATTATAAGCTTCATTTTTTTATATCGCATTATCTGACAGTGTATGTCTTTTATGTCGGTTCTCTGTGTTATGAGGTCCATTGACACTGCAAGAGTTAGGAGCAAAATGATCTACGCGAGCTCAAAAGACATGTTCAAGACAGAATTGGATGGCATTCAGGTAGAGCTTCAAGCAATTGGATGGCATTCAGGTAGAGCTTCAAGCAATGGATCCAACTGAAATGGGTCTTGATGTCTTCAAAAGTCGTGCCAATTGGAGTTGCATTGAAGTATGGTATAAAGCTTTTGCTTTACTCTAGAGAAATGTCAATAGTTTGTGGAACTATGGAGTTGGATAAGCTATAATATTTGTCTGTGATGAAGGTTCTATTTTGTAGCCTATCTTTTTGTGGAACAAGTGATGCCGTTCTGATTCTATTTTATGAGAATTATTTCTATGAATTGTGAATTGATATTTTTGTGAGAATTATTTCTATGAATTGATATTTTTAGAATTGTTGTTCATAAAGCAGAAAATAGTAAATTAAAAAAATTATTTTTTTAAATTTTTAAAATTACCGACGGATCAACGATAGGTTAATGTTACAGTCAATTGCAAAATTCCGTCGGTACTCCGTCGATAATCTGTCGGCATAGAGATTCATCGGCATTCTGTCGGCATAAAGATTTGGCGGCATTCTATCGGAAACTGGTCCTCGGGGATCTGTTGGGAATGTTTATGTCGGCGATGTGTTGGCAATCCATCGTTACTTGCTGACTTAATTTACCGACGGAGATCATTTGCCGACAAAAAATCCATCGGTGGCTTCTCGCCAAAGTGTGATTGAGTTCTGTTGTAGATTCATTGGAAATCTGTCAGTAAACTTACCGATGGACAATGAAATCTGTCGTTACGTGTTTACCGACAAGCAATTTGCCGACAGAAGATTTCGTTGGTAATCCGTCGCGGATCCGTCGGTAAACATGTTTTGCCGATGGATTTTTCCGTCGGTAAAATTACAATTTCTTGTAGTGGAAGCCCTCTAACAAACTTGATACTGGGTCGACCTTGAACCTTCCTACAATCCTTCTTGTAAAGTAGACCCCTTTTGATTCTTCAAAAGTTTCCTCTTCAACAGATTTGAAGTTGTCTTTCCTTCACAGCTTGTGTTGGATCAATTTCCTTCGAGTTTCAGGCTTGAGGATTTGCTTGAATGTACTTGAGAATATGCAGGTTAACTGATTGAATATTGCTTGCTCGTTCGTAGTTTAGGTTATCAAGGTTACCTCTTCTCAACAAATTCCTCAGCCTTTTATAGTGCACTTTTGAAATTTTGTCCGTTGAAGAGATAGGCTAATTTCAAAAGTCACTTGTGTTTGTTGGCTTGGCTTGTCTGCAGTCCTTGATGTTGACATTTCCTCGTATTAAATGTCTTGCAGCATTGCAGATTTTTGAGCACACGGTGCAGTGTTTCCCATTGGTTTATTCATTTTGCACAATTCTGGGACTAACACTTTACACCTGAAAGTTTTGACATGTTACTATTTTGAGTAACATTCTTGACTTTAATCAATGGATCTAAGTCAGTTGTCTTGACTAGACTGCTGTCTTTACCCCATGTGACTTGAGTCAGCTTCCAGTCATTGGATGACTCAATTGTCACTTCAACTTTGAGACTTGGCTTCTTGAGATAACTTGACTGACACTTCTTACAGTTGTTCCTCAGTTGATACTCCTTTAGTTGAGTCCTTGACTTCCTTCTTGGCCATACTCAGCTGACATACAACAGAGTCTTCAATCCAGTCCGCAGTTGACTTCTTGTATTCCTTGGAATAGCTGACTTGACTCAGCTTTTCCAGCCCTGTCTATTACAATACAAATTACAAGGAAAATGGGGTGCCAACTTCCTAGTTTAAGTTTTACATGGTATCATCAAAATCTACTTAATAAATTTTCTAATAGTAGTTCACTTGCTCTCTTCTTAGTGCCTTTGTCTGCATAGTCAATTCTCAAATTCGGAGAACTGCTCCTCAAATGTCGCCTGAAATCATTGTATCGTGTTTGTCCATCCATTGGTTGAGTTCAACAAAGCTTCTCTCCATAGCTTCCATTTCAGAGCACATAGCCTTGAAGGCTTTTCTGAAGTCGGCTACCTCAGCTGATTGATCCTTTGGCAACACAGAGTCGAAATCAAAACCAAATGGTACAACCCTTAAGTCATCCAGAGCCACAAATTCTTCTGGATCTATATTTACTCTGTAATTCGCACTTTCTTCATCAGTTCTCTGTTTCCAATGGGACTTCTTCGATGAATGGAAAATAATCTTCAAATAGGTCACTAGGAACTTTAGGAACATCTCCTACTCCTCCTTCGGGAGCCTTTCCTTTGTTTCTCTGGCTTCCTTCAGCTCTTTGTGCCTCAACTGTGGGAACTTCACTGGCAGTCGCTTCTGTGTTAGCCTGCGGAGCTGACTGGGCCTCAGCTGTCTCAACAACTTCATTGGCTCCAGCTGTAGCTTCCTTTTGAATATTCCAAGCCTCAGCTGCCTTAGCAGCATCACGAGCTGGTGATGTCATCATTGGGGATGGGCCATCAACAAGATAAATTGGGACAAGTCAGCTTCCTCACATGCTTTGAGCAATTGTGCCTCTCGTTCCTCTATAGCTAGGTCCTCTACAACTTGTTCGTTGGGGGTCGACTCAGCTTCATTGTTAGCGTCAAGAAACTTGACTGACACATTGTCATCAGAGTCATGTAGAGCGTTGATTTCTTCCATTTCAGGAGACTCTGATGTTGGAACTGACAACTTTCCCTTTTCAAGAGCAACACCCCTGGAAGTCTCAACCTTATATGGACTATCAGAAACCTTTGCAGCAGTCTCAACTGCTGCAAGGCCTTCATCAATCCCTTCTATGGACTAGCTGCCTTAGGGTCTTTATAAATATTCCCTTCTAAAGACAGAACTGCATTTGGGTCCTGGACATTGGCATCCTTCAAGGTCTCAACCTCTTGGATTGCACTTTCATGACCATCAGTCTCAACTGACTTGGTGTGCTGTCCATCCTGTGCCTCGGCTATTTCAATAGCATCCTTGGCCTGCAGTTCAGTTGGAATTTCAGCTGAGTCAGCCTTAACCATCTTAGCGCCGTCAATCCCACTCTGATGTTCTTTTCTAGTCTCACATTCGCCTTCTAACTTCAATTTGTTTAAGTCTCTCTGACCTCCTCCAACATTTGTGGTGTGTTGATTTCCCCCTCGGTGGCTCACCGGTGAATCATGAGTGATAGGGTCAATCGACACATGAGACTCATTGTTCCTTTGAGTTGTCAGCCGATTGGGCAGTTGTCACAACAACTTTCGCAAGGCTTGGCTCATCTAGGTTGCCCACTACATATTCGTCCCTAGCTTCATCGCCAGTTTCCCTGGTTTGTCCTTCGAAGTGTGCTGGTGAGGTAGAGGTATCAATGTTCCTCACCATTTCAAGAACATCTGGGGTAGGAGAGCTTTGAACAGAAGATTACTCTCCAGGACCCCTGAACATAGATTGCTCATGCATCACTAGGAACTTTTTAATCGCTTGTTGCAGCTCAACCTTCTCTATTGGGTCAGATGCATCCATAACATCCACATAGCTGCTGCTCGCACGTTTTAAGAAACTCTCAGGAGTATCTGTGAAAGGACAAGATTGAGGTTAGGAGGTATTCCCCCTCTTCAATGAACTCGGGACTTCGAAATTGATATAGGGCGCACTCATCTTCCAGATTCTCCATATGCGCAACATGTCTTCAATTTCGGGGTAGGCAGGGGATAGGATTTGAAGATCATCATCGTCATCTTCTTCCTGCATAGGCTCAATATGAACCTTCTCCACCTCAACTACAATGTTGGTTTGAGGTGGAATCAAAGCTAACTTTTCTTGTCTTGTATCAGCCGTGTCTTGTTCAGATGTATCAGTTATTGGCCTGACAATTATCTCTTGTTCAAATGTATGTGGACATAGCTGAGCAACTGCTTGATTTTCTTGCTCAGTGTTGTCCACACCATCGACATCTTTTGATTTATGTTGTTCACCAACAACAATTTCTTCCTTCTCACCTGTGGCAGACTCGTCTGGCTGAACAGCTAGATCAGCCTTATTCACAAGTCTCTTCCTGGTTTTCCTTTCCATGGGAACTTCAGCTTCTTCCTCTTGTTCCTTGGCAATGGCGGCTGACTCTGTCATCTTTTGTTTCTTTGCAGCAGTTGGCTTACGGGGCGCAACTATTCTTTTCTTTCTCACAACAGGGGATGGAACATGAACTTTCTTAGGTGAGGGGGCTTTAGCAGAAACAACAGTGTCCTCGGGGACATGATTAACTAATTCCCCCTTAGAGGTAGCGGACTTCTTTGCATGTGCCTGCCTCTGAGCACCGAGAGGTTGGCCTTAAACATTTTCTTGTTTGCATGGAAGGGTTTCCCATTGCGCATAGGAACACCCTTGTTCTCCATCAGATGACCTAAGATCATGCCACCTTCTCTAGATAGGTATGTGTAGGTCCCAAGGGGTGTGAAGTAAGGTTAAGAAGGGGGGCAGGTTTAATAAACCTTACCAAATTTTTGATTTTAGTCTTTAAAAAAATATTCAATAGAGTTGACTCAAACAGTTGTGTCCTTGAGGGACTGCTAAGTTGGCTTTTCAGCTAAGTTACCCATTCAACAGACTCAATAGAGTTGTTGATAGTATAACTCGGCTGGTTTGGTTTTTAACAGCGGAAGACTTAACACCGTTTGTTTTGTTTTAAGTTTGTTTTTAACACTTGATTTTTAGCATTTGGTTATTTATCAGTTGGATAGCAAATATATTACTAACAACAGATAGAAAATAAATATGCAGGAAAGTAAGTTTGCTGAAAGTAAATGACACAAATATTTTATAGAGGTTCGAAGATGGAGTAATTCTTCTAATCCTCCCTTCTTCAATTCCTGTAGGAATCCACTATGTGACAGATCAGTTTACAAAGCAGTTATCAGTCTAGAAATAGCCTTGATCACACAGATGGCTTCTCTTGCGACTCGGCTTCTTCACAGGACAGCTGCCTTGCTACTTCAGCTCACTTCTCAAGTTATTGGATTTGATCACGAAGCCCTCCAATAAACTTGATAATGGTTCGACCTTGAACCTTTCTACAATCCTAACTTGGAAAGTAGACCCTTTTTGTTTTCTTCAATAGTTTCCTATTCAACATGTTGAAGTTATCTCTCCTTCACAGCTTGTGCTGGATCGAGTTTCTTCGAGTTTAAGGCTTGAGGAATTGCTTGAATTGGTATGAGAATATTGCAGGTTAATTGCTTGAATGTTGCTTGCTTGTTCGTGGTTCAGATAACCTTTTCTCAATAGCTTCCTCAGCCTTTTATAGTGCCCATTTGAAATTTTGCTCGTTGAAAAGATAGGCTAATTTCAAATGTCACTTTGTGTTCGTTGGCTTGTCTTTTATTGGTCTGCAGCATTGGTGATGTTGACATTTCCTCGTATTAATGGCATTTCAGCGATTGCAGGCATCTGACACAAGGTGCAGTGTTTCCAATTGGCTTATTCCTTTTGCACAATTCAGGGCCAAACACTTTAGGCCTAGCAGCTTGTCAAATTACTAAATGAAGCAATAATCTTGACTTTAATCAACGGTTCTAAGTCAGTTGCCTTGACTTGATTGTTGTCTTTACCCCAGGTGACTTGAGTCCGTTCCAATCATTGGATTGACTCAACTGTCACTTCAACTTGTAGACTTGGCTTTTTGAGTTGACTTGTCGACACACTTACGGTTGTTCCTCGGTGACTCTCCTCGGTCAGAGTCATTGTCTTTCCTTCATGGCCTTACTCGGCTAACACACAATGAGTCTTCACACGATCATGATTGACTTCTTGTAATCTTTGACATAGCTAACTTGACTAGCTTTTTCAGTCCTATCTATTACAATACAAATTACAAGGAAAATGGGGTGCCAACTTCCTAGTTTAAGTTTTGCATGGTATCATCAAAATCTATCAAATAAATTTCCTAACAATTTCCCCCTTTTTGATGATGCCAAAACTTAAAATAAATAAGTAAACATCAAAAAGATATACGAGCAGTGCAATAACAAAGAATGTATGCTTGAATGAATCATTTTATTTATCATAGCATTCTTGTCCTTTATAAAGCTGTTTACATAAGGTATCATAGATTTTCCCATACAAAGCTTTATACAAATACATCAATACATTGTATCTAAGCTAAGTTACAAGAAAATTTACAGAACTTATTACAGAAGACTTACATTGAAATGTATTTACACAAAAATACACGAAGGGGTTCGCAGCACACTTCAACGCCTTTGTTGCTTCATTCCTCTCTCTTCTTCAGCTCTTTTCCTGTCAGCATCAGCTCTCTTTCTCTTTCTTTCCTCTTCTTCTCTTTTCTTCTATTCATAGGCCCGTTTGGCAGCAGGGTCATCCATTTGCTTCCCCTCGAGCCATTCTCTCATTTGCCTCTCATTTTCTTCATATTGCCTCTTCTTCGCTTCAGCGTTCTTCCGTTCAACCTCAAGATTGGCAAGATGGCCATATCCAACCCAATATATCAGACTTTTCTTGTATGGATCTACGTATGCCACGTCTTTTGGCTTTGGTCGAGGTTGAGAGCCTCTTCCACCACCACTATGTCTCCCCCTTCCTGACTCAGCTCCCCTTCCTCTAGGAGTGTACTGTATTGAAGTCTTCTGCTTTCCAGCCTAGTGACTACTGGAAGTCTGTGCTTATCAGTTGATTGACATAATTCCAGTCCCTTCACCCAATACATATCCCACACTTGAGACAGAGTCATTCCCTCAAAATAGCCTTCTGATTCTAGAGTCTTGAATTCCTCCAAGGATTTGGGCTCAGATCCATCATCAGACATAGCAATTTCTCTTGGGGGTTGAATCGCAGCGTAGTCCTTCCTGGGTGGTGGACCACCATATTGCTTCATTATTTCTTAAACGCGAGCATCTTATCTTACAACTACCTCCTCAAATGCAGCTTCAATGGCCATTCTTTTATCTGCCATGGCCACTGCAGCTTTCTCGATAGGGAGTTTCATAGGTAGCTTGCTGAGAATGGAGGCAGTGACTTCACCCAGTTGTGGGGTTTAAGCGTACATCATTTTCAAAGGAAGATTTTTGGAACTTCCATCCCCCTCAGGTTTTTCACCCCCTTTCATTATTTCTTCCTTCAATCCCTTAAAGGACTCCTCTTCCCCCTTTTTGGCATCATCACCAAAAGAAAGAGGTATCCTAGGGAACATTCCATTGAGGATAAAGTCCAGTCAGCTGTTCGTCGAGTTGTGCTTGGAGTCTGCTTCATCATTGGCCTTCTGAAATTCTGAGCATGTGGCCTTAGACTCGGCTGTCACAATCTTTTTTCACCCATGAGAAGACTGAATTTCTCATTAATGTTATTCTCGAGTCTGGCAATCTCATTCTTGTGAAAATGATGTAGCAGCTCCATATCCGACTTGTGGGACTTGTCAATCCTCGCAATATACTCTTTCATCTGTTGCTGATACATGGAATTGTCCGCACTCCACAATAGCAATTTCGCAAATAAGGCTTTGAAGTGACAGACTTGCTCAGATCTCATAACTGTTTGCTGTGCAGCCCATTCCCTAATCCTGACAACAATCCCTCTTAAATCAGCTAAGAGGGTGGCATCCCGATTGTCCAGTCTGAGATCCAAAGATGCTTTATGGCATTCTATCTTCTCAATCTCCTCAACTGATGATGCTGACTCGGCTGCTGGCCACTCCTCAAATTCTTCCTCAGAATCATCTCTCGAACAAATGGGATCCTCGAGTCTTTTTCTTGTGGAGCCTTCCCTTGTTCATGATGAGTAGAACCAGCTCTCTGTGCCTCAGCTGCGGCAGCATCATCGGTAGATGTCACAGCTGTGGGAGCCTGTGACGGAGCTTTGGGAGTCGTTACTGCTGCAGCTGTGGAAGCCTGCGCAGCTGACTCTTTCGCACTAGAGCATTTATTGATGTTTGCTCAGCTGACTGAGCCTCAGCTGTCTTAATAGCTTCTTTAGTCTCAATGTTTTCTTCTAAATGAATAACCATGTCCTGAGTTGTATCATCAGCGTCATCGGAGGATGATGAGACCTTTGGAGATGGCTCATCATCGAAATTGAATCTCATAGGAGCCGTCTTCTCACTGACTTGGCTGTGAGTGTTGAGAACATCCTCAGTTGTGTCCGTCGTTGGATTTTCATGTTGCGTGGACTCAGCTTCATCCTCCGATCCCAAAAATGAGGTATCTATATGTTCCTGGGAATCGTGAAGGGCGTTGATTTCCTCTTTTGCAGCAACACCTTCTATATGAGGAATGTTCTCTTCTATCAGTTTTTTACCTAGGGAAGTCTCAATCTCCCTTAGGCCTTTATTGCCCCCAGCAGTCTCAACTGCTGTAGGGCCTACTACGTTCCCTTCGATAGTCTCAACTGTCTTAGGGTCTTCGATTATCCCTTCGACAAATGCAGTTGTCTTAGGGTCTTGGACAGTGGCATCCATCGGAGTCTCACCTCCTTGGATTGCACTTTCAGAGCCGAGAGTGTTAACTCCCAGGGCTTCACCATCCTTTGCCTCAGCTGCGGCAGCAACGTCGTTGGCCTTCAATGCAGCTGACATCTCAGTTGAAATAGAATTTAACTGTTTAAGCATCGTTAATGTCACTCTGCATTGCATTGATTTGTCTCCCACAGCAACCTCCAACCCAGCTGTGGTGGAGAGAGTTTCCCCCTCAGCTGGCGCACCAGCTGAGTGAATGGTATTGGGGTTACTCTGCTCTAGAGACGCGACTTCTGTTCCCTCTGAGTGTTGAGCCGCAGGGGCAGGTGTGTTAACACCTGCATCATGGGTTGGCTTAGCTTGGGTGCCCGAATTCCCAGCTTCATTGTCGAATCCCTTGGAGCCATCCTCTGACTGCACGCGGGATGTGGTTGTCGCTATGTCCGTTGCAATATGTTGCGCCACTCCCAAAGGATCAGTCTGAAGAAGAGGTTGGGAGGACTCTCATGGACCTTCTAGTAGACTTTGCTTGTGCATGGCTCTGGATTCCTGCAAAGCCTGCTGTAGTTCTGACTTCTCTGCTGCAGCAGCTGGATTCATATCGTCATCACTATCAGCGGACTTATAGATATGCTCATGAGTCCCAGTATGTGCGCGTGTCTTGGATTTTTCCAAGGCTCTGGCTTGCTCCTCCTCTTTCTCCTTCTCATCCTCCTTAATTATGCGGAGGATGTCCAAGCAGTTGTCCTCATTTAGAGTTGATTGAACATTTGTTGGACCAAGGAATCGGAGAAGCTCTTCTTCCTCCTCGATGAACTCAGGGCGAGTGAACTGCTGCCTTGAATGATCCAACTTCCATGCCCTCCATTCCCTTAATCTTCTTTGAATGTCAGGGTAGGTGGGAGAATACGTGATTAAATCATCATCATCATCGCCTTCATCTCCGGTCTCCTGAATGGGGGGTAAAGGACCTTGCCCCTCCTCAGACTCAGCGGCGTCCGTCCGAGGAGGTGCGAAAACCTTTTCTTGCATAGGTTCTGTTGTCTTAGCTACTTCCATTTCTCTTTGTTTTCGCATACAATTTGGGTCTTCAATGGTTCTCTGTCGATCAACATCGCTGATCTTCTTTAAGGCTCGTCAACAAACTCGAGATCGCTCTTCCACGACCATCAGCAGTCTCAGCTTCCTTCTCCGGTTGGGTACTAGATTCAATTGTCTTCTCAAGCTCAGAGCGCTTGTACAACCGTCTTCTATTGGATGGAACCAGGGGAACCTCTGGTTCAACATTTTCAGGCTCCTCAAAAGTGAGAGCCTTCGCAGCTGTTTTCCTTGCCTTGGCAGTGCGCTTTCTCTTCATGATAGGGAAGGGAATTTGGGGTTCTTTCGCTATCTCGGCTGCTGGGGAAGGGGGCTCGGCTGCATGGGCAGGAGCTTTGGACTTGGCTGCGGAAGCAGGTGCTTTCTTTGATTTGGCGGCGGGGGCAGGGGCAGGTTTGGATACCGCAGATCTCTTCTTGGATATAGGCTTTGGAGAGAGAGTTGGAGAGGTCTCAGTTGTGTCTTCAGAATCAGTTGATTCCCCCTCACTAGTATCAGCCTCTCTGGCATGAGCCTTCTTCTGGGCTCCGGAAAGATTCGCCTTGAACATCCGCTTGTTGGCATGAAAGTTTTTGCCATGGCAGAGAGCAATGCCCTTTGCCTCCATTAGAAGGCCAATCACCAGGCCATAACCTAAAGAACAGCCAAAAGACCCATCCTCCTTGTAGGTCCTGTTCAGCACATTCTGGCAAATTCAGCTGAAAACAAACTCAGCCCAGTTGACTTTCTTCTCTTGCATGATCGCAGCCATCACGATCAGCTTAGTCTTGAACAACTGATTGAAGCTTCCAAACTTCATGTCCACACACTTTGAGACGACGTCCATCAACTTTTGGTAGTCACCTTCAAAGACTCCTTCTTGGTTGTATACACAACCTTCGTAGCACACTCCGGCTCGGCAATTTCTTTCCAAGCAGCAGCTAAGTCGACATCCTTCTCAACGATGTCCTTCAATCACTCCGCGGGCAAAAAGCTGTGCTCACAAGGTCTTTTGCAGTGAGTTTGATGACCTTGCCGTGGATTGATGACCGGATTTCATCGTCCTGCACCTCTGTATTAACATAAAACATAGAGACTTCCTCCAGATATGTATGAGTGAATTGCATCGACAAAAAGTCCTTCAGGCCAAACTTCTCCAACTTTTCTGCTATCTTTTTGACCAGGGCTTCATCAACACCCTGTTTGATCATCCCTTTGAAATCCACTGAAGAACCAGTGTGGATTTTCTTGGAGAGCTTTGCGTAATCATGAGTTGGGGCCATGATTAAAACATGAGAAATCTGCTTGTAAGAACTAGGGTTTGCACTTAGTTACAGAGAAAATGCTTTTTCTTTGTTGAAGATGAATAATTCGCGTGAGGAGAGAGAAAGGTGAAGTCTCGTATATAAGGAACGTGAAAGGACGTCTTCCAGATTTTGAAATTTTTTATCGAGATCAACGGTCGAGATTAGAGCTTCAAAACCGCATTAAATTACCCACATTAAATGCAGCAACATTTATATCCAATCATATGGTTTACTGTGCAGCTTTTGTACTGACAGTCATTATTACGCTAACGTCATTAAAAATATTCCCGCTTATTTAAAACGATTGCGTTTTTGTCACTTAGCTCATAAATGATTCAGCTTATGTCAAACTTGACTCAACTCTGCTTCTCTCTTCTCATGATGTAACTCAGCTGTCAGCTAACTCAATACAGCTAACTTCCCGACTGGGCTGTTTCACTTGACTGAAATGTGAAACTAGCTCTTTTTCAATATACTCATCTTCTTTCTCAGCTTATTGAGTCTTCTGAGTTTCCTAACTCAGCTCAATTAACCCTAACTCATTATTGAGCTCTTCAAACCTTGATTCACATAAAGGCTTTGTGAATATATCAGCTAACTGCTTATCAGTTGAGATATATTCCAAGGTGATGTCTTTCTTTTCAACATGATCTCTTATAAAATGATATTTGACATCAATGTGCTTTGTTCTTGAATGGAACACTAGATTTTGAGTGATTGCAATAGCACTAGGGTTATCACACATAATTGGAATATCTTTTTTCAATATCATAATCTGTCAGCTGATGTCTCATCCATAAGACTTGGGCACAACAGTTGCCCGCAGCTATGTACTCTGTTTCAGCTGTGGATGTAGCTATTGAATTTTGTTTCTTGCTGAACCAAGAAACCAATCTATTTCCAAGCATTTGACATGTACCTGAAGTACTCTTCCTGTCAACTCTACATCCAGCATAGTCTGAGTCTAAGTAACCAATCAGCTTGAATCCACCTTCCTTTGGATACCATAAGCCGACTTCCTAGCATCCCTTCAAATATCTTAGGATTCTCTTAGCTACAGTCATGTGGCTTTCCTTTGGTGCAGATTCAAATCTAGCACATACACCTACTGCAAAGGTGATGTCTGGCCTGCTTGCTGTTAGATAGAGCAAAGATCCAATGAGGGCTCTATATCTGGTTTGATCAATTGCTTTGCCATCTGCATCCATGTCCATCTTGACTGAAGTATTCATTGGAATGTTCACAGAAGACTTCTCTTCCATACCAAATTTCTTCATTAAATCTCTGGTATACTTTGTTTGGCTTATGAAGGTTCCATCCTTCAATTGCTTGACTTGAAGTCCTAAGAAGAAAGTCAGCTCTCCCATCATACTCACTCAAATTTGCCTTGCATGAGACAACTCTTTGTTTGTGGAACCAAAAATGATGTCATCCACATATATTTGTAAAAGTAGTATACTCTCTCCATCTTGAATTCTGAAGAGTGTTCTATCAATTTTGCCTTTGGTGAATCAATTGTTAGTTAGAAATTGAGACAATGTATCATACCATGCTCTTGGTGCTTGTTTCAATCCATACAATGCTTTCTTGAGCTTGTAGACCTTATCTCCAATAGTTTTCTGCTCAAAACCTGGAGGTTGTTCAACATAGACTTCTTCCTCTAACAGTCCATTTAGAAATGCAATCTTCACATCCATTTGATATACAGTGAAGTTCTTATGAGCAGCATAAGCAAGAAACATCCTTATTGCTTCCAATCTTGCAATAGGAGCAAAGGTTTCATCAAAATCTATATATTCTTCTTGGCAATACCCTTTGGCTACCAATCTTGCTTTGTTTCTTACAACAGATCCTTCGTCATTCATCTTGTTTCTGAAAACCCATTTTGTACCAATAACATTTTGATGGGTTGGCCTTTGAACTAATTCCCATACTTTGTTTCTTTCAAACTAATTCAGCTCTTCTTGCATGGCCTGAATCCAATGTGTGTCATCCAATGCTTGAGACACATCTTTAGGTCCTATCTGGGAAATGAAACAAGTGAACATGGCTTCATGTTGTGCTCTGGATCTGGTTTTTATGCCATCTCTAACATCTCCAATGACTAACTCTGGTGGATGGTTTCTCAGCTATCTCACATCAGGTTGGAGTAAGTCAGCTAGATTCAGCCGTCTCGCAGCTAAGTTGTGTTGAACAACTCTTTCATCTTCATTCAGTGGTAGACCTTCCAGCTGTCTTTGGGATTCAACTATCTCATCTTCATCTGGGTTGAGTGCTCTTACTTTAGCTTCAACATAAGGACTCTTCTGCATAGTTGGCTGATTCAGCTTATCAGCTAACTCTTCAATGTCTTCTCCATTCACATTAGGTTCATCAAAAACCACATGGATAGACTCTTATGTGACCATAGTCTTTTTAAGTTGGTTGTTCTCCTCATTTAAAATTATGTCTGAGGATTTTATGTGTTCAAAATCTTTCATCATTTTGCCTAATGAATCATAAAGATCAGCGAGTGATGAAGTGTGTGTATCACAGTCACTATCATTTAAACAGAATGAGATGAGTTAGAGTGTACCTCATCTTCTTGATCTTGTTCTTTGGCCATGAGGTAGATCATAGCCTCTTCCTCAGAATCACTTGAGTAGTCTGCTTCACTACTATCCGAGTCTGCTACTTCTTTGCACTTGGCTGGCTCAGCAGTCTCAGCAGCCAACATAGCTTTCTTCTTTTCTTGTCTTCTTTCCCTGAAGACCTTTCTTTCTTCTTCATTCATGTACTTGTTGACTGGTGGATAGGAACAGTCAACAGCAAAATGTCCTGGTTGTCTGCAATTCCAACACAGGTTTTTAGCTCTCTGATAAGCTCTGTTTTTCCTTTGATTATCAGCTCTTTGATGCTCAGCTCTCTTGGGTGGCCTATCTTCCCTTACCTTTGAAGGTGTTGAATGTCTTCTAGAGGTTTCACCCTTATTCCTTTTATAGTTCTTATTGAAGAACTTGTTGAATCTTTTAACCATCAGGGCAATCTCCTCTTGGTCTATGGCTTCTTTTGGCTCAGCTCTTTTCCCTACACTGGCCATCAATGCAGTTGTCTTGGGCATAATTGTCTCATCTTGCTCTTTTCTTCTCAGCTCAAACTCATATGCTTTGAGGTCTGAGAATAGCTCATGGTTAGATGTTCTTGAGAATTCCATAGAATGTCTCGTGGCCATAACCTTCATTTCCGGTTCAGCTGGGAGGCTTCTTAAGATCTTCATACACATTTCCTTTTGTGTATATTCTTTCCCAAGAGCTGAAAGCTCATTTGTAATCTCAGTAAATCTGGCATCCAGCTGATCCCGAGTTTCACCTGCAAGCATTTTAAAATTTTCAAATTTTTAAACAGCAACAGTTAATTTATTTTCCTTAATTTGTTCTGATCCTTCACAAATTAAGGTCAGCTTTTCCCAAATCTCTTTTGCAGATTTGCAAGATTTGACTTTATTGAACATGGCTTTGTCCAATGTCTTGTAGAGAATATCATTGGCCACATTGTCCAGGTTGTATCTCTTTATATCCTCATTAGTCCACTCAGTCCTTGGTTTTTCAACCATGGCTGGTCTTGCTTCAGCAGCAACTTCTTCTCCCTCTGCTGCAGCTGCTCTTTGTACAACTGTGTTTACTTTGAGTATTTGCAGTGGCCCATCCTCTATCACAAGCCACATTTCATCATGTAATGCAGATAGATGAGCCTGCATGCGTATTTTCCAACCATCAAATTCTTCAACAGTAAACATAGGAATGCGTGTTAGATTTGCTTCCATGATAATAAATTTGCATTGAAAAATGCAAGACTTTGAAAAACACAAGTGTTAAAACGTTTTGAAAAGATAATAATCTATTTTAGTAACCAGTGCGAAAGGCTCAATGAACCAACCGCTCTGATACCACTTGTAGGTCCCAAGGGGTGTGAAGTAAGGTTTAGAAGGGGGTGGGGTTGAATAAACCTTACCAAATTTTCGATTTTAGTCCTAAACAATATTCAACAGAGTTGACTCAAACAGTTGTGTCCTTGAGGGATAGCTAAATTGGCTTTTCAGCTAAGTTACCCACTCAACAGACTCGATAGAGTTGTTGATAGTATAACTCGGCTGCTTAAGCCAAATACTTAACTTGGCTGGTTTGGTTTTTAACAGTGGAAGACTTAACAACCTTTGTTTTGTTTTAAGCTTGTTTTTAACACTTGATTTTTAGCACTTGGTTATTTATCAGTTGGATAGCAAATATAATACTAATAGCAGATATAAAATAAATATGCAGGAAAGTAAGTTTGCTGAAAGTAAATGACACAAATATTTTGTAGAGGTTCGAAGATGGGGTAATTCTTCTAATCCTCCCTTCTCCAACTCTTGGAGGAATCCACTATGTAACAGATCAGTTTATAAAGTAGTTATCAGTCTAGAGACAGCCTTGATCACACAGCTAGCTGGCTTCTCTTGCGACTCAGCTTCTTCACAGGGCAATTGCCTTGCTACTTCAGCTGATTTCTCAAGTTCTTGGATTTGATCACGAAGCCCTCCAACAAACTTGATAATGGTTCGACCTTGAACCTTTCTACAATCCTGACTTGGAAAGTAGACCCCTTTTGTTTTCTTCAAAAGTTTCCTCTTCAACTAGGTTGAAGTTATCTCTCCTTCACAGCTTGTGTTAGATCGAGTTTCTTTGAGTTTGAGGCTTGAGGAATTGCTTGAATTGCTATGAGAATATTGCAGGTTAATTGCTTGAATGTTGCTTGCTTGTTCGTGGTTCAGGTAACCTTTTCTCAATAGCTTCCTCAGCCTTTATAGTGCCCATTTGAAATTTTGCCCGTTGAAGAGATAGGGTAATTTCAAATGTCACCCTTCTTCTCCATCAGATGACCTAAGATCATGCCATATCCCAGCGAGCTAGCATACTTCCCATCTTCAGCCACCTTCATGTTCAACACATTCTGGCACAACTTGCTAAACACGAACCTAACCCAGTTAACCTCTTTTTCTTCCAAAATGGCCGCCATTACAATCAGTTTAGTCTGAGAGAGCTGATTAATGACACAAACTTCATGTCAATGCACTTTGCTACCACATCCATGAGCTTATGGTAGTCTTCCTTAATTAGCTTCTTCACAACTGAGTAGTTTGTTTTTCCAGTAACCTCAAGCTTGGCTATCTCCTTTCATGCAACAACAAATCAACATCCTTACTAGTCAACTCTTTCAGACCACTGGTAGGGAGAAAATAGTGCTCAGCTAAGTCAACCGCAACCAACTTGAATTCCTTTATGTTTACAGATGAGCGAATCTCATTATCGTGAATCTCAGCAATTGACGTTGTACACGGCCACCATCTTTAGATAGGTATGGGACATCTCCATAGCCAGAAACTTCTTGAGACCAGCTTTCTCAAGTTTTGTGTGATCTTAGCCAAATCCTTGTCAACACCCTGTTTGACAAGGCCTTCGAAATCAACAGTGGCTCCAGTATGGATCTTCTCAGCAAGCTTCACGTAGTTGTAGGTAGGTTCCATATTCAGTCTTGAGAATGAAAGATGAAAAACAAGGATTTTCTGAGTATTTCGCCGAGAGAGTTTTGAGAATTCTTCGAAAGCAAGAGTGTAAGTGTGAGGAGAGAGAAAATGAGATTTCTCTATATAAGGAACTTGAAAAGGCAGTTTTTTGAATTTAGAAAGTTTAAAACTGATCAACGGTTGAGATCATGTTTTCAAACCACATTAATGTCTATGTATTAAATGCAGCAGCATTTATATCCAATCATGGATAAATCGTCGCAGGCTTTTGACTGACACCACTAGTGATGGTGACATCATGTCTAAAAACATTCCCACTCAAGGAAAATGATCTCGGTTTGTTGCTTAGCTCTTAAATGTTTCAGCTTTCTTCATTTATGACCTGACTCTGCTTCTTTCTTCATCAATTGGACTAAATGATCGCTTGGCTGTACAACTAACTCGATATAGCTGACTAGCCATATAAGTTTTTCACTTGGCTGATATGTGAAACTCTTCTAATATGCATTTCTCTCATATTTAACCCTGCTGACTGAGTCTTCTAAGCTTCCTAACACATCTCAATCAATCAAAGCTCATTTTTTAGCTCTTCAAATCTTGATTCACATAAGGGCTTTGTGAATATATCAGCTAACTGCTTCTCAGTTGATATGTATTCCAATGCGATGTCTTTATTTTCAACATGATCTCTTATAAAATGATATTTGACATCAATGTGCTTGGTTCTTAAGTGCAATACTGGATTCTGAGCAATTATAGTGGCACTTATGTTATCACACGTAATTGAAATTTCTCTTTCTTTAATGTCATAATCTCTCAGCTGTTGCCTCATCCATAGAACTTAGGCACAATAGTTGCATGCAATAATGTATTATGCGTTAGCTATGGATGTAGCTATTGAATTTTGTTTCTTGCTGAACCAAGAAACCAATCTATTTCCAAGCATTTGACAGGTACCAGATGTACTCTTTCTGTCAATTCTACGTCCAACATAGTTTGGTCTGAAAAGCCAATAAGCTTGAATCATCCTTCCTATGGATAACATAAGCCAATTTCTTGGCTTCCCTTCAAATACCTTAAGATTCTCTTGACTGCAGTCATATGACTTTCCTTTGGAGCAGATTGGAATCTTGCACATATGCCTACAACAAAGATGATGTCTGGTCTGTTGGAAGTCAAGTAGAGCAATGATCCAATGAGTATATCTCTTGAGAGTATTTTGTTCTTTGCTCAGATTGCTTGAATGTCGCAGTATGTGTCATGCAAAAGTATCCTCTCTCGTAGACTCCTCAGCCTTTTATAGTGGTAGTTCAAAAATGTATCCGTTTAAGAGATAGATGCATTTTCAAACTCCACTTCATAAGTTAAACCAAATATACCAGAGATTTAATGAAGAAATTTGGTATGGAAGAGAAGTCAAATGTGAAGATTCCCATAATACATCAATCAAGATGGATATGGATGCAGAAGGCAAAGCTGTAGATCAAACCAGATATAGAGCCCTTATTAGATCTTTGCTCTATTTAACAGCAAGTAGGCCAAACATCACCTTTGTTGTAGGTGTATGTGCTAGATTTCAATCTACACCAAAAGAGAGTCACATGACTGCAACCAAGAGAATCCTAAAGTATTTGAAAGGATGCCAAGAAGTTGGCTTATGGTATCCAAAGGTTAGAGGATTCAAGCTAGTTGGCTACTCAGACTCAAACTATGATGGATGTAGAGTGGATAGGAAAAGTACATCAGGTACCTGTCAAATGCTTGGAAATGGATTGGTTTCTTGGTTCAACATGAAATAAGATTCAATAGCTTCATCCACAGTTGAAGCAGAGTACATAGCTGCAGGCAGCTGTTGTGCCCAAGTATTATGGATGAGACAACAACTGAGAGACTATGATATAGAAAAAAAAAGAGATTACAATTATGTGTGATAACACAAGTGCCATTGAAATTACTCAAAATCCAGTATTTCATTCAAGAACAAAGCACATTGATGTCAGATATCATTTTATAAGAGATCATGTCAAAAAGAAGGACATCGACTTGGAATACATATCTTTTCATAAGCAGTTAACTGATATATTCACTAAGCCATTATGTGAATCAAGATTTGAAAAGCTTAAAAATGAACTTAGATTGATTGAGGTGAGCTAGGAGGATCAGAAGACTCAATAAGCAGAGTATATGAAAAGAGTAATGGAAATCAACAAAGTTTTATTTTTCAGCATAGTGAAACAACCAAGATGACTAGTCAGTTGTATCGAGTTAGCTGGACAACCGAGAGCTTATTATGTGAAGAGAGAAGCATAGTCAAGTCACTTATGAAGATAGTTGGGTTATTTATGAGCTAAGTGACAAAATGCAGTCATTTTCTGTGAGCGAGAATGTTTTGGGCTTGACGTCATTAATAATTATGGTGTCAGTAAAAAGCTCGTACCCGTTTTACCTATGTTTGGATATAAATATTGGTGCATTTAATGGGGGAAATTAATACGGTTTCAACACACTATATCAACCGTTGATCATTTTTGAATCTTTTTGAATTCTAAAAACCATCCCCTCACATCCCATATATAGAGAAATCTATTTTCTCTCTCCTCACACAACATTCATTTCTCTTAAGCAAAAGGAAGTATTTTTTCTCTGCAACCAAGCAAAACCCTAGTTCTTTACCAGTTCAGATTTTCAAGTTCAAGACTCAGAATGGCACCAACGTACGACTACATGAAGATGGCTGAGAAAATCCACTCCGGAGCTACGGTAGATTTCGAAGGATTAGTCAAACAGGGGATTGACAAAGCTCTAGCCAAGAAGATATCTAAGAAACTCGAGAAGTCCGATCTTAGGGACTTTCTTTATATGGAGTTTTCGCACACCTATTTGGAGGAGGTGATGATGTTCTACGTGAATGCTGAGGTTCATGATGATGAAATCCGCTCATCGGTCCACAACACTGATAAAGATATTTGTTGTGGACTTAGCTGCCAACTGTCATCTACCTTCGTTTGGGTTGAACAAGATTACAGAGAAGGACATAAACCTGGCTGTTGCATGGAAGGAGATTGCTAAGCCAGAGTCAGTTGCCAAGCAAGTCTACACTGCAAATAATTCCTTGATCAAGGAGGATTACCACAAGCTCATGGATGTGGAAGCTAAGTGTGTAGACATGAAGTTTGGCAGTTTCAATCACCTGTCAAGGAAGCTGACTATGATGGCTGCTATAATGGAGGAGAACAAGGTGAACTAGGCTGAGTTCATCTTTGAGAAGATTTGCTAGAATGTGATGAACAAGACTATAAATGATGCTGGTCTGTTTGAGAGTTTGCTGGGATATGGCCTGGTGATAGGCCATTTGATGGAGGTAAAGGGCATTCCTCTCAGGAATGGGAAACCCTTCCATATGAATAAGAAAATGTTTAGGGACAATCTATCAGCTGCCTAAAGACAAGCCCATGCTAGAAGAGCTGATACTAGGGAAGGGAAATCAGTTGACCATGTCCCGAAGGACACAACTGCGACTGCTAAGGCTCCATCTCCTAAGCATATGCAGAAGAAAAAGAAGGCCGCTACAACAAAGTCAACACCTGCCCCTGCATCCGTGGAAGACCCTACCCCTTCCCCAGTAGTTGAGACAAAGATGTAATCCCCTACACCTTCTCCTATCATGAAGAAAAAACGATCAGATGTGCCGAGAAAGCTAGCTGCAGCAAAGAAGATAAAAGTGGCAGAGTCTGCTGCCATAGAAGAGGAACCTGAAGAGGTTGAGGTTCCCTTGGTCAAAACAAAGAGAAGGCGACTGGTGAAATAGACTGCTTTAGTCAAGCCAGCTGAGTCTGACACGAATGTTGAAAAGGAGAATACCAAGGAAGAGCAGCAGTCTACGAAACAAAAAAGTGGTGTGGAGACCACTGAAGAAAAGGAGACTGCTATTGGCGAACAACAGAAGTTGGAAGAGACTGTTGTCGATACACAACAAAGTTTGGAGAAGACAGCTGTCAGAGAGACAGCTGAAAAAATAGAAGTTGAGACAGCTGACCAAGGCGAAGAGTTAGATGTACGTTGCCCTCAGACGGAAGCTAAAAAAACTGAAGAGGAGAGGGCTACCCTTGAGCCCATGTAGGAGGATGATGATGATATGGTGATGTTGTCTCCTGCATATCCAGACATACAGGAGAGGCTTAAAATTTGGAGGGCCTGGAAGTTGAGCTTGGCTAGGCACCAATTCGAAAGCCCACAATTCATTGAGGTGGAGGAATACCTCCTAGAGTTTTGGGTAGCATTGGTGTACGCATGACTCTCGATGAAAGCAACTGCACCGATATTCTGTTTGATAGGAAAGAAAATGAAAGGCTTAAAGCAATCGAGAAAGCCAAGGCTATTCCAAAATCGGAAAAGCCTCACTCTTATGCCTTCACAGATGCCCCTGAACATGCCTTTGAGCCAGCTATTGAACCCTGTTGATGAGGTAGAGAGAGTTGAGCTAAGGCAAGCACTAAAAGAATCAAAAGAGCTGCACGAGAAGAAGTTGATGACGGGCCCAGGAGAGTCTTCTTCAATTCTAATCTCTCCTAGTCCTGACATAATGGAAATAGTGAGAGTGATTGATGCTACTACCTCACCAGTGCAGTTTGAGGAACAAGATACTAGGAGGACTGGCAATGAAGCTAAGGACGGCGAAGAAGAGGGTACACCTTAGCCAAGCCTACCCTGCGAAGGTGTTGAGACACCTAGCTTATCACCTGCTCACTCAATTGGAAAAGAAGCTGAGTCTCAACCCCACTGCTCAAGACTCAGCTGGTGCGCCAGCTAAGGGGAAAATTGAAACCACCACAGCCGGATCGGAGGAGGCTGTGCGGGAAAACATTCAAAAGGAGTTTGGAGGCGAAGGTATAATATACACGTCCATCAGAGTGGGGTTGACGATGCTCAGATGGTTTCGACTGTCTCAGCTGAAATCCCAGCTAAACTGCAGGCCGATGAAGCTACTGATGTAGCCAAGGCAAAGGTTGGAATGGAAGCCACGTGAGTTGAGACTCATGGCTCTGAAAGTGCATTCCTAGAGGGCGAGCCGTCAAATGATGCCATCAAAGACCCTAAAGAAGCTCAATCTTCTGAAGGGATTACTGAAGACCCTGTTGCAGTTAACTGCAAAAGGGAATGTAGAATGCCCATTATTAGTTGAGACTGCTGAGGATAAAGAAGGCCCAGTTGAGGTTGAGACATCCATGGTAAGAAAGGCGAAGAGGAAGTGCCTGCTCCTCAAGAAGAGTCAGTGGATGAAGAAGGAAAAAGTGGCATTCATGACTCTCAAGAAAATGTCGACATGTAGTTTTTAGAAATTGACAACGAAGTTGAGTCCACCCAAAAAGACAAACCTGAAGAGGACCTAGCTGCTGAGGAGGTATTGGCACAGCGAGGTAAGGCAAGTAACAAAGTTGCCTCCAAAAATTTCACATTGGTTGATGGCCCACCTCCTATGGTGTCATCACCTTCCTATGATGATAGCGCCAGCTGAGGAATAGACTACTCAATTGTAGAGATGTTAAATGGGCAGGGCCGGGCCAGGCGGGCCAGCCCATTTAAACTTCAAAAATAATAGATTTAAGGCCTCTTAATGCTGGCCCATTTAAATCCAGGATTTTTTTGGCTCGGACCGATTAAATCGCGGGCTAAACAGTCGGGCAGCTGAGCCAAACAGGCTGGCCCACAGGCCAGCTATTTTTTTTTACATTTTTTTTAAAGATATAGTGTAACACAAAAGTCAAGACTTATGAAAACCGTTCTCGATTCTCCCTTCCTAGGCGTCGCTGCTCAGTGTCTAGAGTCCAGACTCGCCGGTCGCCGCTTGCCAACTCAAAGTCACCGTCGATGTCGCCCGTCGCTGCCAGCCAGTCGCCACCTCGCTAGACTTGTTGTCTTCCACTCGCCAACTCCAAGTTCGAATTTGTAAGTATGTATTTCTTAATAATTCTGATTTATAAACAACTTAAGTTGATTAAACAAAAATACTACAAAATCGTTTTCTTTAAGATTTATTAGGGGACAATTCACCCTCTTCTCGTTTAGTTTTAGTGCGAGAGTTTTCTTCATGGTGTTTCTTAGCTTTGGCCTCTTCAGGCATTACATCAATTGAATTTGAATTTGGTTTATAGTAATAGTGTCCTGCAGCATTAATACAAGAAAGAAAAGTAAATGAATAAAAGATTAGAGTGAACACATGCAGAGATGCAGAATTATCCCAATGGAAGAACTAGATACCTATTATTTGTAAAACATAAGTGTGTATAAAGGTAGAAGACAAAAGCTTTTAAGCTTAACTTCTAAGCCAATGAAAATCAAATAGGTGAGAAATATTAAGGGTTCATCCTGAAAATGTGATCCCTTTGCCTCTGTTGAAATTTAGCATTTTCAGCACTCCAAATCACTAGTTTGGCGAAACAGAGATTTGAAGTAGTTGACTTGTTCTCGTTTGAGTGCATTTGTTTGAGTTGTCCATTCCCTGATTCTTAGCACTGTGCCTCGAATATCTCCATATTTTATATTTCAACAGATAGCCTTAGAGGCTCTTCAAAAGTCTGCTGACTCAGTTGACTGCTCTTTTGTCCATACATCATCTAAGTCAAATCCGAACAGCACAACTCTAAGATCATCCGGAGCTTCAAATTCTTTAGGGTGGATTTCCACAGTATACTTGACACTTTCAGCAGAGGACTTTGTTTCTAGTGGTACCTTAGCTACAAAAGGAAATGTAGGTCCCAAGAGGTGTGAGTAAGGTTTAGAATGGGGGGGTTGAATAAACATTACCAACTTTTCGATTTTAGTCCTTTTAAAATATTACAGAGTTAACTCAAACAGCTGCGTCCTTGAGGGACAGCTAAGTTGGTTATTCAGCAGAGTTAGCCACTCAACAGACTCTATAGATATGTTGATAGAATAACTCAGTTGTTTAACCTTAACCTTAACTTGGTTGTGTTGGTTTTATCAGCGGAAGACTTAACACCCTTTAAATTGTTTTAAACTTGTTTTAACACTTGATTTCATCACTTGGTTGTTAATCAGTTGGATAGCAAATAAGTTTATCAGCAGATATAATGTAAGTATGCGAAGAAAGTAAATGTCTTTGAAAAATAATCGACACACGATTGATTTTTAAAGAGGTTCGAAGATGGGGTAATTCTTCTAATCGTCTCTTCTCCAACTCCTGGAGGAATCCACTATGTCAAAGATCTGTTTACAAAGTGGTCAACAGTCTAGAGACAGCCTTGGTCACACAGCTGGCTTCTCGTCCGACTCAGCTTCTTCACAGGGCAGCTGCCTTGCTACTTCAGCTCACTTTCTCAAGCTCTTGGATTTGATCACGTAGCCCTCCAATAACTTGAAACTGGTTCCACCTTGAACCTTCCTACAATCCTCCTTCGATAGTAGACCCCTTTTGATTCTTCAAAAGTTTCCTCTTCAACAGGTTTGAAGTTGTCTTTCCTTCACAGCTTGTGTTGGATCGATTTCCTTCGAGTTTCAGGCTTGAGGATTTGCTTGAATATATTTTGAGAATATTGCAGGTTAATAGCTTGAATATTGCTTGCTTGTTCGTGGTTCAGGTAACCTTTTCTCAATGAATTTCCTCAGCCTTTTATAGTGAACTTTCAAAAATCTGCCCATTGAAGAGATAGGCTGATTTCAAAAGTCACTTGTGTTCGTTGGCTTGTCTTTTCTTGGTCCTCAATCTTGAGATGTAGACCCATCCTCGTATTAAATGAATTTGCAGCTTTTCAGGTTCTGACACAAGGTGCAGTGCTTCCCATTGGTTTATTCCTCTTGCACACTTCTGGGATAAGCACTTTAAGACCTGGCAGCATGGAAGTATTACTTATTTAAGTAATGTTCTTGACTTACAGGCAAATGTGATTCATTTCGATTAGCTCCTCTTGGTCTTTGCCTTTTTCCCCAGGTGACTTGTGTCTGCTCAAATCATTGGATGACTCATCTGTCACTTCAACTTGAGACTTGGCTTATTGAGTTGACTTTACTGACTCTTCACACAATTGTTCCTCAGCTGATACATCTTCAGTTGAGTTCTTGATCTTCTTTCTTGGCCATACTCAGTTGTTCCACAGTGGAGTCTTCACTTCAGTCTTCAGTTGACTTCTTGTATTTCCAGGTGTAGCTGAATTGACTCAGCTTTTCCAACCCTATCTATTTCAATATAAATTACAAGGAAAATATGGTGCCAACTTCCTAGTTTAAGTTTTACATGGCATTCATCAAAATCTATAAAATAAATTTCCCAACAATTTCCCCCTTTTTGATGATGCCAAAACTTAAAAACATTCAACAAAATATAAACAACAAAGATACATACAGACAATGCAGTAACAAAGAATGTATGTGTAGATTAGATCGTTTTATTGATCATAGCATTCTTGTCCTTTACACAGCTGTTTACATTTGGTATCAGAGCATTCTATATCAAAGCAAAAAATGCACATCTATGCTAAGATACTAGAATAAGTACAAAGTGAAAAATTACAGAAAACTTCACTAAGTATACAGATGACTTACAAAAATGTATTTACACAAGTAAAATACATGAAGGGTTCACAGCAACACTTCAACGCCTTCGCTACCTCCTTCTTTCCTCTTCAGTTCTATCGAAGTCATCAGCTCTTTTCCTTTTTCTTTCTTCTTCCTCAGCTTTCTTCTTCTTCTCATAGGCTCTCTCCGCAGCATCATCCTTTCGCTTCCTCTCGAGCCATAGCTGAGTTTGTCTTTCATTTTTATCTTCCTGTCTTTTCACGGCCTCAGCATTCTTCCTTGCCACTTCCAAATTTGCCACTTCATCATACCCAGCCCAGTAGATCCTCCCCTTCTTTTCGGGATCTACATATTCGATATTCTTAGGTCTTGGACGAGGTCGAGAACCTCTTCCTCCACCACTTCCTCCTCCTCCTCTGGGTGTGGACTTCACGGAAGTCTTCTGCTTACCAGTTGAATGGCTGCTGGTAGTTTGCTGCTTATCAGCTTCTTCGCACAATGTAAGACTCTTCTCCCAGTACAGATCCCAGGTTTGGGCTAGTGACATCCCTTGGAAATATCCTTTGGATTCGAGCGTCTTGAATTCTTCAACTGATCTTAGCACGGATCCATTGTCAGGAATAGCATCTTGATCCTTCCCTACCGGAGTGCCGCCGTATTGTTTCAACACTTCTTCGATGTGGGCATCTGTCTTCTTGTCGAACTCCACCATCTCTGCTTCGATGATTCGCCTTTTCTCCGACATTGGCACTGCAGAGTGGTCGATCGGCAGAGTCACTGGAAGTTTGCTGATAATTGAAGCCGTAACATAACCCTATTGAGGGGTTTCAGCTATCATTAATGTCAAATCCTTCGAACGTTCCCCCTCAGCTGTTTTTCCCTTCTTCTCAGCTTCCTTCAACTTCTCTTCTTTCAACTTCCTTAGGGAGTCCTCTTTCCCCTTTTTGGCATCATCAAAGGAAAGAGGGACCCCATGGAACATGCATGCGAGCATAAAGTCAAGTTTGCTGAGAGCGAAATTCTATTTGGAGTCTGTTGTTGCATAAGTTGTTCGAAATTCTGAGCGAGTGGCTTTGGACTCGGCTACCACCAACTTCATTTCAGCCATGAGAAGGCTGAATTTATCATTCATTGAGTTCTCTAGACGCATAATTTCTTTCTTCTGGAATTCTTGCAACAGTTCCATTTCTATTTTGTGAGATGCATGTAACCTTTCGATGTACACCTGCATCCTTTGTTTGATATCAGCATTGTCAGCCATCCAGACAAGCATTCTACCATATAGTGCTTTGAAATAACGAACTTGCTCGATTTGCATGGCAGATTGCTGTTGAAACCATTCTAGGATCCGCACCACTATCCCTCTCAAATCTGTTGTGAGGTAGCGTACCTGTTGTCCAGTCTTAAGTCGAGTGAGGCCTGATGTCTTTCGATCTTCTCAATCTCTTCACAGATCTTCTTGAAGATCTCACGAAACTCAGCTGTCTCACTTGATTTAGCTGCAGGCCACTCTTCAGCAAAGTTGAACTCGGTTGGAACAATGGTGTCAGTAGGGATTATTGGATCTTCTCTCACGGTGAATCTTCGTTGCTCAGCAGCGGTCTCTTCTTCCAAATCTGGTAGGATCGGTGTGAAAGGAAATATCTTTGGAAAGGCATCATCACTCACATATGGGATGAGTTGTGAGGGTTGTGCCTTTGATGATTCAGCTCTTCGTGCCTCAGCTGCGATAGCTTCATCGGCAGTGGTCACAGTTGTGGGAGCCTGTGACGGAGTTGGTGTAGTCGTTCTCTTTCGCTGCAGCAGTGATGGGAGCTCGCGTGAGATGACTTGGTTTGATTGAGGCGGTTGAGATACTTTTTGCCCGGTGGATGAGCCTTTAGCATTTGTCTTAACAACGTCTTCGGTCTCAGTGGATTTTTCTAAGTGAATAACCGGTTCCTCTACTGCATCATCAGCGTAATTGGATGATGATGAGATCTGTGGGCTTAGCTGATCATCAAAATTAAACTTTTGACGAGAAGCTTTGTCACTTGGTTGGCTCGTAGTCTTGAGAACATCTTCAGCTGGGTCCATTGGATCTGCAACTGGAGTGGACTCAGCTTCATCTTCAGACCCCAAGAATGATGTGTCTATGTTCTCCTGGGAGTCATGAAGTGCGCTTATCTCTGAGTCACTTCACCCTTACCTAAGGAAGTCTCAACCTCCCTTAGGCCTTCAATACCTCCAGCAGACTCAACTGTTGCGAGTCCTTCAATATTCCCTTCAACAGTCACAGTTGTCTAAGGGTCTTGGACCATGGCATCCATAGGAGTCTCAACCCCTAGGATTGCACTTTCATCGCCTAGAGTTTTAACTCCCGGGGCATCGCCATCATGTGCCTCGACTGTAAGAACAGTGTCATCAGCCTTCAAAGCAGCTGACATTTCAGCTGGGACAGACTCAACTGTCCAAGCTTCGTCAATATCAATCTGCTGTTCAGTTTCCACTTCGC
Organism: Rehmannia glutinosa; assembly: GCA_016081115.2. NCBI lineage: Eukaryota > Viridiplantae > Streptophyta > Magnoliopsida > Lamiales > Orobanchaceae > Rehmannia > Rehmannia glutinosa. Next base: position 38,015,332 of record CM071924.1, read on the forward strand.
CTCCTTGCTTCAAAGTTGAGTCATCCACAGCAACCTCCAACCCTGTTGTGGTGGAGTGAGTTTCCCCCTCAGCTGGCACACCAGCTGAGTGACTAAGGGTGGGGTCACTCTTCTCTAGACTCGCGGCTTCTTCCGTTGAGTGTTCAGTTGCTGGGGCAGGTGGTAAAACACTTTCTTCAGGGGTTGGCTCAACTTGGGTGCCCAAAATCCCAGTTTCATTGCTAATTCCCTTGGACCAATCCTCCGATAGTACCGGGGACGTGGCTGCAGCAATGTCTGTGGCATTCTGCGCACCACTCCCAAAGGGTCGATTTGCAGGAGAGATTGAGACGACTCTCCTGGTCCTTCAAATAATTGATGCTCATGCATTAGCCTGGATTCCCTCAGAGCCTGCTGCATGTCTGACTTCTCTGTTGTAGCAGTGGGATCCTCATCACTCTCTGAGTATATATCTAGATGTGTATGAGTGTGAGATGGAGAGTTTGTGAATTCACACATCTTGGCCTTTTCTAGGACACGGGCTTCCTCCTCAGCTTTGTCTTTCTCATCTGCTTTAATAATGCGGAGGAGATCCATATAGTTTTCTTCGTCAAGGCTCTGTCGAACAGTCGAGACCCCAAGAAAATGAAGCAACTCTTCTTCATCTTCGATGTACTCAGGATGAGCGAACTGCATCCTTGAGTGATCGAGTTTCCATGCCCTCCATTCTCGTAGACGTCTCTGGATATCGGGATACAGTGGAGAATACATGACAACATCATCATCATCTCCTCATCTTCATCATCTCCTTTCTCCGGGATTGAAGATAAGAGGTTCTGCTCCTCCTCTCCTTCAGCAGCGTCAGTGGCAGGTGGAGAGACAACTCTTTCAACTATGGGTTCAGTTGTCTCTGCTGCCTCACTATCCTCAATTGTCTTCTTCACAGTTGGGTCTTCAGTAGGCGTCTGCTGATCACACTCAGTAGACTTGGCAGGTACATCAATAACTTCGGGAGACTGCTCTTCTAGATTACCCGCAGTCTCAACTTGTGACTCCAGCTGAGTAGCAGATTCAGCTTTCTTTTCAAGCTCTGATTGCTTGAAAAGTTTTCTTCTTTTGGTCTGAACTAGAGGGACTTCTGGTTCTTCTTCTTCTTCTGATTCTTTGGTGGTGGGAGCCGGGGCATCTTTGTTGGAGAGCTGTCTTCCTTGACTTGGCAGTCCTCTTCTTCCGTATGGCTGGAGAAGGGATTTGGGTTTCCTTCTCAGCCTCGACTGCAGGGGCAGGAGACTCGGCTGCACGGGCAGGCGACTCGGCTACACGGGCAGGAGCATCCTTTTTCTTAGCTGCAGGGGCAGCCTTCTTCTTCTGAGTTGTAGGGGCAGCTTTCTTCTTTGGTGGAGGGGTAGCAGTTGTGTCCTCGGGTTTAGCTAATTCCCCCTCACTTGTGTCCACCGTCTTTGCATGGGCTCTCTTCTGGGCACTAGAGAGGTTAGCCCAGAACATCTTCTTGTTGACATGGAGGATTTTCCATGCTGCAGGGGAATACCCTTCACTTCCATCAGGTGGCCAATCACGAGGCCATATCCAAGAGATCCTCCAAAGGATCCATCCTCCTTGAACGTCTTATTCATTACATTCAGGCAGAGTCTGCTGTAAACGAACTCAGCCTAGTATACTTTCTTGCCCTGCATGATCGCAGCCATGACGATCAGCTTAGTCTTTGACAGCGGGTTGAAGCTGCCAAACTTCATGTCTACACACTTGGAGACGACATCCATCAACTTATGGTAGTCGTCCTTTAGCAATTTCTTATCAGCTGTGTAGACCACCTTAGCAGCATACTAGAGTTTGGCTACCTCTTTCCACACAGCAGCCAAATCAACATCAGCTTCATTAATCTCCTTTATGCCTTCCGATGGCAACAAACAGTGCTCCGCAAGGTCCTTAGCATTTATCGTTATGTCCTTGTGGTGGACAGAAGACTTGATTTCTTCGTCCTGCACCTCCGCGTTAACATAGAATTGAGCTACCTCCTCGAGATAGGTGTGCGAGTACTCCATGGTCAGAAAAGCCTTAAGACCTGACTTTTCTAGCATTTCAGCGATTTTCTTGATAAGGGTTTCATCAGAAACCTGCTTCACCATACCTTAGAAATCCACTGATGCTCCTGAGTGGATTTGCTTAGAGAGCTTGACGAAATCGAACTTAGGTGCCATTTTCAGAGATTTTTACCAATTAAAACTGGTGAACTTTCTTGAGGACACTTAGGGTTTTCGAGAGAGAAATATAGTCTGCTTGTTTTTTGCTTGAAGATGAACAATTTCCGCATGTGAGAGAGAAAGCTGGAAAATGTATATATGAGGGTTATGAAAGGACATGTCTTCGGATTTTGAAATTTTGATCGAGATCAACGGTTCAGATTTAGGACGTCAAACCGCATTTAATTCCTCGCATTTAATGCGGCAACATTTATATCCAATCATATGCTTACTGTGCTGCTTTTTACTGTACCCATCATTATTACGCTGACGTCATCCTTAGCTCAAAAACATTCCCGCTCATTAAAAACGACTGTGTTTTGTCACTTAGCTCATAAATGACTCAACTTATATCAAATATGACTTAACTCTGCTTCTCTCTTTTCATTAGTGACTCGGTTGTCAGCTTCAGCTAACTCGATACAGCTGACTTTCCAATATGGCTGATTTACTCGGCTGATGAGTGAAATTTGCTTTTTACTCAATTTTTCATCTTCTATCTCTTCTGATTGAGTCTTCTGAATGTCAACTCAGTTCAATTAACCCTAGCTCATTCTTAAGCTCTTCAAATCTCGACTCACATAGGGGCTTGGTGAATATGTCAGCTAACTGCTTATCAGTTGAGATATATTCCAAAGTGATGTCTTTCTTTTCAATATAATCTCTTACAAAATGATACCTGACATCAATGTGCTTTGTTCTTGAATGCAACACAGGATTCTAAGTGATTGCAATAGCACTTGTGTTATCACACATAATTGGAATCTCTTTTTCTTCAATCTCATAATCTCTTAGCTGCTGTCTCATCCATAAGACTTGGGCACAACAGCTTTTGATTTATGTACTATACCTTTTGTTTGTGGATGTGGCTATTGAGTTTTGCTTTTTGCTAAACCAGGAAACCAATCTATTTCCAAGCATTTGACATGTACCTGAAATACTCTTCCTGTCAACTCTACATCCAGTATAGTCTGAGTCTGAGTAACCAATAAGCTTGAATCCACCTTCCTTTGGATACCATAAGCCAACTTCCCGGTATCCCTTCAAATACATTAGGATTCTCTTAGATGCAGTCATGTGGCTCTCCTTTGGTGCAGATTGAAATCTTGCACATACACCTACTTCGAAGGTGATGTCTGGCATGCTGGCTGTTAAGTAGAGCAATGATCCAATGAGTGCTCTATATCTGGTTTGATCTACAGCCTTGCCATCTGCATCCATGTCCATCTTGACTGATGTGTTCATTGGTATTTTCACAAAAGACTTCTCTTCCATACCAAATTACTTCATTAAATCTCTGGTGTATTTTGTTTGACTTATGAAGTATCCATCCTTCAATTGCTTGACTTGAAGTCCTAGGAAGAAAGTCTGCTCTCCCATCATGCTCATTTCAAATTTGCCCTGCATGAGGTTTGAGAACTTATCACACAGCTCTTTATTTGTGGATCCAAAAATGATGTCATCCACATATATTTGAACAAGCAGTATACTCTCTCCATCTTGAATTCTGAAGAGTGTTCTGTCCACCTTCCCTTTGGTGAATCCATTGTCAGTTAGAAATTGAGACAATGTATCATACCATGCTCTTGGTGCTTGTTTCAATCCATATAATGCTTTCTTGAGCTTGTACACTTTATCTCCAATAGTCTTCTGCTCAAAACCTGGAGGTTGTTCAACATAGACTTCTTCCTCTAGTAGTCCATTTAGAAATGCACTCTTCACATCCATTTGATATAGAGTGAAGTTTTTATGTGCAGCATAGGCAAGAAACATCCTTATTGCTTCTAATCTTGCAACAGAAGCAAAGGTTTCATCAAAATCTATTCCCTCTTCTTGGCAATACCCTTTGGCTAACAATCTTGCTTTGTTTCTTACCACAGATCCTTCCTCATTCATCTTGTTTCTGAAAACCCATTTTGTGCCAATAACATTTTGATGGGTTGGTCTCTGCACCAATTCCCATACTTTGTTTCTTTCAAATTGATTCAACTCTTCTTGCATGGCTTGAATCCAATGTGTGTCATCAAATGCTTGAGATACATCTTTTGGCTCTATTTGGGAAATAAAACAAGTGAACATTGCTTATTGCTGTGCTCTGGATCTGGTTCTTACACCATCTCTAACATCTCCAATAACTAACTCTGGTGGATGGTCTCTCAGCCATCTTACATCAGGTTGGAGCAAGTCAGCTGGATTCAGCCGTCTCGCAGCTATGTTGTCTTGAACATCTCTTTCATCGTCATTCAGTTGTAGACTTTCCAGTTGTCTTTGAGATTCAGCTATCTCATCTTCATCTGGGTTGATTGCTCTTATTTCAACTTCAACATAAGGACTCTTCTGCATAGTTTATCAGCTAACTCTTCAATTTCTTCTCCATTCACATTAGATTCATCAAAAACCACATGGATAGACTCTTCTGTGACCATAGTCCTCTTGTTCAGCACTCTATAGGCTTTGCTCTCAGCTGAGTACCCAAAAAAGATACCTTCATCAGCTTTAGCATCGAAAGCCTTCAAATTATCTTTGCCATTGTTGTGGATGAAGCATTTACATCCAAATATCTTGAAATACCCAACATTTGGCTTTCTCCCTGTCCAGATCTCGTAGGGAGTCTTGGTTAATTGCCTATTGATCATGCATCTATTTTAAGTATAGCATGTTGTATTTATAGCTTCAGCCCAAAATCTCTTAGGCAATCCAGCTTCAGCTAACATGGTCCTTGCAGCTTCCTTGAGAGTTTTGTTCCTTCTTTCAGCTACTCCATTCTGCTGTGGAGTTCTTGCTGCTGGTAACTCATGAGCAATACCATTTTCAACATAATACTGAGTAATTATCCCATTGACAAACTCAGTTCCTCTGTCAGACCTTATCTTTATAATGGTTTGGCTCTTTTCATTTTGAACTCTTTTCATCAGCTGAGGTAACTTCTGCACATGAAGATTGTCCATGTATATCTTGAATAATTATCTACCACCACTAAGGTGTATTTTTTTCCACTTATGCTGTCTGGTTCAACTGGACCAAATAAATCCATATGCAACAGATGTAATATCCTTGTTGAAGAAGGACGTGGCTTGTCCTTAAATGAAGATTTTATTTGCTTTCCCATCTAGCATGCATCACATACACTTTCTTTCTTGTACACTGAGTCGGGCAATCCTTCAACAAGATGACTCCTTGCAAGCTTGTTGATTGTCTTGAAATTCAGATGACTGACTAAACTTCTTGTGCCACAGCCAACTTGATTCGGCTGTACTCTTTGCTAACAGACAAGTGCTTGGTGTGGCAGTAGACCAATCTACCACATACATATTATTCTGCCTTGATCCTTGCAGCACTATTTCATTTGATTCAGCATCTTTGATCTGGCACACTCCAATATTAAATCCAACATTGTAGCCCTTGTCACAGAGTTGGCTGATGCTTAACAGGTTGAAGTTGAGGTCTTCAACATAAGCAACATTTGTGATTTCCAATCCATTCTTCTTGATAGATCATGTGCCTTTGATTTCCCCTGGAGCTTCATTTCCTCCAAATATGACTTTTGCACCTCTAATCTCCTTGAATCTTGACAGATTTTTCTTGTTCCCTGTTATGTGTCTGGAACAGCCACTATCCATGTACCAGGCTCCTTGGCACTCAGCTGTTCCTTGAACCTGCAATCATGGAAATTAGTTTTTAGGTATCCATACTTGCCAGGGTCCTGAGGGGTTAGTGCTATAAGATGATCCAACCAACTTATAGCCAAAGGACTTGACTCTAAGAGGTTGCCATCTATCAGTGCCATAATCATAGTGCACATTTGCAAATTGCTTGGGGGTTTTAGGTTCATACAGCTGTTTCTTTTATCTGTATGCCTGTGTGTGTGTTTTAGCAATTGCTTTCTTGGGATATTTGTGATATTTCTGAGTGTAGTGCCTGGGTGCATATGTGTGCTGATAATAGCCCTTTTCCCTTTGGAATGACCTTTGTTGAGGTTTAGGTCTTTGCCATTTAGGCTTGTATTCCATTGGTCTTTGCTGATATTTTACATCGTACCAATCAGCTTGTCTTGGGTAGTTTCTACCATTCCCATCATATATGTTTCTCTGATGAAACTTCTGGGGGTTTTGGTAGCTCTGTTTATTCTTCACAGAGTACTTTCTATTTGGAGTTTGCTGAGGAACTCTGCTGGATTTCTTCTCAGTTGTCCTTTCAGCATACTCAACTGGCTGTTTTCCTTTCCCTTTATATCCAAGGCCAGTTTGTTTGTGATTGTGCTTTGGGATGAATGTGGGTGCAACATTTGGTGTTTTGGGTTTTTGAAATGCTTCATTGCTTGAAGATCCTTTCTCCAAAATCACTCTTGGAGTTTGACTGTGCAAAAAGGAATTGAATCTTGTGCCTGTCATATCTGCACATTCCTTTTGACTCATTATAAAATCATCCAATGATTTAGATGCCTTTGTAAATGAAGCAATCACATTTTTGAGATCTTTTTCCCTCTTTTCTATAGCAGCTATCTCTGCTATTAGTTTGGCATTCTCAGCCTTCAGCTCTGTATTCTCAACAGCTATGTGACTTAGAGTACTCAGATCCTTAGTCAGCTGTGAGTTTTAGCTTTTGAGCTCGCTTTTTTCCTCATTTAGAAGTGTGTGAGAGGGTTTAATGTGCTCAAAGTATTTCATCATTTTGCCTAATGAATCATAAAGATCAGTGGGTGATGAAGTGTGTGTATCACAATCACTATCACTTGAATCTGAATGAGATGAGTTAGAGTGTACCTCATCTTCTTGGTCTGGTTGATCTTGTTCTTCAGCCATAAGACAGATCATTGCTTATTCTTCAGAATCACTTGAGTAGTCAGCTTCACTACTATCTGAGTCTGCTGCTTCTTTAGATTTAGTTGTCTCAGCAGTCTCAGCAGCTAACATGGCCTTTTTCTTTTCCTGTCTTCTTTCTCTAAAGACTTTTCTTTCTTCTTCATTCCTATATTTGTTGACAGGTGGATAGGGGCAATCAACTGTAAAATGCCCTGGTTGTCTGCAATTCCAACACAGGTTCTCCGCTCTTTGGTCAACTCTTTCTGTTCTTGAGTTATCAGCTCTATGATATTCAACCCTTTGATGCTCAGCTCTCTTTGGTGGCCTATCTTCCCTTGACTTAGAGGGTGATGAATGTCTCCTGGAGGTTTCACCCTTATTACTTTTATAGTTCTTATTGAAGAAATTGTTGAATCTTTTAACCATCAGGGTTATTTCCTCCTGGTCTATGGCTTCCTTGGGTTCAGCTCTCTTTCCATCCTTGACTATCAGTGCAGCTGTTTTGGGTACAGTTGTCTCCTCTTGATCTTTTCTTCTCAAGCTCAAACTCATAGGCTTTGAGGTCTAAGAATAGCTCATGATTGGATGTTTTTGAGAGGTCCATCGAATGTCTTAGAGTCATAGTCTTCATTTCCCATTCAGCTGGGAGGCTTCTCAAGATCTTCATACACATCTCCTTTTGTGATTATTCCTTTCCAAGAGCTGAAAGCTCATTTGTTATTTCAGTGAATCTCGCATCCAGCTGATCCATAGATTCTCCTGCAAACATTTTAAAATTTTCAAATTTTTGAACAGCAACAGATAATTTATTTTCTTTAATTTGCTTTGATCCTTCGCAAATTAAAGTTAGTTTATTCCAGATTTCTTTTGTTGTTTTGCAGGATTTGACTTTATTGAACATTGCTTTGTCCAAAGTCTTGTAGAGTATGTCCTTGGCCACATTGTCCAAGTTGTATCTCTTTCTATCATCGTTTGTCCACTCAGTCCTTGGTTTTTTAACCATGGTTGGGTCTTTCTTCAGCAGCAGCTTCTTCTCCTTCAGCTGCAGCTGCTCTTCTTACAGTCGTGTTCACTTTCAATATTTGCAGTGGCTCATCCTCTATCACAAGCCACATTTCATCGTGTAGAGCAGATAGATGAGCCTGCATACGGATTTTCCAATCATCAAATTCTTCAACAGTGAACATAGGAATGCGTGTCAAGTTTGCTTCCATGATAATAACTTTGCTAAAAATGAAAGATTTTGAAAATACAAGTTTTTGAAACCTTTTTGAAAAGATAGAGATCTAGTTCAGTAACCAGTGCGGAAGGCTCAATGAACCAACCGCTCTGATACCACTTGTAGGTCCCAAGGGGTGTGAGTAAGGTTCAGAAGGGGGGGTTGAATAAACCTTACCAACTTTTCGATTTTAGTCCTTTTAAAATATTACAGGGTTAACTCAAACAGCTGCATCCTTGAGGGACAGCTGAGTTGGTTATTCAGCAGAGTTAGCCACTCAACAGACTCGATAGATCTGTTGATAGAATAACTCAGTTGTTTAACCTTAACCTTAACTTGGATGTGTTGGTTTTATCAGCGGAAGACTTAACACCCTTTAAATTGTTTTAAACTTGTTTTAACACTTGATTTCATCACTTGGTTATTAATCAGTTGGATAGCAAATAAGTTTATCAGCAGATATAATGTAAGTATGCAGGGAAGTAAATGTGCTGAAAAATAAATGACAAAGTTGATTTTTATAGAGGTTCGAAGATGGGGTAATTCTTCTAATCCTCTCTTCTCCAACTCCTGGAAGAATCCACTATGTAAAAGATTTGTTTACAAAGTGGTCAACAGTCTAGAGACAGTCTTGGTCACACAGCTGGCTTCTTGTCCGACTCAGCTTCTTCACAGGGCAGCTGCCTTGCTACTTTAAATCACTTTCTCAAGCTCTTGGATTTGATCACGAAGCCCTCCAATAACTTGATACTGGTTCGACCTTGAACCTTCCTACAATCCTCCTTTGATAGTAGACCCCTTTTGATTCTTCAAAAATTTCATCTTCAACAGGTTTGAAGTCGTCTTTCATTCACAGCTTGTGTTGGATCGATTTCCTTCGAGTTTCAGGCTTGAGGATTTGCTTGAATATATTTTGAGAATATTGCAGGTTAATAGCTTGAATATTGCTTGCTTGTTTGTGGTTCAGGTAACCTTTTCTCAATGAATTTCCTCAGCCTTTTATAGTGAACTTTCGAAAATCTGCCCATTGAAGAGATAGGCTGATTTCAAAAGTCACTTGTGTTCGTTGGCTTGTCTTTTCTAGGTCCTCAATCTTGAGATGTAGACCCTTCCTCGTATTAAATGAATTTGCAGCTTTTCAGGTTCTGACACGAGGTGCAGTGCCTCCCATTGGTTTATTCCTCTTGCACGCTTCTGGGATAAGCACTTTAAGACCTGGTAGCATGGAAGTATTACTTATTTAAGTAATGTTCTTGACTTCTGTGCAACGGATTCATTTCAGTTAACTCCTCTTGGCTGCTGCCTTTTTCCCCAGGTGACTTGTGTCTGCTCCAATCATTGGATGACTCATCTGTCACTTCAACTTGAGACCTGGCTTCTTGAGTTGACTTGACTGACTCTTCACACAGCTGTTCCTCAGCTGATACATCTTCAGTCAAGTTTTTGATCTTCTTTCTTGGCCATACTCAGCTGTTCCACAGCGGAGTCTTTACTTCAGTCTTCAGTTGACTTTTTGTATTTCCAGGCATAGCTGACTTGACTCAGCTTTTCCAGCCCTATCTATTTCAATGTAAATTACAAGAAAAATGGGGTGCCAACTTCCTAGTTTAAGTTTTACATGGCATTCATCAAAATCTATAAAATAAATTTCCCAACAGGGAAGTAGTTTGAGAACAGATTGTCTGAGACAAGCGGAATTTCTCCCACTCCTCCTTCGGGAGCTTTTCCGTTGCGACTCTGCTTTAGCTCTATGTGCCTCAGTTGTTTCAGCTTCATCGGCAGTCGCAACTGTGTTAGCTTACGGAGCTCACTGATTCTCAGTTGTCTTAACAACTTCATTGGACTCAGTGGGTTTTTCCTTTCGAGTAACCTCGGCCTCAGCTGTCTCACCAGCTTCACGGGCTGGTGATGGCACCAGAGGGGTGGGCCATCAACCAAAGTAAATTTTGAATGCCAGCTTTCTCGCTTGCCTTCCTTATTTTTGCCACAACCTCCTCGATCTCTGGGTCCTCTTCTGGTTTATCTTTTTGAGCGGACTCAGCTTCGTCATCTGTGTCAAGAAATTCCACATAGATATTATCTTGATAGTCGTGCAACACACTGATTTCTTGGTGTTCAGTAGACTCTGGTTGAGGAGCTGTCATTTGTTTCTCTTCTTCGACCATTTTACCCAAGGAAGTCTCAACCTCCTTTGGGCCTTCATTACCCTCAACAGCAGTCAACCACTGTGGGGCCTTCAGCATTCCCTCTAGCAAACTCATCTGCAGCAGGGTCTTGAATATTCCCTTCAGCAGAAGGAGCTACTTTGGGGTCTTCAGTAGCATCCTTCGAGGTCCCAACCTCTTGAATTGCACTTTCAGGGCCAAAAATCTTAACTACCATGGCCACATGTCCATCCTTTGTCGTAGCTGCATGAGTAGCTTCATCGGCCTGCATCGCATTTAGGATTTCAGCTGAGACAGTCTGAACCATCCGAGCTTCATCAACCCCACTCTGCTGTTCAGTTACATTCACCTCTTCTCCTCCTAACTTTAGGTTTATAAGGTCTCCCATAGCCTCCTCCAACCCGGTTGTGGTGTGTACGGTTTCCCTCTCAGCTGGTGCACCAGCTGATTCACGGTCAGTAGGGTCACTAGACACTTGAGACTGGGTTGCTTGTCCTTTTGAGTGATTAGCCGATTCGGCAGGTGTCTCAATACATTTCACAGGGGTAGGCTCAGCTAAGGTGCCCTCTACATCTCCTTCCTTAACTTCATTGCTAGTTGCCCTGGTTTGTCCTTAGGAGTGCACAGGTGAGGCCGAAGCATCGATGGTCCTCACCATTTCCAATATGTCAGGGGTAGGAGAGATTTGCATTGATGATGACTCTCCTAGGCTCCTTCTAAATGTTTGATCATGCAGCTCCTTGGAATCTTTTATTGCTTACTTCAGCTCAGCCTTCTCCACTGGATCATTATCGTCTAGAACTTCGACACCAGTATCACTGCTGGTGGCTGGCTTTAAGGCACTTTCAGGGGCTTCCATGAAAGCACAAGTGTGATGCTTTCTAGACTCCTCAGTTGCCTTGGCTTTCTCAATGGCCTTAATTTTCTCATCCTCCTTTCTGTCGAAAAAGATGTTGGTGCAGCAATCTTCGTCCAGTGCTGTTCGAACACCAACATTCCCCAAACATTTCAGGAGGTATTCTATGAATTCTGGACTTTGGAAATGATCTCTGGCAAAACTCAGCTTCCAGGATCTCCAAATCCATAGCCTCTCTTGTACATCGGGATAAGCATGAGACAAAACTTGGAGATGATCATCTTCATCATCCTGCTGCAAAGGCTCTTCAGCAGCCTTGCCATCCTCAGTTGTAATGGTATCAGTCTGAGGGGATCGTACAAATAAATCTTCATGACCTTGGTCAGTTGTGTTAGGTTCTGATTTTTCAGATATCTCCGTAACAGCTATTTCTTGATGTGGCTAAGCAGCAATAACTGATTCCTGCTCAGTGACCATCACATCATCTTTTTCTTTAGGACTCTGTTGTTCATCAATAACAGTCTCTTCTTCAACTTATGCAGCTATGCCAGACTCAGCTGGCTCAACAGCTAAATCAGACTGTCTTACAACCTTATTCTTGTCTTCATTTTCCAAGGAACTTCCACTTCTTGTTCCTTTACATCTTCAGCAATGGCAGTAGACTCTACCAATTTTAGCTTCTTGGTTGCAGCTGGATTCCGGGGCGCAGCTGAGTGCTTCTTTCTGAATACAGGTGAGGGAGCAGGTGCAAGGCTTTCTCGGTTGTGGGGGCAGGTGATTTCTTGGCTGCGGGGGCATGGGCTTTCTTCTTAGGATCTGGCTTAGGGGAGGGGGCTTTAGTCGAAGCAGCTGTATTCACTAGAACGGTCTCAGCTGATTCCCCCTCGCTCGTAGCTGTCTTCTTCGCATGAGCTTGTCTCTGGGCAGCAAACAGGTTTGCCTGAAACATCTTATTATTGACATGGAAGGGTTTCCCATTTCAGAGAGGAACACCCTTCACCTCCATCAAATGGCCTAAAATTAGGCCATAACCAAGTGAGCGGCCAAACATTCAATCATCGCCTACAAACATGTTCATCAAATTCTGACATAGCTTGCCAAAGATGAACTCGGCCCAGTTAACTTTATTCTCTTCCATGATCGCTGCCATGACAATCAGCTTAGTCCGAGAGAGCTGATTGAAAGATCAAAATTTCATGTCTACACACTTGGCCACCACATCCATCAGTTTGTGGTAGTCTTCATTGATCAAGGACTTCTTTGCAGTGTAGTTAGGCTTTGCAACAGCCTCTGGTTTGGCTATCTCCTTCCAGGAAGCAACCAAATCAACATATTCTCAGTTATCTCCTTCAGACCAGAGGATGGGAGATAATAGTGAGTAGCTAAATCCGCAGCAGTCAGCTTTATGTCTTTGTTGTGGACCGATAAGCGAATCTCATCATCGTGTACCAAAACATTTACGTAAAACATCGCGACCTCTTCGAGGTATGTGAGAGAGAACTTTATAGATAAGAACTGCTTGAGACCAGCTTTTGCAAGCTTTTCAGTGATCTTCTTGGCGCCTTGTCCACGCCTTGCTTGACAAGGCCTTCAAAGTCCACAGTAGCGCATGTGTGGACCTTCTCAGCGAGCTTTGCGTAATCATAAGATGGTGCCATTTATATTCTTGGATTAGAGATTCGAACAAAAATGAGAACTACGGTTTGAGCTTTGTTGCAGAGAGAAAATGCTTCAGTTTTCTTTGAGAGCAAGAGTGAATGTGAGGAGAGAGAAAATTCAATTTCTCTATAAATGGGACATGAAAGGACGATTTTTAGAATTCAAAAAGATGTAAACTGATCAACTGTTGAGATCACGTATTAGAAACCGCATTAATTTCCACGCATTAAATGCAACAATATTTATATCCAATCATGGGTAAACTGGCGCAGGCTTTTTACTGACATCATAATTACCACTGACGTCAAGCCTAAAAATATTCCTGCTCGCAGAAAATAACTGCATTTTGTCAGTTAGCCCATAAATAATTTGGCTATCTTCATTTATGATTTGACTCTGCTTCTCTCTTGACAGAATAATCACTCGGATGTGCAGCTAGCTCGATACAGCTGACTAGCCGTCTTGGCTGTTTGACTTGGATGTTTAGTGAAACTATGTTGAATTTCATTTCTCTCTTCTTTAACCCTGCTGATTGAGTCTTCTAAGCCTCCTAACTCAGCTCAATCAATCCAAGCTCATTCTTAAGCTCTTCAAATCTTGATTTACATAATGGCATTGTGAATATATCAGCTAACAGCTTATCAGTTGATATGTATTCCAATGTCATGTCCTTCTTTTCAACATGATCTCTTATAAAATGATATCTGACATCAATATGCTTGGTTCTTGAGTGCAATACTTGATTTTGAGTGATTGTAATGGCACTTGTGTTGTCACTACTACAGAAAAGCAAATGACACGGTTTTAGTCCGCTGTCTATTTGTAAAATATCCGTTGTTAAAGCCCATGATGTTAAAAGTGGGGACTTTTGACAGCGGATAAAAATCGATGTCTTTTTTACTATAGACACCGGCTTAGAACCAATGTCTACCAAGAATAAAATCCGATGTCTAAGACCCTGATGTTAAAAAAAACCATTAACATCGGTTAATAACTGCTGCCTGTTCAATAATACACATCGATTCATCAAAGCAGTTTTAAACCGCTGTTGTCTCCATTAAAATACATCAGTTTAAGACCGATGTCTAGAGCCAAACTTCAAAAATATTTCACATCGGTTTTTGAAGTGGTTTTTAAGTGATGTGTGTTTTGGGAAAGACATAAACAATTAAGTGTCATTTAACATAATTATGAAAAAAAGCACAAGCTAGAAATGCTTTCTATTAAGTCACTACAAATTCATCATGAATTCTAATTCCACCAACAAATAAAAATTACAATATGCTCAACTAAAGCCACCAATATCCAAAACCACCAATATCCAAAACCACAAATATCCAAAAAGTACAAGTACAATACATCTATACTATCTTAAAAGTGTAAATGTTTCTTGGAATTTTTGATTTGACAAAAATATCCATTTGACATGGTAAAATTTAGGGGCAACTAAGTAATTGGATATTTATTTGGCTTATATTTGTTCAATTACAAGAGAAGTGACCTTTTATATTCTACAAATCAAAAGTATTATTCTTTCATTTATAACTCTTAAAATATTATGAATATTAAAATAATATTAATTTCATATTAAACTATATTTCGAGAGCTTTCTAACAATATGTTATAAGCATATATCAGGATTTCACATGAGAAATTTTCAACCTTATAAAGTTCAGCACTATGTAGAATTAAGAATTTATATGTTTTCTTATAGTTTTGTTATTTGTTTAAACTTTTCAAAAATGTTCATTTATACCAATTTTTTTTCTTTCAAAAAACCGAAAATATATTTTTCTAATCATACCACTAAGAATATTTATATGTTCTAAACATATATCGTTATAAAAGAGAATTTTAATTGTTCAAAGTTTAGTATGATGAAAAATTATATGTTCTTATATTCTTTTGAATATTTTCAATTATTAAATATGTCTATTATATTTATAAGAAACATATCAAAATACAATAGATATGATTAGAAAGAATAAAATAAAAAATATTTTAGTGGTTTTGATATTAAATAAAAAGTAGAGAAAATACATAATTCCTCCATGGTCGGAAAACTCCCTCAATTAGTAATATGTAATTTTAAAAATAAATTTTAATTATGGTTGTTAAATAAATAATATTGAAAATAAGAGAGTTTCTTATTTTATTATTATTTAGATCCCGATCATATTTTGTTTTAATTAGCCATGTCAGTAAAATAAAAAAATTATAAAATAAAAAGAATGAGATTAACATAAAAATAAGAGAATAAGAACCAAAACAAGTTTGTTGTAACAAAACAATTTACCTTTTAAATTCTAACTATATGTGTTAATATGACTTTTATTTAATTTTTTATATCTTACATTATAAGTTTTAGTTTCTAATTTATTTTTTTGAATATATTATGATTTCAATCTTTTAATTGTTTTATTTCCTATAAAATAAAAGAGCAAGTGTAAAAAAATATTAAAAATTTTGTATAAATATATTTATATAAAAAATCAAAAGGAAAACTTAATAAAAAGAATCCATATATATTAAATTGACATTTATGATAAAACCTGAACGTCGTTTGAAAATTACACCCTTAAAAAGTTATTAGTTTAAAATATCAGTATGATATATATTTATAATAAAAACATGTACAAAAATAATTAAATTTTAATGAGAAACATAAGCTAAAATCGGATTAAGTCTAAAATATCATATGTGATATGCAATTGAAAAAGAAAAAAACACATAATCAAAGTTAACATTTGTTGAGAAATTAATATATTACTTAAATTGTATGTTAATTCAAATACAAATATAACATTCATAACAAACTAAGTAAATTAAATAATTACAACATATTAAAGTGAAAACTAAGAATAAAATAAATTTTAAAAGAAATAGTTATATTTGACATTAATGAGTTGAGACTGGCCAAAATAATTTTAAGGGTTAATTCCATATATATATATATATATATATATATATATAGTTCAGGATTAAACCAAATGAAACATATTATAAAAAGTTGAATGAATAAAAGTAAATAGTTAAAAACAAATTGTGTGTCAAAGCTGAAATACTATTTATGTATCAAATTAATGTGTTAAACCATACAAAAATAAATTAGAGTGAAGTGACCATGATTAGTGTTACATAATATGAATTCTCCTGGGCATAAGGAGGCATAAGAGAATAGTTAAGGGGTTTTTTACAACTTGATATCTAAATTTTTGGCAACTATATTTCTTATTTGATCAAATATTTAATAAAAACTTCAAATAATGATTAAAGTACTATATACCTTTTTTGCAATAATGGGATTAAAAATGGATTGATAATTATATTTTATAATAAATAATATGATTTTGTAAACGAGATTAAAAGAGATTAATTTTAAATGTAAATTCTCTTCGAACAAATACAGATTAGTTTTAGTATACTAAGAATAATTGCTATTTTCTTGACTATACATCTTACAAAATTCACTAATTAACTATGTAAATTTTAATATTGACCCAAATAGTCAAATTCAATTGCAAATACAAACTCTAATAGCATTACGTATCTCTCTAAAACTTTGTGAAATTTAAAAAAACTAAATTAGTTTTTAGTTTATTATACGACTTTTAAAACCTAAACCTTAAGCGTTTGCAATAATTTTCAAACATAAAAATTAATTAGTAATATATTTAATTATTAAAGACTAACACGTGAAAATTGTTAGCTTATTTTTCTTTCATAAAATTATCTTTGGTTTTATTTTTTATTAAGTGAAGTTATTCTGTGTGCAATTGAATAGAGTTTCAAAACTCAGATTTTGACTTATCATTTTTTATAGTTTTATTTAAGACCTGACTCTCGATGAAAATAATGGATTAACTTATATGTTAGGTTAATGTTTATTATTTATAAGACAGCGGAAACATGAAGACTGTAAACTTTAAGTTTAAGTGTTATGATAAAATATTGACTTTGTTACTAGAATTAAAATAATATATGGAACACGTTTTTTTTACATATATATTATATTAAAATTTTATTTTTTAATTTCTTTAATCAAATAACTGAGAGAGAATAAAGAAGTAAGCACAAGAAGTATAAGAATTTGATTAACCTTTATTTTTTTAATTGAATAACATAACAAATAAAATGAGGACATTATGCTGGATATTTGGTATAAAAGTTAGTCAATTAGTTTTTTTAATTAATTCGATAACTTGTGATTTATTAATTATTAGCTTATGAATTATAAGCTAAATTGCTTGTCTTATTATGTAAAATGAATCCAATGCTAAAAGAATTCAAAGAGTAGTTAAGAAGAAAATACTTTTCAAGCCATAAAAATGAAATAAAATATTGATGAATGTCATTGTAAGCTAATATAGAACTTATATTGTTGTTAACTAATTTTAAATTTTTTGTTGGATTGAGTTTTTGAAAATAATTATTCAACAATTCATATCAATCTATACTTAAAGTAAAGAAAAATATATTAAATACTTTGTAATATTTAAATTTAATTAATATTTATTTATTTATAAATCATGTTTAATATTTAAATATTAATTGATAAAATTATCAAACAATATAATTATTTAAGTAAATTCATGTGGATCACGTGCGACGCACGTGTTTCTTACTAGTTCAACTAAAGCCACCAATATAGTAAAGCTTTCGAAATGGATCTTGTCCAAAGCCTAAATGCATCATCCCACAATGGTTTCCTATAGCATTCTGCACTCTGAACGCACTTCATCTTGGCCCCCCTCTTTGCATATTGATAAGCAATTTGCTGAATTACAAGAAACCCTCGTTATATATAGGTGCCTTTTTCAATCTATTAATCCCAACTTGGATGAATATCACATTAAACAACTCCATTAAGCATATTCTCTTCCTAAGTGACACTTGTCTAAGTTGCACATGAAAATTAGATTCAAGCAGCTAATTTAATATGCAATTTACCTTTTAAACTTATTTTCTTAATCCTGCAGAATAGAGTACTATATGAAATATAACTCAAACAACAATGAAATTTCACAAATCTTGTTTCTTGCATTCAATTTTCGAATGCTGTAGAAACACCAACACCAATGGTGTTATGAAGCAAACCTTTTCATTTAAAATATTAATAAGGAATAAAACCTTAATATGCAGAAAATTGAAGTGTAATAATAGAATTCATTAACTTCTGAAATTGCAGAAAACCAGTTAAGCAAAGAGTAGATGTATGAGTTTAAATATGCATAGGATCAAGATGTAATGGTTCTTCTAAATGTAGTTTTTAATTTCACATCAATATAAAACTTCAGAACCAGATCAAACTTACAGAAAATTGGTTTGATAAGACTGGTTTATCTTCACAGATCCTAAGAAATAGTTGCCAACGGATAAATTTACCTTTGCAACTTCTTCCAATGCTTCAGGCTCTGAAAATTGTGTTAGCTCATAGATAGTTAGATCGATGTGGTTAAATAGGTGGCAAAACTTAAGCTAAATTTTATTGAACCTAACTTTTTCCCTTTTGTCCAAATATCCAACTCTACAGGACATTGCAGCCTATTTTTAGAAGAGTATCCAACATGTTTTCATGTCAATAAAAATGAATGTGCTTTAGAAGACAAATAAATAATACATAAACATGAGAAGGAAAGCAACACGTAGAGATATGGACTCAGATTACCTCTTTTCCAATTTAATGATAATGAAATCATCCTCAAAATATGAAAATTACTGGGGTAATATAAAGTTTCTAGGACTATCCCCAGTCCAAGCCCCCACCTAATTGCAAATTCATTTTTAACTTGTTTAATGCATGGGAGATGAACAATTTAGATTTCTGATGGAACTGAACAGAAACACAAGACTGGGTTAGACAAAAGTAGGAACATGTGGCACTTCAATATTCCTAAGACAGAGTTGTCAAGCTTAACCTTCGGCCTACCTGGTTAGTAAGATAAAAGACAGAGATTCTTTTATAGGAGTTCAGGGTAGCATGCATCATTATCGTGTAAATTGCTAAAGATTTTTTGAACATTTGCAACCTTTCAACAGGTAATTTATTAATCGTTAGGTTTTAGAAAAACAAGAAAGAAAGAAACGAGAAAGTAACAATAGATATACCATATAACACCTACAGGGACCCCATTGCAAGATGATGTGTGGCGCTTCGTTAAAGGATCAATAAATACCTCCTGCAAGAACAATAAGAGGAATAAAATATCAATTTTCTTTAATACCGGCATGGCGCAATTCAGGTTTCAGTTCAATAGTCGGTAAATTTACGCTGTGCAAGGATTTTTCCTGTCGAAGGTGGCGCCACAACCTATAACCAATAGGGGCCTACAGAAAAAAAAAAGGAAATATTATAGGAAACAAACATGGAAGTACATAAATCATATGTAAAGAGAGCAACAGTTTGACTGATAAGGTTCCAGCCACTAAAAGGCTATAGTCATGGACATATGCTCCCACAATTTCCATACATCCATGCTTGAAAAGAGAAATTCCATAATTTTAAAGTTCAAAGAATAACTTCGTATGAAAGTGTATAGACACTGATTATGGATCAAGTTCAAAAGAATACCATACTGATTTTCTCTCTTAAAGTTAAACCAAATTCAAATAAGGCATTCTCCTCAGTACTTTAGTTTTTGTTTCCAAGTCATAGATGGAGGCGTCCCGGGATCAACTTTGACCTGGAAAAGCTTATTAGAAGGAATGTATAAGGACCTTAGATGATAAAGACAAATATCAATCTTTAAAGGCACATCACAGGTTATGTCAACAACCATGACAATCTAAGTGGCAAACACCTTAGTAATTATGGAAGCCCACAAAAGGACTGCGAGACTTAAAGGAGTGACACATGGCAATATTAAATCTACTAGATTATGAAGTTCCACGATAAAATTCTGGGGGAAAAACTAATTTCAGTTCAAAGTAGGACGGTTATCTCTATTACAGACATCAAACTAAGAGGTTCATTGTAATTTTGTAAAATAATATAGAGGAAAAATTAATAAACTCCTCAAATTATACGCGATTTTCTACATTGCCCCCTAAACTAATTTTTCTTCTACTTAACCTCCTGAACTACATGAAATTTTCTTTGGTCCCATCTCTCCTCCCCGCCGGCGGAATATTCCGGTCAGATTCGCCGACGGGTGGAAGAGATGGGACCGTAGAATTTTTGGTATAGTTCAAGGGGTTAAGAAGAAAAAAAAAATAGTTTAGGGGGTAATGTGAAAATCATGCATAGTTAGGGGGTATATTAAAATTTCCTCTAGTAGTTAAATCAACTTTAAAATTTCATTTAATTCTTCCTCAATTTTAGATTTACTAGCTTACCAGGTTCGACTTTTTCCCGTATGCACATCAAATTGTAAATTATGTGTGCCCATAAATATGTATGCATGCTTATATAACATGTTATAATTTCATTGATTTTGTCAAAATGGTATTTCAGTTTGTTGGGTTCTTGATTAGGGATGGCCCGACCCGCCGCGGGGCACGGGCGGTCAGGTCAGCCCCTCCTACCCCACATTAAATAAATTTAAATAGAAAAAATGAATAATTTTTTTATTTTTAATATACTTATAAAATATTCTTTACAAAAATTATTAAATATATGAAAAAACATATTCGTTTGGAAATCATGCATAATACTTGTGAAATTATAAAACCATGATTTAATTTAATACTTTATTTGTATACAAATGCACAATAAGTATAAATATAAAAATCTATGAAAATTTTAATGTGCCCCCGAACTATGCACAATTTTTGAAACCAACCCCTAAACTATTTTCTTCTATTTATCCCCCTAAACTACATAAAATTTTCTACGGTGCCCTCTTCTCCTCCCCGCCAACGGAATATTCCCATCAGATCCGCCGGCGCGGAGGATGGGATGGGACCGTAGAAATTTTCGTGTAGTTGACGGGGTTACGTAGAAAAAAAATTAATTTAGAGGGCAAGATAGAAAATCGCGTATAGTTTGGGGGGTTTATTAATTTTTCCTCAATAATATAATTCAAATATTAATCATGGTTAAGGGGTTGAAAAGTGAAAAATCAAGCTGATAATATTTTTAAAGGGGGAAATGCCAATTGTACTTATTTGTAAATCTTGAAAGAAATCCTGGTAAGAATTCAACATGTCATTACACTTCGAGGCCACGAGTCACAATAACCAATAGCACATAAAAAGTGGAAACGCAATAAGTGAGCCTCTAGCCTGCCTTATCACTATGCGAAGCCGATTCCCCTTTTCCTCCATTAAAACCATTCTCCGACATATTTTTTGCAAGTGGCGAAAATAATCTGTCATTTCAAATGAACTACTAATCACGATAAACCATAATATATGTATGGCACATATATATTCTCTTTCACCATCTCTTTCACGATAAACCATAACAACCATATAAATTATCTTGTATTTTATAATCAAACTCACATAAGGGCTACATAAATAAAGGTAAAGTCCAATTTAACCTAACTAGAAAACTTAGCAGAATTTCAAAGAATATTCTCCACTTCACCCTGGAGAAACACAAAGGTTTAGCATTTAAACCAGAGTCATAGAATCCGTGTCTAGAACGTATATCTAAACTAGCTAAAAACAATTACAGAACTCGAACCTAATGAACCAAAAAGGGATTAATTTCACAAACGAGCATAATGAATGAGGCTTAACACTACCCAATTAACTAATAATTTTTGCAATCTTTCTCAAAGTTTTTCCCACAACATCTTTAATTAATTCTCAAATTGAAAAAAATTCAAGAAAAACAAAAAACCCTAACCTTGTGAAGCGGAAAGTGGTGACGGAAGCTAATGCCAGTGGATTGCTACGACCGGAGTTGTGAGTAACCTCAGTGGGATGCCCTTGAGATAGCAGTTGCAGCCGCTGATGTCGAGGAAACCAAAATGAGCCGGACCTTTATGGGTGGTGGATGTGGGACTTGAAAACAGATCGGGCTCCCTTACACTATCCTTGGAGACAATTCATTTTGGAAACAAAATATGGTGAATATATAGGAATATGGCTTTATAGATGCTTGTAATCTCCCCAGATTTTTAGTCAATATAGGAATTTAAAAACCTCTGTAACGCCCGTCAGCTTTTAGCACAATATACTGTGGAATCCCGCCTGATCTGGACTCCGACCAGCATGGGTTGTCACTTTCGGTGTGGGTGCAGTGAAGGCGCGAGCGGTGGAGGGGAGAAAGGAAATAAAAAGAGAGGCAGACGAGAGGTTTTGATATAATATTAGACTAACACTTAATTAATTAAAGAGCCAACATTAAAAAATATATAAATACACCCCGGTTTTTTAGACCAATGTAACAAGGATATGATTAGACACCGGATTTGCAACTGGTGTCTAAAAATATGGTTTTTAAATAATTAAAGACACCGATTTTAGAATGATGTTAAAACAAATGTTGTCTAATCCAAAATAATTAGTATAAATAGATAGCGGTTTCGTAATCCGATGCCAAAACCGATGTATATTTGGGGATTTTTTTACATTAGACACCGGTTATGGAAAACCGCTATTTATTATCAAATGACAACACTAATTAGACACCGGTTTCTTAGAAAACTGCTGTTATAGGGAAAACAACAGCAGAAATGTAAAAAAACCGCTGTTTTTTTAGCGATGTCTATTTGCATTTTTCTTGTAGTTATATCACATATTACTGGAATCTCTCTTTGTTCTATATCATAGTCTCTCAGTTGTTGCCTCATCCATAAGACTTGGGCACAACAGCTGCCTGCAAAAATGTACTCTGCTTTAGCTGTGGATGTAGCTATTGAATTTTGTTTCTTGCTGAACTAAGAAACCAATATATTTCCAAGCATATGACAGGTACCTGATGTACTTTTCCCTTCAAATGCCTTAGGATCCTCTTGGTTGCAGTCATGTGACTTTCCTTTGGAGCAGATTGAAATATAGCATATACACCTACATCAACTATGATGTCTGGCCTACTTGCTGTCAAATAGAGCACAGATCCAATGAGAGCTCTCTATCTTGTTTGATCAACATCTTTGCCTTCTGCATCCATAACCATCTTGGCTGAAGTACTAATGGGAACCTTCACTGATGACTTCTCTTCCACACCAAATTTCTTCATTAAATCTCTGCTATATTTTGTTTGACTTATGAAAGTTCCATCATTCATTTGTTTGACTTGAAGACATAGGAAGAAAGTCAGCTCTCTGATCATACTCATCTCAAATTTCCCTTGCATGAGATTTGAGAATTTGTTACACAGCTCTTTGTTTGTGGATCCAAAGATAATATCATCCATATATATTTGAACAAGCAATAGACTCTCCCCATTTTGAATCCTTAAGAGTGTCCTATTAACCTTGCGTTTGGTGAATCCATTGTCAATAAGAAACGGAGACAATGTGTCATACCAGGCTCTTGGTGCTTGTTTCAAATCATATAATGCCTTCTTGAGCTTGTAAACTTTATCTCTAATAGTTTTCTACTCAAAACCTAGATGTTACTCCACATAGACTTCTTCTTCCAAAAGTCCATTAAAAAATGCACTATTCATCCATTTGAGAGATAGTGAAGTTCTTGTGTGCAATATAAGTAAGAAACATTCTAATTGCTTCCAATCTTGCAACAGGTGCAAATGTTTCATCAAAATCTATGCCCTCTTCTTGGAAATACCCTTTGGCTACCAATCTTGCTTTGTTTCTCACTACTTATCCATTTTATTCATCTTGCTTCTAAATACCCACTTAGTTCCAATAACATTTTAGTGGGTAGGCCTTTGAACTAATTCCCAAACTTTATTTCCCTCAAATTGATTCAGCTCCTCCTGCATAGCTAGAATCCAATGTGTGTCATCCAATGCTTGTGAGACATCTTTAGGCTCAGTCTGGGAAATGAAATGAGTGAATATGACTTTATGTTGAGTTCTGGATCTGGTTCTTACTCCTTCTCTCACATCTCCAATGATAAGCTCTGGAGGATGTTCTCTTAGTCATCTCATATCTGGTTGGAGTAAGTATGCTAGATTCAGTTGTCTTGCAGCTAAGTTGTCTTGAATAGCTACCTCATCATCATTCAGCTGCATACTGTCTAGCTGTATTTGATATTCAGATATCTCATCTTCATTTGGGTTGAGTCTTCTGATATTTGCCTCAACATAGGGACTCTTCTGAACAGTTGGTTGATTCATCTTGTCAGCTAACTCATCAATGTCTTCTCCATTAACATTAGGTTCATCAAAAACCACATGAAGTACTTACCTCCAAAGCTATGAAAATATCCAACATTTGGCTTCTTCCCTATTCAAATTTCATAAGGGGTTTTGGACAGCTGCCTATTGGTCATACACCTATCTGAGTGTAGCAAGCAGTATTAATGGCTTCTGCCCAAAATCTCTTAGCCAATCCAACTTCAGCTAACATGGTCCTTGCAGCTTCCTTGAGAGTTCTGTTCCTTCTTTCAGCTATTCCATTTTGCTGTGGAGTTCTTGCAGCTGACAACTCATGAGCAATACCAATCTCTACAAAATACTGAGATATAATCCTATTGAGAAACTCAGTTCTTCTATTAGACCTTATTTTGATAATGGTTTGACTCTTCTCATTTTGAACTCTTCTCATCAGCTGAGGAAGCTTCTGCAAAGTTTCCTTCTTTTTACACATAAAAATGGTCCATGTGTATCTTGAATAATCACTACCACCACTAAGGTGTATTTCTTTCCGCTAATGCTGGCTAGTTCAACAGGACCAAATAAATCCATATGCAATAAGTGCAGTATCCTGGTTGAAGAAGGACTTGGCTTGTCCTTGAATGAAGACTAGATTTGATTTCCCATCTGGCATGCATCACAAATGTTCTCCTTCTTGTACACCGAGTTAGGAAATCCTTCCACGAGATGACTCCTTGCAAGTTTGTCTATTTATCTTGAAATTTAGGTGACTCAGCTTTTTGTGCCACAGCCAACTTGATTCGGATGTGCTCTTTGCTAGCAGACATGTGCTTGGTGTAGCAGTTGACCTCTCAACTACATATATGTTTTTCTGTCTTGATCCTTGTAGCACAACTTCATTAAATTCAGCATTGTAGGTCCTAAGAGGGTGTAAGTAAGGTTTAGAAGGGGGGGTTGAATAAACCTTACCAAGTTTTCGATTTTAGTCCTTTTAAAACTATTACAGAGTTAACTCAAATAGATGTGTCCTTGAGGGACACCTAAGTTGGTTATTCAACAGAGTTAGCCACTCAACAGACTCGATAGAGCTGTTGATAGAATAACTCAGTTGTTTAACCTGAACTTTAACTTGTTGTGTTGGTTTTATCAGCGGAAGACTTAACACCCTTTGAATTGTTTTAAGCTTGTTTTAACACTTGATTTAGCACTTGTTTATTAATTAGTTGGATAGCAAATATGAGTTTATCAGCAGATATGATGTAAGTATGTAGAAATGTAAATATGCTGGAAAAATAAATGACATAGTTAATTTTTATAGAGGTTCAAAGATGTGGTAATTCTTCTAATCCTCTGTTCTCCAACTCCTGGAGGAATCTACTATGTAATAGATCAGTTTACAAAGTGGTGAACAGTCTAGAGATACACTTGGTCACACAGCTGGCTTCTCTTCCGACTCAGCTTCTTCACAAGGCAGCTGTCTTGCTACTTCAGCTCACTTTCTCAAGCTCTTGGATTTGATCACGAAGCCCTCCAATAACTTGATATTGGTTCGACCTTGAACCTTCCTACAATCCTCCTTGGAAAGTAGACCCCTTTTGATTCTTCAAAAGTTTCCTCTTCAACAGATTTGAAGTTGTCTTTCCTTCACAGCTTGTGTTGGATTGATTTCCTTCGAGTTTCAAGCTTGAGGATTTGCTTGAATATTCTTGAGAGTATTTGCAGGTTAATAGCTTGAATAATGTTTGATTTCTCAGGTGTGCAAGGTCAACCTTTTCTCAATGAATTTCTTCAGCCTTTTATAGTGAACTTTTGAAATTTTGCATGTTGAAGAGATAGGCTTATTTCAAAAGTCACTTAAGATCGTTGGCTTGTCTTTTCTTGGTCTTCAATCTTGAGATGTAGACCCTTCCTCGTATTAAATGACTTTGCAGCTTTTCAGGTTCTGACACGAGGTGCAGTGCTTCCCATTGGTTTATTCCTTTTCCATGCTTCTGGGATAAGCACTTTAAGACCTGGCAGCATGGAGGTATTACTATATTAAGTAAAGTTCTTAACTTCTGTGCAACGAATTTATCTCAGATAACTCCTCTTGGCTGCTGCCTTTTTCCCAGGTGACTTGAGTCTGCTCCAATCATTTGATGACTCATCTGTCACTTCAACTTGAGACTTGGCTTCTTGAGTTGAGTTAACTGACTCTTCACACAGCTGTTTCACAGCTGATATGCCTTCAGTCGAGTTCTTGACTTCCCTTCTTAGCCATACTCAGCTATCTCGCAGAGGAGTCTTCACTTCAGTCTTCAGTTGACTTCTTGTATTTCTAGGCGTAGCTGTATCTGACTTGACTCAGCTTTTCCAGCCCAATCTATTACAATGTAAATTACAAGGAAAATAGGGTGCCAACTTTCTCGTTTAAGTTTTACATGACATTCATCAAAATCTATGAAATAAATTTCCCAACAAGCATCCTTGATCTGTCAAACACCTATGTTAATCCTACATTGTAGCCCTTATCGTAGAGTTGATTGATGCTCAGCAGATTGAAATTTAGCCCTTCAACATAGGCTACATCTGTGATCTCTAGTCCATTTTTCCTTATGGATCATATGCCTTTGATCTCCCCTGGAGCTTCATTTCCCCAAATATGACTTTTGCTCCTCTTATTTCCTTGAATTTTGAAAGATTTTCTTGTTTCCTATCATATGTGTAGAACAACCACTATCCATGTACCAGGTTCCTTAGCACTCAGCTGTTCCTTGAACCTGCAATCAAGGAAATTAGTTTTTAGGTACTCATACTTGCCTAGGTCCTGAGGGGTTAACACTATAAGGTGATCCAACCAACCTATAGCCAAATGGTTTGACTCTAAGAGGTTGCCACCTATCAGTTCCATAATCATAATGAACATTAGCAAATTGCTTAGGAGCTTTAGGCTCATACAACTATCTCTTTTATATGTATGCATGTGTGTGAGCTTGTGCATTTGCTTTCTTAAGATAGTAATGAAACTTTTGTGCATATTGGGCATTGTGCTTGGGT
The DNA here is from genome assembly GCA_016081115.2 of Rehmannia glutinosa. NCBI lineage: Eukaryota > Viridiplantae > Streptophyta > Magnoliopsida > Lamiales > Orobanchaceae > Rehmannia > Rehmannia glutinosa. The sequence continues at coordinate 38,042,485 of CM071924.1, forward strand.
GTATATGTGTGTTGATAATGGTTTCCTTGCCTTGGGAATGACCTATTTTGAGTCTAAGGTCTTTGTCACTTGGGCTTGTATCCCTTAGGACTTGGTGGCTGATGTCTCATTTGATTGGTCCAATCAACTTGACTAGGATAATTTCTACCATTCTCATCATATGATTTTCTTTGCTAAAACCTCTGGAGCTTTTGGTAGTTCTGTTTTGATTTCATAGAATATTTTCTGTTTGGAGTTTGCTGATGGACTCTTCTGAATTTAGTTTCAGCTGTCCTTTCAGCTTACGTTGTTGGCTTTTTGCCCTTGCCTTTATATCCTAGGCCATCATGGTTGTGATTGTATTTGTGAGTGGATGTTAGTGCAACATATGGTTTTTTGGATTTTTGGACTCCCTCATTACTTGAGGATCCTTTTTCTATTACCAATCTTGGAGTTTGGACATACACAAAGGAATTAAATCATATGCATGTCTTATCTCCACTTTCCTTTTGTATCATTATAAGTTCATCCAATGATTTAGATGCCTTTGTAAATGATGCAATCACATTTTTCAAATCTTTTTCCCTCTTTTCTGTTGCAGCTAAGTCAGCTTGGATCTTAGCTATCTCAACCTTCAGCTCTGTGTTCTCAGCAGCTATGTGACAGAGTACTCAGCTCCTTAGTCAACTATGAGTTTTGGCTTTTGAGCTTGTTGTTTTCCTTATTTAAAAGTGTGTGAAAGGTTTTTACTTGCTCAACATCTTTCATCATTTTGCCTAATAAATCATAAAGATCAGTGGGTGATAAAATGTTTGTGTCACTATCATTATCATCAGAATTATAATGAGATGAGTTGGAATGTACCTCATCTTCCTGTTCTTTGGTCATGAGGCCTATAAAAGCCTCTTCTTCCGTGTCTGAGGAGTAGTCAACTTCACTGTTGTCTGACTCAGCTGGTTCTTTGCACTTGGCTGTGTCAGCAGCTTCAGCAGCCAACATGGCTTTCTTATTTTCTTGTCTTCTCTCTCTGAAACCTTTTCTTTCCTCATCATTTTTGTACTTGTTGAATGGTGGATAGGGGCAGTCAACATCAAAGTGTCCTAGTTGTCTGTAGTTCCAACACAGTTTTTCAGTTTTTTGGAAGTCAACTCTTTCAGCTCTCTGATTATCAGCTCTCTGTTATTCAGTCCAATGATGGTCAGCTCTCTTAGGTGGTCTATCTTCCCTTACTTTAGAGGGTGCGGAGTGTCTCCTGGATGATTCACCCTTGTTTCTTTTATAGTTCTTATTGAAGAACTTGTTGAATCTCTTCATCATTAGGGCAATCTCTTCTTGGTCAATGGCTTTTTTGGATTTAGCTCTTTTGGATTCTCCAACCATGAGTGCAGCTGTCTTTGGTACAACTGTCTCTTCTTGCTCTTTTCTTCTGAGCTGAATATCATAAGCTTTAAGGTTCGAGAATAGCTCATGGTTGGATGTTCTTGTGAGATTCATTAAATGTCACAAAGCCATTACCTTCATTTCCCTCTCAGCTGGGAGCGACCTGAGTATTTTCATACACATTTTCTTTTGTGTATACTCTTTGCCTAGAGCTGAGAGCTCATTGGTTATCTCTGTGAATCTGGCATCCAGCTGATCCAGACTTTCACTTGCAAACATTTTAAAATTTTCAAATTTTTGTACAACAACAATCAATTTATTCTCTTTAATTTGATCAGATCCTTCACAAATTAAAATGAGTTTTTCCCATATTTCTTTAGCCGTTCTACAGGATTTAACTTTATTGAACATGGTTTTATCGAGGATTTTATACGTAATTTCCTTAGCAACATTGTTCAAGTTGTATATTTTTCTATCCTCATTGGTCCACCCGCATCATGGCTTCTCTACCATAGTTGGTCTTGGTGCAACAGGTACAACTAGGACAGCAGCAGCACGTGCGCCACCTGCACCTGGAGCTACAACAACCTCTCCCTCAGTTGCGGGTGCAGCAGCAACAGCCTTAGGAGCAGTAGCTCGGACAGCTGTGTTCACCTTCATTATTTGTAGTGACCCATCCTCAATGATGAACCACATTTGATCGTGTAAGGCTGAAAGGTGTGCCTGCATGCGTATTTTCCAGTCATCAAATTCCTCAACAGTAAACATAGGAATGCGAGTTAGATTTGCTTCCAGGATAATAACTTGCTTTACAAGAAAAAGCTTTGAAAACTGCAAGTGTTGTTCCTTTTGAAAAAGAATGAGATCTAGTTCAGTAACCAGTGCAGAAGGCTCAATGAACCATCCACTTTGATACCACTTGTAGGTCTCAAGGGGTAATAAGTAAAGTCTAGAAGGGGGGGTCGAATAGACTTTACCAACTTTTCGATTTTAGTCCTTTTTAAATTCAGAGTAGACTCATGTCACACTAGTACAAAAAATACTATTAGAATCACCAAATACGCATCGGTTCATATGAAAAACTATGCCTAAAGTGGACCGATGGCAATTTTGAAAATAAAACAAAGTCTTTACGTGTCGGTTGTTAGTAAAAAACCAATACATATAATTTTTTTTTATTTTTATAATTAAATTTAAAACTTTGGGTGTCGGTATTTCATAAACAACCGATTCCTATATGCAACTTTAGGTGTCAGTTTCGCAGTAAAAACTGACAATCAAAGATTTTTATTTTTAAATAGTACTTTAACCAAATTTTAATTTAAAACTGCAGCTCCCATCCACCATAACCCTGGCCGCCCTCGCCTCCCCGCCTATCTCTCGCGTCACCGTGTCCCTGCCTTCCTGCGCCTACTGTTTTACCTCCGAAGCCACCGTCCTACCGTCCCTACTGTGGTATGTAAATAAATTTGCAATCCGTCTGTAGGAATCATCACAAACAAAAAGGGAAAATAAGAAGAAAGAGCAACTTCACTTCTAGATTTCGCCGTAGGTAAGGTATCCTCAGCTCGAAATTTAGATAATCAAACCAACAAAATTTTGGGTTTTCATATGTTAAACTTCTAAAGTGGTGATGTAGGTGTTATTGCGTTGAATGTTTAGTTGATAACGAGGAGGATTCATTGCCAAAAAATCCGCCGGAACAACTTTCGTTTGAGTTCAAAGTCGAAGTGTAGGCTTGAAAGTGAGTGATTCTTTATAAGAGTTTTTCTGTTTGCGACTTTGAAATTGTTGGCAAAAATGATGTTTTGCTTGAAAGGTGAAAGGTGGGTGACTAATGAACAAAATAGTACATTTATAAGATGGTTCAAAAATACAGTGATGCGAGAGGTATCTAAAGCGCCGAATAATATGACTGAAACGATAAAATGGCTAGCATATGGCCTTGATTTGCTTATGAGGTCTTATGAAGGATATGACATTAACGGGTATATATTTTACACAAAACGTCAGGATAACAAGAGTACAATGCAAAATAGCACTATCAAAAGATTATATCAGTGCTAAAGTTACCAAGCTAGTAGATGTTGCTATGTCATACTACAGTGTCATTGAAGAAATTTGGGAACTTGATTATAAAGTATTTATGATTCCACTCTTCAAATGTATTTGGGTTGATAATAGACGGGGTGTAAGTATAATGAATTGGGCTTTACTTTAGTAGTTTTACTCGGCTAGGTTATCATTCTTAGCCATTCATACTTGCATCGCAAGCAAAACAAATATTTTATGTTAATGATCCAGTCGATACTAAGTGGTCAATTGTCCTTCAAGGAAAAAGAAGTATTGTTGGCATTGGTGATGTCGTAGATGAAGAAGAGTACAACCACTTTGACGAAACTCCTCCATATTCTGTTGGTATTCAACCTGTAACTTTAGGGGATGATAACCTTGAAACAAGTTACATGCATTCCGACCATGAGAAAGGATTGTGGATTGATCATCGCGCATAACATGAGAGTGAGAGTGAGAGTGATATTTATTTAGCAAAAAGGCATTTCTTATAAACTCTAGTAATTTAATTTTTAAATCATCAACTAGTTATTTGGAAAATTCACTAATGGTAAACTTTTGAAGAAGTAAAAAAAAAATGAGCATGTCATATTCTCTTTTAAGAAATATATAGAAAAAAGGCTTATTACGGAAAAAAAATAATTACCAACTTGTAGAGGAGTAGCATGTCAACAATTTTAAATCATGTATCTATTTTTTATGACTGATTTATTGTTCTTTATATTATACTTATATATGTTTATTTGCATATGCAGGTTGACAATTATGGATGCTTCTTCTAGTACTCAATCACAGTCTCCTGCTAGGAAGAAAAAAATGAGAGATCCTACAACTTGCTTGAAGACGATACAGAAATATGATGATACTGTGACTATTGACTTTGACCCTCATGGTCAGGCGATTGACAAGCATGCTACGTACTTCAAAAACTATATTGGCAGTTTGGTTCAGAGCCGTGTGGATATTAACATTACCAATTGGCATAAGGTGGACGAAGGGCTCAATGATATGATTTGGGAAGATATCAATGTATCCAATAAATTTATTAATATTATTTATTGTCATTTGTCTGACTAATGATTAAGTATTTCTATTTTTCTTCAGAATCACTTCCACCTTCCCAATGATGATAAAAAAACATAATACTATAAAGGTCGGTGGAAGGAAGTGGCGTGGCTTTAAAACTAGACTAGTGTAAGAATTCATTAAGAAACAACATAAAAAATATGCATCTCCATGAGAGATGTATGATAGGATCACAATTGCGCAATGGGAGAAATTTGTAGCATATCACCACAGATGGGTTCAATGCATATTATTTATTTTTTTACTAGTAGTAATATTTTATCTTTATTATTTAATAAGCTAAAATGAAGTGATGATTGTTATTATAGGTAATAAGTAAGAAAGCGAGCGAAAATCAATCGCATAATGTACATCCATATTATCTAGGGTCTGCAGGATACATAGGCAAGAGAGCAGAGTGGACTATATCAGACCATTTGTCATGTACATCTTTTCGTGCGTCTATCTCTGCCATTCCGTCACATGATCGCAGTTCTGATTGGCTTCGAGCCCGATCTAAAAAAGGATATGACAGAAATTATTACATCCCAAACGACAAAATTAAGGTGGTGTTCGAGAAAATTGTAAGTAATGTTTTTTAAAATATTTTGAATAGAATTAAAATTGTAACTAAAAAAGCTAATATTTTATTTTTTCTATTTTTTGAAATAGGTGGAAAAGTTTGATGAAGTCACCCAAGGGTCATTCGCACCAGATAGACATCATGATGTTTTGGCGGCAGCCATTTGCAAAGAGGAACATCCAGGTCGGATGAGAGGGGTTGGTGGATACCTCAACATAAGGGACGTTTATGGATGACCAAACCAGATTCGTGGGAGATCGAATGGGTTTGTTTCGGTCGACGATCTTGAAGAGGTCATCAGAAATGAAGTGAAATAAGAGATGCAATCTAAGATCGATTCACTACAAAACCAGTTGGATTTATTTTTTAGACAAATGAACCAGCATATACTAAGTGTTGATCTTAGGGCGGAGACAGATGCTCCTCCAAGTGTGCAGCGACCTTTTGATCCACCACCTACACATAGCAGTTGCCAATCTATTGATGTAAGTCAGTTTAGCATGATTCAAGTAGTATCGAATTAACGTTTTAATATCTGATAATATTTCATTAGTGGACTTACATTACTCTCTAATTTGTATTGTATAATTAGAATCCAATTCAGTGTCATATCGCCTTATCTATTGATGGAGATACAATAGTAGTTGCGAGAGGGATGGTTCACCCAATCCAATCTCACACTATTTTACACCATCAAAAATTGTTACCTGGTCATGTTAAGGTTTCAGTAGATGAGATTGTTGATGGCTCGGAACTATTTCTTTACCTGTGCAAACTCATCATCATACGAGAGTGGGTGATGTCGTTGGTAGCTTTACACAATGGCCTATGCATTTGGTTCTTTCAGTAGAGGTAATGCGTCTTTTATACCTAAGAGTCATTTTATTGAATAGTAGTTACTTATCCTCCCTATAGTAGTTATTATTAAAAATTTCTATTTGCAGGAAAATCAAAAATTCAAATCGAAAAAACCAAAAATAGGTCAAATGGATACGAGTGGGGATGGACCTTTCCTTGTTGATGATGTTATCTTACATAGCTTGGGGAGGAACTGCAAAAATCTACACTCATTGTTAGTCTCGGTGCCTGCTAGTACGGACTCCTTCCAAGTGGACTTAATTATGACCATATTTCATCATTCAAATGTGTCTGGCATTTTCGTGATGATAAAGGACATTGTCGACTTGTTCAAGATGGATTGGCTTAATGTTTCTATCATACAAGTCTTTATATTGTAAGTAGTGTTTTTGTATTTCATTTTAAATTTGATATTAAACCTTAATTTATTTTATTTTATTTTGAATTTGTTATGTAATGATTTTTAGGTATCTTAGTGGGTTGTGCGAGCAATACATTATCGAATCCGTCGGATTTATGTGCCCGTCACAGATCCCGATGACAAATGTTAACTTAAGTATCAATACCGTGATGTCATATCTATCTAAGGCCATGCTTAAAATGACTCACACAATAATCATCCTAGCATCATACCATCAAGAGTAAGAAAATTACATTTTTCTTTATTATATTTTCTCCATCACAACTTTTATATTTATAATTAAAAGTATTGTTCATATTTCTAAAATGTAGTGATCATTGGTTGCTGCTAGTGATTTCTATTGCTTCGAGTACGGTATATGTCTTCGATCCAAAGGATTGTAAGCGCACTATTAGAATCAAGGCACCGATGAATGTGTAAGTAAAATATATATGATAACTATGGCATATAATATGTTTGTTGCATGTGTATGTTTGATATTTGTTATTCTATAAGTTCTATAAGTACATTAATTATTTTATAGAGCATTTCGATCATATTGGACACAAGTTGGTAAAAGGAGACGACAAACAATTTGGAATGTCATTAAGGTATATTAAAAAATATAGAATATTAAAATTAGTATGAGTTTATTAAATTTATATTGTTAGTGTCCTCAACAACCGGGAGGCAGTGAGTGTGGATATCATGTTATGAGATCTATATGGGAAATATGCACTCAAATGTCCGATGCTGATTTTTTAGATAAGGTAAGTTAAAAATTAATATATAGTAACTTACTAAGTGCTTTTAATTATAAATTTTTAATTTCTTTAATTGATATACTTAAAGTTCTTATGAATCTTTGTAGAATTCATTTGGAAATGAACCGTACTCACAAGAGCAAATTGATGAGATTCGCGAAATATGGGCGCAATATTTTATTGAAGATTGTGTGTAAGTTATTGACTTGTTGGTTTTTTATTAAAAATTATTTCTATAAATGGTTATAGTTATATCTTTCTTCTTCTTTAGTTATAACGTTTTGGATTGTTTTATATTTTTTGCGGTTCTTGTAGTTGATGGCGTTGAGGAGGGACGATGTGCAACGTAGTTGATGGCGTTGAGAAGGGACGACGTGCAACAATGGTTTAAAGTTAATCCTTTCATATGTGGGTTGGATTTTGATTAAGCCGGATTGAAAATTGAATGAGTTTTCTATATGTTTTTGACATTTTTGGAAGTGTTTGAAAATGGGTTATTTTATTGAATTGTTTGATGATGTTTTTTGTTTATGTCATGTTGGATTGTCTGTGTATATTCGGTTCAGATATTGCGCATGGAAGAGTACAAAATTACTATTAAAATTATACTAAAAAAATGGTAATAGGTGTCAGTTGCTACGAAACAACCAACGCCTATTTAGAGAACCTTAAACCCAGTTTTGACTGAATGATCGATGCATACTGTCTACTAAAGGTGTTGGTTGTTGTAGAGAAACCGACACTTATTGTAAATAATACGCATCGGTTACAACTGACACCAGAAACTCGGAGTATTAGTGTCGTCTCCATGTGTGTTGCTTCAGAAACCGATGCTTATTGTCATTTATAACCGACACGAATGGCCAATTCTGTACTAGTGTCAGATGGGTCCTTGCTGGGCTTAGTTTACTTACACAGCAGAGTTAGCCACTCAACAGACTCGGCTGAGCTGCTGATAGTATATCTCAGTTGATTCAGTTAACTCTTTAAATATTCAGTAGGCTTGGTTTTTACCGCGGAAGACTTTCACCCTTAGTTTGAAATATGTTTTTCAGCAAGCACTTGTTTTAAGCTTAGTTATTATCAGTTGGCTTGCAAATTAACAAACAAAAATAATAATGTGCAAGAATTATAGTGTGCTGAATGTAAATGACACAATCAATTTTATAGTAGTTCGAGGATTGGTTAATTACTCTAATCCATTCTTCTCCAACCCCTGAAGGAATCCACTAATGTAAACTGTAACTTTGTTACAAAATGGTCACGGTCCAAGCTTGGTCTTGATCACATAGCTGGCTCAGCTTCAGGGACTCAACTTCTTCACAAAACGATTGTCTTTCTACTTCAGCTCCTTCAAACTCTTGGATTTGTTCACACACCCCTCAAACGAGCCTCTGGTTCGATCTGGAACCTTACTACACCTCATTCAACCTTGGAGTCCATACCCCTTGTTCTTTGAAACAAGATTTTCCTCTTCAACAAATTGAAGTTGTTTTTCCTTCACTAAATGTGTTGGATCGATTTCCATCGAGTTTAGGCTTGAGGATATGATTTGAATGCTTGAGAGATATTACTTTTGCTTTGCAGGTTAGTGTCTATTTTGCTTGCTTGCATTCGTAACCTTCTCTCTGTGTATTCCTCAGCCTTTTATAGTTGCAGTTCGAAAATGTATCTGTTGAAGAGATAGATGCATTTTCAAACTCCACTTCTTGGTCGTTGGCTTGTCTTGTCTTGCAGCTTTGATGTAGACTGTACCGTGAAATTAATGCTCTGCAGCCTTTCCTTAAACTCTGCAGGTTTTCAGGTATATCTCATTGGCTCCTTATTTTTTACACTCTTTTAGAAAAACAACTTTAAGGTAAGTAGTCTGACACATGCCTATTTTCAGCAAACACTTAACTTTACTTGATAACGAATCTTTTCAGCTTTCTTTGATAATTTCTGCTGCATAACCTCTTTGATAGTCAACTCCACTTATCTTGGAGTGACTTAGCTGTCGGTCTGCTAACTTAGCCAGCTTTTCTGTCACTTGACTGATACTTGACTTCACTTCACTCAGCTGCCACACAACTGATTTTTCTCTTCAATCTTCAGTCGAGTCCTACATTCTTCAACTTGGCTACCTTCGACTCGGCTTATAGAGCCCTATCTATTACATCTTGATTTACAGTAGAATTGGGGTGCCAACTTCCTAATCTAAGTTTTACATGGTATCATCAAAATCTAATACATAAATTTCCCAACACTTCCTATCCCCCCTAATGCTCCTCATATTAATCTCTCATCTGCCACTCCAACATACTCTGATGCCATAATTACTCATCCCTCATTTAACTCACCTCCAGTTTCTCAAAATTCATCTCTTAAATCAACCAATGCACCGACCACGTCATCCATTGATGATATAATCATTCTTCCATCATTTAACTCATTTCCAGCTTCTCAAAATTCTCCTCTCAAACCAACCAATACACATCCCTCATCACCCTCGAACACTGTTGCCACCACCTCCTTTCATGCCTTTTCCCCGCAAACCAGCTCTTTGCCCGCTCTTGAGCATCTCCTAACCCCATGTCCCCCAACAATCATTCTGATAATTCTATAACCTCACCTCCTCCAACTCTTGATTTTTCTTCTCTTCCGCTACCGCCTAGTCCTTTTCTTGTCCCCGTACTTATGCACATGGACACGCCCACGAAGAAACTAGCTAGAAAATTCCTTAAAGCCAAAAAAACGCACCTCCATTAATTCCATCGCTGACATTATTCCTCCCTCAATAGCCAAACGTAAACTTCACTTTCTCAGTCGTGATAACCCTGCCATTCAATCAATTCTGGTGGGAATCTTGGGGGAATAGGCCAGAATTGATCAACAAGATGCTGATGTTTCCTTGATGCTATTAGACGGCCCTTAACACTTTTTTCTACATCAATGGCGGAGGTTTGGCTTGCGGGCCAACCCCGCCAATCCTCATGAATCTCCTCAGCTGGAACTGTCGACAGTTTGGGAACCCTCGTACGGTTCAAGAGCTCCGCGATATTCATGAAAAGTACCCAATTTTGGTCTTCCTTTGTGAAACCCAATTCAGTGCTTGTGATTTTGATAGACTTAAAAATATGTTGGGTTTTTTTAATATCTGAGTTGTCACCTTGAGCCGATCAGGTGGACTCGCTCTTTTATGGCATCCAAACTTGGATATATCTCTCCGAGGGTATAATGATCATTTTATTGATGTGGATATCACTTACGCTTCCACAAAATTTTGCCTCACTAGAGTTTATGGTCAGCCTATGGTCTCCCACCGCCATGCTTTTTGGAATTTTTTCAAAAGCCTCGCTTCATCGCCAACCGAACCATGGATTTGTTTGGGTGATTTTAATGAAGTTCTCCACCACAACGAGCTCTCTAGTAGTCATCCCTGGGCGTCTTGGCAAATCTCACTTTTTTGAGATGCTATTGATACTTGTGATTTATCTGATATGGGTTTTGTGGTCCCAAATTCACTTGGAATCGCCTTTCTACATACTCATTCACAAAGCGTGCCCATCTTGACCGATACCTTTGCAACCCATCCTTTTGTTCTATCTTTCCTTGACACAAAATCACAAACTCTCGCCCGTTTTTCTCAGACCATGCTTTTGTTCTTGCACACCTGAAGTCCCACTTCCCATATTTGGGACACCAAAGAAAAAACCTCTGCGTGTCGAATACTATTAGGTTTGATCGGCTGAATGCGAATGCATAATTCGTGAATTTTGGGACAACTCAGCATCCCTCATAGAAGAAAAATTGAACTCTTGTTTGGCGGGGCTTATTAATTGGAACCGATCTTCATTCGGAAATCTGACTGAAAAAATAACCGAGCTAAAGAGGCAAATTTTAGCTCTTGAAACAGGTGTTATAACCTATTCGGTCAAACAAAACTTAACTGAACTGTATGCACGTTTGGATGCACTTCTTGAGCTTCATGATCTCAAATGGAAACAGCGAGCCAAGCAACACTGGTATAAAAATGGGGATCGAAACACTTTGTTTTTTCATGCCCTCAAAACACCGCGCTATAAATCACATCTCCTCACTAAAAGCTAGTAACAATATCTCCTCCTCCTCAACCGCTAACATTGAAAAAATCATTGTTGATTAATTCAAAAATATATTCACTTCGTCCTCTCCATCTTCTCGGGATATTCAACAAGCACTTAGTTGATTCTGCCCTCGTATTTCTCAAGAAATGGCTGACGATCTCACACGCCCGTATTCCAATATCGAGATCGTAAAGGCAATCAAACATATGATTCCTTTCAATTCTTTGGGCCCTGACGGGATGGGTCCAATTTTCTTTCAAAAGTATTGGTCGGTTGTTGGTCATGATGTTACTAAATCAGTCTTGGATTTCCTTAACTCTAGGGACGTACCAAACAACTTGAATAATACTCACATTGTTCTCATTCCTAAGGTAAAAACTCTTGAATTTCTTGCTCACTTTCGCCCCATTAGCTTATGTAATGTCCTCTACCGTATGGCGTCTAATGTTATTTCAAACCATGTGCAGCCCATTTTAAATTGTATTATCTCCAAATTTCAATCCTCTTTTCTCCTTATAACTGATAATATCTTAGTGGTGTATGAAATTCACCACTCTATGAAAGGGAGAACAAAAGGTAAGATGAGTTATATGTCGATAAAATTGGATATGAGCAAGGTTTTTGATCGTGTCGAGTGGCCATTTGTGCTTGAGGTCCTTAAGTCATTAGGCTTTCCTGCTCCATTTGTTGATCTCATTCGCAATTGTATTTCTTCCTCGTCCTTCTCATTTCTCCTAAATGGCTCATAGTTTGGATCTCTTTTACCATAACGGGGCATCCACCAAGGAGACCCACTCTCACAATATATTTTTATCATTTGCACCGAAGTGTTTTCATCTATTTTGCAGGATCTTCAGGTAGCCGGAAAAATTCATAGGATTCGGATTAATAGACATGCGCCCAAGTATTTTACATTTATTCTTCGCGGATGACACACTTTTATTTGGCAATGCTACACTTGATGAACTCGGCATCTTAAATTTGCTATCGACTTGTTTGAGCGAGCATCGGGCCATCAAATAAATTACGATAAATCGGGTATCCCATTTATCCCAAACACAAACCCTGTTGTTGTCCAAGAAATTGTGGGAATTCTTGGCATTTTGTCTCTTCTCATGGTAAATATCTTGGTTTGCCTTCGGTTATTGGCAAAAATAAACGAGAGCTTTTCTCATCCATCCAAGACTGTGTTTGGCAACATATTCAAGGTTGGAAAAGAGAAATCCCTCTCTCAAGCAGGTCGTGACATTCTTATTAAATCCATGATTCAGTCTATCCCGACCTATGCTATGTCTTGCTTCCAGCTTCCCGATAATATTCTGGAAAAAAATCAATCTATGGTTGCGCAATAATTTTGGGGTGGTTCCGTTGAAGAAAAGAAAATGCATTGGTTATCATGGCACAAACTCGCGCGAAACAAAAAACTAGGGGGCTTGGATTTTGATATCTTCGAGCCTTTAATCTAGCGCTTTCAGCCAAACAAGCATGGCGTCTTATCTGTCATCCGACGTCCTTCCTTCCTCGGGTTCTTCGTGCTAAATACTCTCAGATGGAAATTTCTTCAATGCCCACCTTGGAACTGGAGGAGTATAATTAAAATCCGCGCGCTTATATATTTGGGGGTTCGCCATCTTATCTGTTCAGGTTCCACCTCTCGTATTTGGCTCGATCCGCGACTTCCAAGAAATAATGTTTTTTTGTGCACTTTTATGTGGTACTTTGGACATGCATGCTACTGTTAACACTCTCATTGATGTCACCAATTCTTGTTGGAAAGACGATTTGGTTCGATACTTTTTTAGCCCGGAGGAATCCTCCCTCATTCTCTCTAATCCAATCGGGGACACCCAATCTCTGGACTTGTGGTGTTGGCATCATACACAGAATGGGAAATATACTATCAAATCAGCTTACCACGTTGCCATATCATGTGCAGCCATCTGCCCGGGCTTACTTGTCGATGCTCCATCAAGTTCTTCCACGAACCCAGTCTGGCAAAACATGTGGAAATTTCGAATTCCACCTTGTTTCAAACTATTTTCTTGGAGATGTTGTTAGGAGGCAATTGCAATAGCAGATAATCTTGTCCGTCATCATATGTTGACTTCGGAAAGTTGCTCCTTATGTTCCAACATTTTGTGCGATGCGAATCACCTTTTTTTCTTTTGCCCGCTGGCCATGGAAGTTTGGAGTTTAATGGGACTTTCAGATATTATCTTTCACTTTATGCAACCCATCTTTTCCCTAAGGTACTAGGATATTCTCGAAAAGTCGTCGTCTGACATGGGAAACCTCTTTATCATTGCGACAAACTTATTGTGGTTCAATCAAAATAAATGAAAATTTGAGGATGCACGATCGGACTCCCTCTCAATCATCTTGGAATCGAATACCATTTCACAAGAATTAAGTTGGGTCAATATTTTGTCGGAAGTGTTTTCACCGCAGCTAACTTCTCCCATATTCCCATCCCCTCCACGACGCCGTTATCCTTGCATTTGTTTTGATGGTTCAATTTCGCATTCTACCTCTACTGCATGTATTGGAGTGGCTTTGTTTGCGGAGCATGGGCTATTTTTACACGGGATATCCAAGAAAAAAGGTGGTATAACATCCCCAGAGATAGCTGAATTTCTTGCCTTGAAAAAAGCTGTCATTTTGGCTTCCTCCCATCCGCTTGATCACTTTGCTAAATTTGGCGATGGTGCCAAAGTTATCATTTCTATGTCCGATGACACGATTTTCCCCTCCTCATGTTATGTCATGCTTCAGGATGTTTTGCGTCTCAAGTCGACAGCACATCCGCAGCGACACTCCTGAGAGCGCTCCAGCACTCCAATGGAGTTCTGTCACTTCACCTGCTCACTCGTTGGGGCTCGCGTCGGGATGCAAATTGATTCATTGCAGCTCTTCCAGTGTCCGCCAAGCTTCGGGCTTGTAGTTTATACTATTAACTATCTCTTGTGCGCCTATTAGTGGTTTTTTCTTGTTTCGCCGTTGTTTTAATTTTTTGCACATTCTTTAGCAAAGTATGCCAAAAAGAATGTCCTCTGATGTCTTTTTTTGGGACGCCCTCCCAGAACCTCTAGGTCAATCGCTGCTGGACGATTTCCAGTAAATCTAATGAAATTTTCCCTTTTAAAAAAAGATATTATACCCTATGTTCGAGAAGGGGATCTTTGATAAGGGACCTGATTTTTCTGTTCTACTTAACTAGATAAATAACACGTGTCATTTCAAATAAATATAAAATTGAGATTGTTTTAATATATCTAAACATGTCATTCGGCAGATAATGGAACCAAAAAATGAATAAGAAAGTAGAACATGAGACCAAATCACTTTATCAATGAAAAAATAGTTGTGGGCCCCCAACTAGGTGGTACTGTGGGATTGTGGGCTCAACCTTGTTTGACTAATTACGTCCAATCCTCTATTTCAAATTTTATTTCAACTCATATTCTAAGGCCATCTCCAACCCATTACACCAAATTTGGTTTTTTTGTATAATTATTTTGTCAAAACCATCTTCAATCTATTACACCAAATTTTATACCAAATGAATATTTTACTCTTTATTCTTCATTTTATAGTAACCAAATTTATTTATTTATAGAATTATTCATTTACTTATATTTTACTACTATTAATGTAATTAACTATAAACTTACATTTAACTAATATTACATTGATCAATTATATTACAAATATTAAAATTAATATTTGTATTTCTTTTATTTTACATTATAATTATTTGTTATTTATTAAAATTTCAAGAAAATGTTAATTAATTATTATAATCATGTTATATAAATTAATTATATATAAACTAAGGATAGAATTTGAATTTAAATTTGAAGTATAAGGGAATTTGAGGGCAAATATGTGATATTGCATTACACTAAATTCGGTATAAATAGTGTTACACCAAATGTGGTATAATACTATTGACTACATCAAATTTGGTGTGAGGTTTAGGGTTGGGTTGGAGACGAATTTTTGTATATTTGGTGTAATAGGGTAGGATTTGAAGTTGGGTTGGAGATGCCCTAAGCATCACCGATATACACCAGATATTAATGATATTATCAATAACCTTAGCTTGTATTGGTGATAATTGAAATGGTTAACCTATCTGCCGGCCGCCTCTCTCCATCAGCCTCTTCTGTGCCGCCGCTCGCGGTAGACCCTTGTTGTCTTATCACCGCCCTCCTCTTCTACGGCATAGCTGCTTCACCGTCCCAACTCAAGCACGTAGACCCCAGACTGTCAAAATTTCTTCCATCGATGTCATCCAAGGAACCACGATTCCAGTGCCCAGGTTGAAGGTTTTGCCGTCGTTGACCCCTTCGTTCACCGTCGTTGCTCGCCCATTGCCCAGAGAGAAAAAAATTCTCTCTCTAGGGTATTCTCTCTCTCCTCCTCCCTCACGGCCGTCGTCGGCGTTTAGCACCTTTTTCCGGTGGCTCCATGGTGGAGCCACTTTTCCATGGACACACGTCCAATTTACTTCCTCATGTGCGATCTCAATCGAACCTTCCATCGCCATCCAACGTTGCCCATGTGACACTGGATTAATCCTACCGAAAGTTTATCTTATGCCATCATCGTCAACGTCTGATGCTGTCACTTCCCTGCCGCTACGCAACCAGCAACCCATCTCTGCGCAGCCTGCTGCGCTGCGGGCCTCCGCCCAGCCCATCCCTCCGCATCCCAGCGCCTGTGCGCAGGCATCCACCTCCGCGCAACCCAGCGCCTATGCGCAGTCCAGCCCCTCGACGCAACCCAGCCCCGCATCCCTACGTGCAGCAGGCGATGACCAGCGTCCACACCTCCGCGCGACCCCTTGCAGTTGATGATGGTTTTTGGCATGGGGCAGCAGAAAGGGGGTGCCCCCCTCAGCCCATGCAAGCCAAGTATATTGGGGGGGGCGCCCACTCTTCCCCCCATAGCCGTTGCCTGCCATGGGGGGGTCGGCCCCCTTATGCCACCTTATGGGGGGCCGGTTGCAACTTCCTCCACCAAGGCCGCCCCCCAGGGGGTGATGACCCCTGGGCCGTCGTCTGTCGTCTGCATGGGATTCCGAGCACAGGCCCCCGTCTGAATGTTGTTGCCAAGAATACATCCCAGATTGATGGGAACTCTCCTCCACCGACTTCCGTTTATGAAATGAACCCTTGACATTCGGCTCATAATACTAATGCTCAATCTAATTTTGGCCACTCTTTTGCTAAAATTGTTTCAGGTACCCACCACGATATGGATTCAACTACGCAGGGCCAAGGTAATTTCAAAACATTTTCACATGCGGTTTTTGGTAAACCCAATTCTATCCCTAAGCCGGTTAGAAAAGGCGATTATTATTCAATCACTATTGATGAAAACGTTTATCAACAACGCCTCATCGAATTCACTTATTCATTAATTGGAAGGGTGGTTTTAGGAAAAGGAAATAAGCCTTGGGCGACAATGCTTTTGCATAAACGCCTATCTGAATTATGGGGAATTAAAACTGACTAGAAACTAATCCCCTTGGGTAAGGGATTTTTTTGTGTTAAGTTTTCTAATGCGCAGGATCGTGCTCGAGCTTATGCTCGTATTAATTGGGCGCTCAATCCGGGAACTATTCGTCTCTCTCCATGGGTCCCGGATTTCAATCCGTACAAAGTACACACGTCATTGGCAAGTGTTTGGGTTCGAATCTTCGAGCTTGGTTTGGAATAGTGGGATCCTAATACCATCTTGGGGATCGCAAGTTTGATTGGGAACCTGATACAAATAGACCATCGTTCGCTGGATGGTTCTCTAGGTCACTTCATCCGGGTGTTAGTGGATATTGATTTGTCGAACCATTGGAGGATCACATCATGGTGGAACGAGTGGGCCAGTGCTCCTTCGTGTCATTATGGTATGAAAAATTGTCGGAATTTTGTTCAAAGTGTAGTATTACGGGACATTCGACGGCCTCTTGCCATTTTACTCCAGCAAGGAAATTAACTACGGAACGGCGGGCCTCTCCTGATCAAGGACGGCTAAGGACTTAAACGGGACATCAGAATTCAATGTAGCGGGGTCGTTCAAGGGTCCGTAAAATTTATTGTCTTGTGCAACAGGACAAGGGCAAGGCCGTTGATGACTCAATGGGAAATACGAATTCTGCTATGCGTGTAGGATCCCCTACCTGTGCAATAGTCACTTGCCCTTCTGATATACATACGAGTAACACATTTGAGGCTCTTGTTTCAGATGACACTGCCGATCAGCCGTCAGCAGATTCTCAATCCGATTATCCGGTAAGGGAATCAGTCCCCAAAGCCTCTACTTCCAACATGGGACCCGTGTCCACTATTCTACCTCTTACGGTTCAGCATCCGTTGGGGAAGCCTATTCGGGTTCTTACTCGCGCCTTCCGGGACATCTCTCTGGACTCAGATAAATCCAGATTAATCTAAAGCGTCACCAAGGGTCCATCACCAGCGATTCATGACATCACTATTGAATTGGATCGCCCAGGGCCACATGAGATGGACTTTGCAGCTTCAAAGAGATGGACAGACTATGAAGATGAAGTGGGACAGTTTCAATCATCAGAATCGGCTTCAAAACACACTCTTGTTTTTACCACGCACTCATCATGGGCGCCACCCCCACCACCGTCTCAATGAATTGCATCTTCTGGAACATCCGGGGGATTGGGAATGTTGCATCTCGCAATATTCTTAAGGCTTTATGTCAGAAGCATAAACCTTCTATTTTGGCGATCTGTGAGCCCAAGGTGGACATTTCTTCGATTTCGGATTCTTATTGGAATAGCTTGGGTTTAACATTTGAGACTTAGACATTTCGGGCAAATGGATGTGCTGATATTTGGGTATTTCGCGATGCTGGTATATCTGTCCTTAATCAGGTTTGGTCTTTTGCCCAACGTATTGTTTTGCAAGTTCAATTTGGTTCTATGGTTTTTCATGTTGCTTTTGCTCATGGTTTCTGTGATCACATTGCACGGCATGCGATTTGGTTTGAATTGAGGAATCTGGGTGTTACTGATCTGCTGATTATTGGGGATTTTAACGCGCTATTGGGACATCATGAGCATTCTGCCAGTGGTACTTTATCCCAAGCCTCTTGTCAGGATTTCAGGGATTACTTGGAGGATGCTGGTTTGTTTGCGGTGCCGACTACGGGGAATTAATTTACTTGGTGCTCCTCTCGAAGGCCTCTATCCTTACTTCAAGCTAAGTTGGACCGTGCCCTAGCAACTTGTCAATTTTTCTCTTTTTGGCAAGTTGTCAAGGGCTTAGTTCTTCCACGCAATGGATCCAACCATCACCTCATTTTGGTGTATTGTTCTTCTTCCATTAACAGGGGTCCGATTCCGTTTCGTTTTCAGCGCATGTGGGTTTCCCATGACACCTTCCGTGATTTGGTCACCGCTTCCTGGGTTTCTCCTTGCATGTCGCCCAATCCTCTGTTGCGTGTCATGCGAAAGCTCAAAAGGTTGCGACAGGCGATTAAAGGCTGGAACAGAGATGTCTTTGGGGACGTTAACTGTAGGGTGGAACATCAGATGGAGCAAGTTCGTCAGATTCAGGCAGATATTGAGATTTTGGGCTATACAGCTGCTCTCCGGGATAAAGAGCTGGACGCCAAAATGATGCTCTCTCAGACACTGCTTTCATAATCTGAATTCCTTAAGCAAAAGGCACGTTCGGCTTGGCTTAAGGATGGGGATCGTAATACGACATTTTTTCATCATCGTAGCCAGATTCGTAATGGACGCACGGGGATTCAGGGTCTTCTGGTGGACGGCAGTTACACGGATGATACAGCGGTTCTTGGTGATCATATTATTTCTTTCTATAAGGAGCTCTTCGCGGACATTGGGGGCTCCACTTCGGATTATACTTGAGTTGATCAAGTCATTACCCCCAGGGTTGGGGCGCAGGATAATGCAAGCCTAACAGCCATGCCTTCGGATTCAGAGATTAAGGAAGCGGTTTTTGATATGGATTCGAATAGCTCTCCGGGACCAGACGGTTTCAATGGGATTTTTTTATCGCCACTTCTGGGATGTCATTTTCGTCGAGGTGATCGCTGCTGTTCGATTTTTCTTTATTAGCTCGTCCCTACCTTTGGGTTTGAACGCTAGCTTCATGGCGCTCATCCCAAAGACTAAGGATGCTAATGCTATTGAGAACTTTTGCCCGAATGTTATGAGCAATTTTCTGTTCAAGATCATTACGAAGATTTTAGCTACGCATTTGGGTTTGATCATAGCCACCTATTTATCTCCAACGCAGTTTGGGTTTGTTCCGGGAAGACAGATTCACGATTGTATTGTCATGGTCTCGGAAGGGTTCAATGTCTTGCAGGGTCGCATGGATTCGAATATGATCTTGAAGATTGATATCCGTAAGGCGTTTGATACATTGAAGTGGGGGTTCTTACCACACGTTTTACGCCGCTTTGGTTTCTCAGAAATTTTTGTTCATTAGGTGGATATTATTCTTCGGTCGTCCAGCATATCAGTGTTGTTACATGGGATGCCGGTAGGGTTCTTTCCCAGTTTTAGAGGGGTCAGACAAGGTGATCCTCTATCTCCGTAATTGTTTTGCATCGTGGAAGAAGTACTTAGTAGGCTGATTGCAGTGGCGATGGATCAGAATCGTTTAGTTTCGTTTATGGCGCCCAGACGTATTATTTTCCCATTGTCCATCTTATACGCGGATGACATTGTTATTATGTGTGGGGCTTCCTCAGCCAATGCCCGTGTCCTTCTTCAGATTCTCACACTTTATGCGGATATCCCGGGCCAAGTGTTCAATCCTTGGAAGTCTAAAGTTTACTTTGGCTCCGGGGTCTCATCGTATATCTGTGGGAGGGTACAAAATATCATGGGGATTCAGCCCGGGACATTTCCCACCGTATACCTAGGGGCACCAATCTTCAAGGGTGCCCCTAAGGTTGCGGATTTACAGCCCGTCTTTGATAAGATTATCCTCAAGTTTAGAAGATGGAAAGGTTCATCGCTTTCCCTTGCTGGTAGAGTTTGTCTTGTTAATTCGGTGATAACTAGTTCTTTTGTGCACACTATGATGGTTTACAAATGGCCCAGCACCTTGCTCAAGCAAATGGAAAGGGTCATGCGTAATTTCATCTGGATTGGGGATGTGAATATTAAGGTTCGGTGGTGGTGAATTGGAACAAGTGCTGCACGCCTAGAAATGAAGGAGGTTTGGGAGTTCGATCGATTGTGGCGGTAACATGGCATTCTTGATGAAATTTAGGAAGGTCATGAACTCGGATTCGGTGATCTTCAAAACCCTAAAGCGCCGATCTTGACGAGAGGATGGGGCGGTTGAGGTCATTTACTTCTCCAACCCGGGATTAAACCCTACATTTCGGCTTGCTTGGATGACTCTCGTTGGATCCCAGGGGCTAATTCCGAGGTATTATTTTGGATTGATAACTGGCTGGGTTATACTATAGCAGACAGAATTGGCATCCCAGAGGATTATAGATACTTATTTCATCAGCGCATCTCGGACTACTTTTATGATGGGTCTTGGCACTTCACCTTCTCGTTTGTGGAGGCTTATTTGGATCTAGTCTGTACTATTGTACGCATCCCTATTGCTCTGGATTCAAGGGATACACGTGTTTTGTTAAACTCGGATGATGGTTTGGTTACTTCGAAAGTCGCTTATAATCATATGCATCCCCACTACCCAGCAGTCAAGTGGGGTTCTTGGATTTGGTCGCAACATATCCTGGAACGGCGATCAGTGGTGGCGTGGCGGGCTATCCACAATCGACTGGCTGTCTTGGATTCATTACGGGCTAGGGGAAGTTTTACTGGCCCCTCGGTTTGCACTCTTTGTCGTGAATCTGCAGAATCGGTTGACCATTTATTTGTCTATTGTGTCTTTGCATGAGCTTTCTGGCGATGGATCTTTGACTCATTCAATGTGCACCCTTTTGAGACACATAGCTTTAACGAATTTCTGGTGCGATTAATGTACTTTCATTTCAGTGAGCAGGTTACTTTCCTGTGGCGGGCGGCTATCCTTTCCTGCATATGGCTCATTTGGCTTATCCGAAATGAGTTGGTTTTTCACAACAAAATCTGGACACTGGAGGCGGCAATTATTCATCTTCAGGTACTCATTGTAGAATCATCATCATTGGATCGGGGATGCATGCACAACGACCAACTAGACCTTCGTATCCTGCGTAAACTGCGAGTTCCTGGAAGGGCTAGACAGGCACCGAAGATAGTAGAAGTTAACTGGCCAAAACCCCTCCCGGGTTGGATCAAGGTAAATATGGATGGCAGTGCATCGGGGCGCCGGGCACTCTCACTAATTCCGGGGTCTTTCGGAACTGTAGAGGTTTCTTTCAGGGGTGTTTTGTTCACCACTGTGGTTCAGGCTATGCGTTTGAAGTTGAATTGGTCGCAGCAATGTGGGCGATTCAGTATGCTTTTGTTAAGGGCTGGACACAAATTTGGCTGGAGTCGGATTCGATGTATGTAGTGAATTTGCTAGAGAAGAGATCGACGGAGGTCCCGTGGCGCCACCTTAGTCATTGGCGCCACACACTACATCTTCTGGCGCACATGGATCTCGTAGTTTCACATATTTTTTGGGAAGGCAATCGGATTGCAGACATGCTGAGCAAGAAGACGGAGTACGACACATGGTGGGGCGTCCCGCCCACAGAGCTTGTACACTATCTTACTGATGACTATGTTGGCCAATCCAACTATAGGTTTGTTACTTAGTGCGTCACCGCTTCAGGTTTTTTTCCCTATTTTTGGACGCATTTCTCTTTCCTGGGGAGTACTCTTTTCCTTCCAAGGGTTTTTCCCACAAGGGTGGGTTTTACCTTGGGAGGTTTTAACGAGGCCCCAACTATTCAGCCATATGGTCGGCTTGTGACCATTTGGTTTTTGATATTATTTCCAGGCTTATATTTGGTTACCTGATCAGCCTATGATCAGGACAACTCTCTTTTTATTTTTATATAATATTTCGATTTTATTCAAAAAAAATTGGTTATACTTGAAATATAATATCATAAAACAATTTGGAATATGAAATCATGCATGGTAATTATAAACTTCTTGTACATGTACATATATACTTTTGGTGTAATTTACAAAGTGATCAACGCCGAGCATTGTACCTCATATTTTCTAGGGTCACATGTTATTACATTCAATAACTTGCGGTTTATAGAACTTCATTTTCATAAAGGATATATATAATTAGGAGTAAGAAAGTCAAGAACCCTCCTCACTTCACTCTTAACCTTGTGTACCCTTAGCCAACAATGGTACAAGGTTGAATTGTTCCCCACCATACATACACAAAATATAATCTTGTATTAAGGAAATTAAGAGTTAGAGGGAGAAAAAAGAAAAAAACAGAGAAAGAAAGAAGGAGGTACCTTGTATGTGTTGTGGCAAATTGAATTAAGATGGGTATCAAAATCTGTACCATTTTATTAATTGGGACATTAATTTTCGCGAGGGCGACAAGAGTAGCAGCAGATAATCATGTAAAGCCATCGAAAGCGTGTATGAAGGGTTGCAGGCCCATATGCATGAAGTTAGATGGTGCCCTTGAATTCCAATGTGATGAAGCTTGTTCTCTTGGGTGTGTACAGTTATTAGGTAAGGGAAAACGAGACATTCTAGGGCAGCTATGATGTAACATCCACTCAAATTTTCATCTTATTAATCTATAATATAATACCAATTCTTACATATTTTTGTTATGGCCCTTTTGTGTTTGATCCAAAGAAACAAACTCTTTAACTGAATCATGGAGCATATATAACAATTTGAAGTATTGTGAATGTCCAGCATCCAGAATCCAAGTATAATTGTATATATTGGTTGAATTAACCAATAAAGAAAAAATTAAGGAAATTAGATAACCAGTAAAAGGTATTTTTCTTTAAAATCATATCCACGTGAATTATCTACTAATTGTGTTTTATTGATTATACCAACATGAATAACATAGAACCGATATCATCCAACTAACTCTAAATAACATACTTATATTATCAACTATGTCATTAATATGACACACACCACTTAAGTTAATGGGAAATTTTTTAAAGTAAGATAAAAAACTTCTTTTCTACCCAAATTGGCTAAATTACCCCTCCTTTAAGTTGGTGTTTTTGAATTTTGAATTTTGAGTCATAATTATACCATTCAAAACCGTATAGGAAACCGTATAAAAATAAAAAACAAATAAGAAAGCAAAAGAACATACCCATCCCCATATTCGTGCCCCAACAGTCAAAACAAAAGGAAGAAAAAAAAAACCCATTTCGTGCCCATCGTCTACAAGAAGAAGAAGAAATACCAACCCCCCATTTTGTGCCCACATCGGTCCAGAAGAAGAAAATACCCATCCCCATTTCGTGCCCAATATCGTGCGAGAAGAGAAGAACATGGACTCAATCGTGTCGTCGACGTCGACCGCCTCCACCTCCGCCGCTGCCGCTTCTGTCGCCGCCTCCGCACCATCCTCCGCCGTTGCCGTCGCCCCTTCCGAACAGGTAAGCATATTAATCCCGGCCCCTTATGTTGGAAAATAGATTTTGGGTTTTAAGTTTTGAACTCTATTTATGTTAGATTCATGGATTTAGGGTTTTAGTGTTCGATTTTGGTTTTTAGGGTTTATCAATTGGTGTATATAACTTGATAATAATGTGAATATGTTGGATAAATTTGTGTGTTGGGTTATTGTTGGATGTTGGTGTAGCAGTCGTGCGGCGCGATTTGATGAAGAAGATGAAGCAGCAAGATATATGGCGCATATCGTGCCTGCATCGTGCGCATATCGTGCCCAATTATAATTGGGCACGATATCGTGCCCTAGTTTTGTTTATTTTGTGTCCATGCTGTTTTTTTCATGTATTCTTTGCGTATATCGTGCCTAGATATTGATATCATCCCACATGCTATTTTTTTCATAATTATTGTTTTCTTTCAGTTTTTCACTACATTTCTGTAATTTTTCAACAATTCATCTTACTAAATTGAAATTTATTAATTGTTGTAGGTCGGTCCACAGTGGATGAGACCATCATATCATCGAGAGAGGGCCCAGATCGCGGGATACGTTCGATCGAATATTATTCAGACCATCAGAGATGAGTTGCGGGAGATCGGTGGTGGTTTATATAGTCAGTTTAGACAGTCGGCTTTCGGATATTTTATGGATTTTCGGTATGATGGAGCTAATTGTAATGCGGCACTGCATGCATTGGTTGCGATGGAGGTGCGTGTGTCGGACGCTCCGGAATCGGAGTGTTGGTTCCACGTCGGAGAGCAGACTATCAGATTCTCTCGGCGTGATTTTGCTATGATATCGGGATTGCGATTTTGACAACATTTAGGGTCCACATTTGACCCTAACGGTGATTTTGAGGTACCCGAGACTGGTATATATAGACGGTATTGGCCTAGGGGTGATCGGGTTACCGCCGCGCATTTACGCGATTTATTTGCTGATGGCACCTTCCGTGACTCACCAGACGATGCCCTAAAGGTGGCAAAGGTGTCATTTGCCTTTTACATGATAATTGAAATTTTTTGTGTTTCGATGGCGCATGCACCGCCATGATGGGACCGTTCAATATAATTGTGGTTTTTGATCGAGGATGATGCACAGTGGGAGACTTTCCCTTGGGGGAAATACTCCTTTCAGATATTGATGCATTATATTCGGCAGCTGCATGATGTTCTGCCACCTAGCCGATATACTAAGGACGTTCCACCTCGATATCGGCCACCTTCTTATTTTTATGGGGCCACTTACGTCTTGCTGGTACGTATATATTTTTTTATTTTATTTATATTTGTACTTAGTTTTTTAAATATTTAAAAAATCTTATTTTTGACACTTATCAATGTTCTCACAGATTTGGGCATTCGAGGCGATACCTCGCCTGTGTAATGCCTGGGCGACTCGAGTATCCGACACCCAGTTGCCTAGGTGCCTTCGTTGGAGGTTTTCGAAGACCACGGCAGTATGAATATGCTGCATTCCTGAACATTGCTACTATATGTTGAACCGTATTGAGCCAAATTACTCTGCAAATGATAAGTGCAAAGCCCATGTGATGTTTCGGGTATCTTTGCTTTTATGGCATTACTGATACTCTTGTGCTGATCAGAAACAATCAGTAGATCACGAGGGTAATTATAAGCATCTTTCAACTGTCTCAAAAACCATGTCTAGGATTCATCGTTTTCAACATCCCCAATTCCAACCGCAAGTGGAAAAATCTGTTCATTACCATCTTTTGTTACGGCCACAAACAATTTCCCCGGTACTTGCCTTTAAGGTGTGTTCCATCAATCACACAAATTGGCCGGGCATTGTTCTGGAATCCGGTGATTGATGCATGCAAAGCAAAAACACACATACTTGAATCTATTAAAATTATCCGACTTCCATAGTTAGCATCGATCCAGGGATTCGTTAAATTCAACATGTGTAAGTATGCCAGAATTAGATTGAATGACTTGTTGCTATCTCCATATATCAACCCAAAGACATGATGCTTAGCACTCAACGCAACATTATAACTCATTTTAAGCCCATGTCGCGATTCCAACTCCGCTATCATATCTCTTGCACGAGCGCAGCGTTCCACTAGTAATCTAGATGCAAAATACGAATGTACTATAATCACACTAGTAATGCATTGTCATTCTACATCCATGGTGCAAAAACGCACCTACTACTTAGAATGCATTTGGGTTGGGTCACCGGTTGGGTCTAGATGCATTGTCATTCAAATTTAACCCACATCCATGGTGCTTAAAAAATTTTAATATATATTTAATATTTTTCTGAATAAATACCATCCTTTCCAATAAAAAATATTACAATTTACAACATACAAAAAGAAATGGCATAATTGCATAAATTGCATAACATTGTTATATTTTGAGGACGATCTCAAAAAGATATGCATTTGCTCATAATTAATGTTTTATCATTTGAGTTTTAAAGATATTTCTTGTTTGTTGTTTTTTTCTTACAATTAATTATTTACTTAATTTTTTTAAATTCACAAACGGGTTCGGGTTAAACGGGTCATAGAGGAATCGAAACGTGCTGAGAGTGCAGTCGGGTCCGAATCACCCAACTTCGACCCCGAAGTCCGGGCATACCCATTATTTTGTTAGATTCGTGTCGGGTTTTGTCTCTATGGATATTGGATGTATTTTATGCACGCATTCGAAAAGGGCATCGTTCATATTTGCACATTGTCATGCCTAGTGCGATCTTGGTTTTGGTTTTGCGAAATACTTCTCTCCGCGCAATGTCCCACGTCTCCACTCACAAAATTCCTCAAATTCAACATCTTTTGATTTGTTGGTCATTTTCAAATTGATTATTAGCTTCAACATCGCGTACCAACATCATACAGTGTAGTTCTCACCAAAATCATCGGGTTTTATTCATTTTCAAATTGATTATCACCAACACCAACATCACCAGCGGTGTAGTTTTCACCATAATCAACTTCATTATTATCAACAACCAACATCGTAGTTTTCACCATAATCAACTTCATTATTATCATGATTAACATCAAATCAAGTATTATCACAACCTATATCAGGATAATAGTCATCTTAATTGCTTGGCCTTATACCAGTCCGGGAGAATTGATATTTGGAACATTAAGCGTAGGTGATAGTGGACGCGGATGATCAATAATTGGCACATTGTTCATATGCATAAAAGGTGCTCCATTAGGCCTTCCGCATGACTATATAGATTGATGTGCGGTACAATCGTATTGTTGAAAACCAAGATGGTGCATGTAGTTGTAACTAGCCCAATGATTTGTTGAAAAATCATTCGACTAGCCATTAGTTGCATAAAACTTCCACCAACACCTTGTTGACCTTCAACGTTCTCAACTCGATTATGCCAGATCGACTTCCCAATACATTATGCGAACTAGTCTCACCCATCCTTTTTCTTTTCGGTGTTACAAAAACAATCGGTAACTCGGTGTTCTCAAACGCACTTTCAATGTCATCGCTGTTTTTCAACTTTAACTTCCCAAGTTTGTTTCGAAATATCTACAATAGCATGCATTACACAATCATATACGCCCTATCAACTTCAACAACACCATAAACCTCCTCCAATATTTCACTATAATTCATTTTGCCCGGTTTAATACGTACAACTTCTTCTTCACCATTTTTATATTCTAAACATTCCCAATGACCACCAAATCGAACAACAACATAGCCAGAGTTCATCTACATACAAGAGATATAGAGAAAAAATATTAAAGATATGCAACAATACATAAAAAAGGCCCTGTTTTGTACTGTGGCACGATATATCGTGCTCAATTTTAAAACAGGCACGATATCGTGCCCTATATTTAGGCACGATATATCGTGCATATTTTGTAATGAGGCACGATATCGTTCCTTTCATAGATGCGAGAAATATTTTCTTTCACAATACATTTCATATATTTTGCAAATATATGCTCCTATATCGGAGGAGAATAATATTATCGTGCCTCGAAGATTTTGGTAAAAAATATGCACGATATATCGAGAAAAATGAAGAGCAAAATAGAAGGGGATGGTTCGTATGTATTGGGAGTATTTAATGCAAGAGAGAAATACACATAAAATTTTCCCTTTCACAATACATTTCACATATTTTGCAAATATATTGCTCTTGAACAATTTAAACAAGGTTAAGTAATTAGGAGGAGAATAATATTACCTTGTTATTCGATTTTTTGGTGCGATTTTGGTAATGAAAGACCACAAAAATAATCAATTTTATATTTTGTGACAGAAGAATCAATCAGAGAGAAAAATGAAGGACCCAAAGCAAAATAAAATAGGGGATGGTTCACGTATGTATTGGGAGTATTTAATACAATATTATATAGAAATACACATATACCTACTTTAAAGGTTTGCAAAACTTTCAAAACTCAAATTTAAAGCGCTCAGGGTATTGTGGTAAAAGAACCCCAAAAGTGGGTAGAAAAATATGTTTTTTATCCTACATGTCAAAAAACCCTCTCACCTATCCCAAGTGGGTAATTTGCCCTATTAACTCTAAGTTAATTCTACTAAATGATTTAATTTGCATAAAATGTTTATTACGGACCGACCACTATCAAATCCATTTGGTGTTATATGCATGTATTTTCAAAGTATTTATTCCATTACGACATGTATTCTCTTTCCTTGCTCACTCGTTTGGGCCTCCGTCGGTCTGTGATCTAATTCATTGCAGCCCTTCATTTATTCTTTGGAAGTGAATAAGAAGCAGATTCTCACTCTCGTGCTTCTGTTCAAGCAAAGAAACCATACGATTGTACCCGAGGGAACGAGATGACTATGATTACTAGCTTTAGGTCACGAATAGAGATGACAATAGGAGCAAGTCTGGGATGAGTTTAAACTCCATTTCTGATTTTCTTATGTGAATGATATTTCATACATATTTTCACTGACATATAAAAATAGTAAAACTTCATTTAACATACTGGAAATTTCAATAGAAAAAAATAAAGATAAAAAGAAATCAAATGAGGTCATAATTTTGTAGGAGCTATTGGACTTTGAAATCGAAATTAGATGATATGAGGCCTGGCTGCCTAGAATTAAGATAACAAAAGTACAAAACCCAAGCGAAGCTAGTCAAGATATTTCCCTCAAAAAAAAAAAAAAAAAGGCTAGTCAAGATATCAAATGGATCGGTCTCGTCCTGGCTTGGCCTGGGCTCAGATCTTAGTCAATCCCGTCGAACCGGGCCTTTTCAGCGAACAACCTTCCATCTGAGACCTTTTAAAATTGGAGATTGCAGCATATGCAGTGAGAATGGAGGCACCGCTACAGCCATGGAGACTGAAGCAGCTCCTCCTCCTCCTCCTCCTCAAGGTTTCGTCTTACAGACCCAGCAATAACCATTTTCTCTTCTTTAAACTCCGATTCTTTTTCACCGGCTGCTGTTCCTCCTCCTCCTCCTCCTCCTCACTGGGCCGCAACCGCATACCCACCTATTCTCCTACTGCCACAACGGACAGAGAGGCTGTTCGTGCAATCCGTATCGAAAAGGTTTAATCCTTAATTGCTTCCGAGAAGTTGGAATTTGACATTGCAATACTATCTTTTATTTGTATTCTGTTATTTTTCTTGGTTTTGTCGTTTAATCCTTAATCCTTAATTGGTTTTGTTTTTGTTTTTTGTTTCCTCTTTTTGAATATTTGATTTACTAATTAAATTTCAGTTTTAAGAATTGAAAAAAGGTTTGAATTTAGTTGTTGATGGTTGGATAATGTGTGTGGGAAATTATAAACTTCATATTGTTTATTTTATTTTATTTTGACTGATTTTGATGAAAATATTATTATTCAATATGTGAATAAATACTAATAATGTTGTGTTTTAGGTTATTTCCTGCCAATTTCTATCCTGGTTAATAGCTTATATCATATTTTCTTTATTTTTTATTTTTTTGGGGCCCATGTTTAAGAGGCGCGCGCCTCTTGCCTCGGGCGCTATGGACCCCTTTGCACCTTGGCGCACCTCTCGCCTCTAATAACACTGCCTCTGCAGCATAGAGACAAAACAGACTGAATGATTCTGTGGAAATTAAGTGCCCATATAATTGGTTTTCAAACCTATAAGCTTATGACACAAATTAAGAGCTTCATTGAAAATAAAAAAGGCTGCAGAACACATTTTGAATGACCATATTATTAGACTTTGATAAATTGTTGCTGTTATGAATTATATTGATCTGGAAGTTACGTGCTTCTTCCATATAATCTATATTTTGAATTAACTCATATTATTCTTTTCAACGGAGTTCGTCTCTCATGCTTCTTTGACCTTTTAAATATATCAAACAAACAAAAACAAATGGAAGTTACTGTTAGTGATTTAGTCAATGATTTTGATGCGCGAGATGGTTAAAAAACGTACTTGAATGGGATTGTATTGAGAGGGGTAAAATGCAAAGTTTCGTATGTTATTGATCAACAATGATATCTTAGCTTCTCAATATAATTCCATGCTAGTTACGTCGAATTGACAATCTCAACATATGAACCTTTTTCATAAAAACTTCCCAAAACAAAATTTACGGCTAAATCTTTGTTTGAGTGTTTTAACATTCTGAACAAATTAAAATAGGTCTAATCTACTTTTAATTCCAAATCTTATCATTCTATTGATCCAAAACATAAGTTAAGAAGGTGAAGACTTGTAGAAACTTGTTAAATTGGTGCATTTATAACCTGTTTTCTGGTAGTGTTTATTGTTTCATCTTCAAGCATTAATTGAAACAGTGTATTCATGAAAACTCAATTTAGCTAACTCTATTAATATATTAGTTAAGTCAATTTGTTAAAGTCGAACATCTGATCAAATTTCTGTCACTGCAGGGTTTCTCTATCCAGTACCGAAGATACTGTTTGAGTACTGCAATGCCAACATCTTCCCAAATTGCTTATTATGTCCGCCTGGGAGAAATTGAAACTGCAAGAAAATTGTTCAATCAAACTCCCCACAAAAATATTGCCTCATGGAACTCTATAATTTCTGGATACTTTCAGAACAGCAAACCCAATGAAGCCCAACGTTTGTTTGATGAAATGCCATCGAGAAATACTGTTTCTTGGAATGGATTAATTTCTGGGTACATAAAGAATGGGATGATAAAAAAAGCTAGAGAGGTATTTGACACAATGCCTGAAAGGAATGTCATATCCTGGACTGCCATGGTTAGAGGTTATGTGGAGGAGGGGATGATTTCGGAGGCAGAGGCCTTGTTTTGGTGTATGCCGGAGAGGAATGTTATATCTTGGACTGTCATGTTGGGTGGGCTGATCCATGAAGGTAGGATTGAGGAGGCAAGGAGACTTTATGGTTTGATGCCTGAGAAGGATGTAGTGACGAGAACTAGTATGATAGGTGGGCTATGCTCCAAGGGTCATTTGGATGAGGCGCGAGAGATTTTTGATGGCATGCGACAGAGGAATGTGGTTTCCTGGACAACAATGATCTCGGGTTATGCACAGAATGGAAAAGTGGATGTCGCTAGGAAACTCTTTGAGGTCATGCCTGAAAGAAATGAGGTTACTTGGACAGCAATGCTTATGGGCTACACTCAGTGTGGGAGGACTGAGGATGCATGGGAGCTTTTCAAGGCTATGCCAACCAAACCAGTTGTTGCTTGCAATGCAATGATTATTGGGTTGGGCGAGAATGGAGATGTCTCAAAAGCGAGGAAAACTTTTGACTTGATGAGAGAAAAAGATGATGGAACATGGAGTGCGATGATTAAAATTTATGAGCGAAAAGGGTTCGAATTGGAGGCACTTCATCTGTTTTGTCTGATGCAGAGGGAGGGAGTTAGGCCACATTTCCCTTCGTTAATCAGCATTCTTTCAGTTTGTGCCAGTCTTGCCACTCTGGATCATGGTAGACAGACACATGCCCAATTGTTAAGGTCCAAGTTTCATGATGATGTATATCTGTCGTCTGTTTTGATCACCATGTACATGAAATGTGGTGATGTTGTCAAGGCCAAAATAGTATTTGATAGATTTTCTCGCAAGGATATAGTAATGTGGAACTCAGTCATTACAGGTTATGCCCAACATGGTTTGGGAGATGAAGCTCTGCAAGTGTTCAGAGAAATGTCTTCATCAGGCATCCAAGCGGATGAAGTCACATTCATTGGAGTTCTCTCTGCTTGCAGTTACAGTGGAAAGGTTAAAGAAGGGAAAGAAATATTTGAGTCCATGAAATCAAAATATATGATTGAGCCAACCACTGAACATTATGCTTGCATGGTTGATCTGCTTGGTCGAGCTGGCGAACTGAATGAGGCTATGAGTTTGATTAATGAGATGCCCGTAGAGGCAGATGCAATTGTTTGGGGTTCTCTGATGGGTGCATGTAGGAACCACATGAATTCTGACCTAGCAGAAGTTGCTGCGAAGAAACTTCTTCAACTTGAACCCAAAAATGCCGGTCCATATGTCCTACTATCAAATATTTATGCCTCGAAAGGTCGATGGGAAAATGTTGCGAAACTGAGGAAAAACATGAGGTCTAGGAATGTAAGTAAGTCACCTGGTTGTAGCTGGATTGAGGTTGAAAAGGAAGTACATATGTTCACTGGTGGAGAGAACAAACCCCATCCTGAACATTTGGAGATTGTAAAAATGTGGTGGAAGTTAGGTGGGATGTTAAGAGAAGCTGGATATAACCCTGATGGTGCCTTTGCTCTTCATGACGTGGACGAAGAAGAGAAGGCACAAAGCTTAAGACACCACAGTGAGAAGATGGCTGTGGCTTTTGGACTTCTGAAGTTGCCTGAAGGGGTGCCTATTCGAGTAATGAAAAATCTGAGGGTTTGTGGGGATTGCCATACCGCTATTAAGTTAATTGCAAATATCACTGGGCGTGAAATTATTCTGAGGGATGCAAATAGATTTCATCATTTTAAGGATGGATTATGTTCTTGCAAAGACTATTGGTGACTGCACCTGGTTGAGACAAATTTCATTTGATTGATGTTGCTCTGGTTCCTAAAGGGTATTTCTCACATCTGGAGGTGTCACAATGTTGATCACATAACTCTATAGTTTTCCAGGTGTTGATGATGATGCTTTATTCATCAAAATCTGACACTGCACTTGGGAACTGGGCTCTTGGAAGTGACAATACAAATATATGGAAATTAATTTTCAAAGTCAATTGAAGTATTTTCTAGCTTGGATGCAGTTGCTGATCATTGTTCAAACTGTAAGTTTCTTACACCAAAACTAGGTTGATTAATATGCCTAAGCTAGCTTTCATCTTGGAGCAAGCTAGAACTGCACTTTGAGGACTCAAGTTTCCTGTATTCTTAATATATGTACCAGTGTTTTAAAAACCGGACTGGACCGGCCGGTTCAACCGGGAACCGATCACTGGTCCAGTCTGGAACTCCCTAAAAACCGGATTCCCGATTTAACCGCTGAAAACCGGACAAACCGGTAGAAACTGGGAACCGGGCGGTTAAGCCAACCGGTTTGCTAAAGGCTGAAAGGGGGGGAAAATTAAAATCAAAGAGAGGTCTACCATTTGGCAGTCAATTTATTCCCCTTCTCTTCTTTCCATTGCCATTTAAGATCTTTTCAATTTCTTAACTTTCCCTCTCTATCTCTCTATTTTTAGATCTTCATATGAGCGTGTGAGAGTGTGTTTGCCTGCGTGTGTGCTGGTGTTGCGTGGGTTTTGTGCTTCTGTGTGTGCTGGTGTGAGTGAGTGTGTCTGTGTGTGTTTTTGGTGTGTGGGTTTGTGATTTTGTGTGTGGTGGTGTATGTGTTTCTGGTGTGTGGGTTTGTGCGTGCAGGTGTGTGTAATGCGGTGTGTACCTGTGTGGGTTTGTGATTTTGTGTAATGCTGGTGTGTGTGTAACTTTGGAAACTAGTACTTCTATAGTTCTGTTTAGTTCAGGTTATCCAATTTCATTTCTTAGATCTGTTGGATAATTTGGTTATATTACAGTATTGTCAACAAGAACCTATTGGAGACTTGGTTACTTATCATCAATTTCTAATTTTTACCGGAATTTCACTCCGGAACTCTAATGATGCTGCATAATATCTGATTTAATTGTTGGTTTCCTTTTTCTGTTTGGTTGTATTATCTTTTCAGATCTCCCCTTTCTTGTTTCTTGTTTTAGTCCTAGCTTACTACATAGTGGTCTGCTTTGTGTATAAAAGTTTTGTATTGCAGTGTACTGAAGGTAGCCATTTTTACTGTGGCCAGCTTTACTGTGAGATGTAAAGGCTATGATGTCATCAGTATGAACATTTGAAGACATTGATATAGGTGACATATTAGGGGCAAGAGGCGCAACTAAGGGACCTGAAAAAGGTATCTTCTTGTGAATCTCTCTTTCATTGTCTATTCTCAAGAGAAAATGAAAAAAAAAAGAAAAAGAAAAAAGAATCTGATGGATTAGATGACAAATTGTACTTATCTCCATTAGTGAACATCTGTTTTATTTAGTATATATTATGATGCCAATTGCTTGAGAAGCAATTATCATTTGAGGCATGATATTTCTCATTTTTTTTTTTTGGTGTCTATGTCTCTTGTTGTGCAACCGCTGATAGATTGTTTTCCTACCTGTTCCAGGGAATTATCTGTTTCTGTGACTGCATTATCAATTCTTACAAAAAATTTGCTTCCATTGCCGGGAGAAATATAATGGCAATATAATGGTCTGACAGACGTACGTACTGCCAAAGGTTGGATTCCCCTCCTGCTCTCCTCGTGTCCATTCTCACATGTTTGCAGTTTATGCACATATTACCCACAATGTGTCGGTGATGCATCTACCGTGTTAAATTTGTTTTCATAAAATATAGGGATAATTACAAAAAAAACCTGAAGTTCGGGCTAATTACAAAAAAACCCTTGAGGTTTGATCCGTCTTACGCTGTGCCCTTCATAAGCAAAAACCATTTCAAAACACCCTCAACATTTACACAAATATTACAGTTGCCCTCTTAAACTTGAGACAAAATCAAACCGTTGGTTTTTTTTTAGTAATTTTGAAACATCTTTGGATCTTTTTGTAATTAGCCCAAACCTTAGGGGTGTTTTTGTAATTAGCCCTAAAATATATTCTATTGTAAGCTTGGATATTGTTGATAAAGTCATGAAACTCTAACATGACAGTTTTCCTCTAATTGACAGGCTGGTAATGCTTTTGACAAACTCTGGCGTAGTGTCCTCAATATGCAGCAATAGTGCAAAGGTGGACATGATTTCTTATTGTGATGATGAGTTTTCTTGTGGTGCCCAACCATAATTATGTTCATCAAGGACTTTGGTTTCTGCTTACCGTTGGCTCAACCAAACCCAGAGTTTCTTTGAAGAACTTCATCCAATTGAAAGAGTAGAAGACTAGTTAAGGCAGCCCTAAATAGACGACCTTATTGCCTCTGTTTTGATATTTAGGAATCCGGTTAACGTAATGGGGATGCTGGGATTTGCCGTCACGATAATGGGAGTTGTGATTTACAGCGAGGCGAGGAAAAGGTCCAATGTTACAGCTCATTGATAGAAATTATTTGATTTTGAAGTGATGAGGCTGGAAGACAAGATATAATGGTATGTCCCAAATTTGTGCCTTTGATTTTCGAACTTAATTTGAGGGATTAAAAGCTAAAGATATATGAATGATGATGATTTAGTTGTATAGGAAGAAGGGGTTGGGAAAAGGGTTCTATCTATAATAGTGGTCCTTTTTCTTTTTTGCATTGCTTTATATTATTGTGCTGAAATGGAGATGGTTTAAGAGAATAAAGATGTCTCTTTTACTTTCGCCTTTTCTGTCTGTTTGATGTGTTCTTTGAAGGTAATTGAAACATAGATAAAGATTTATTCTTTGGAGATTTCGATTGTAATTTGTGGAGGTAAAATTGCCTACCACATCATCTTGTCAAACATGTCTTCTGTTATCTAGTTGAATACAATTGTGAATCATTTGTCTCATTTATGCATTGTATTCATGTTTCTTCTATTATAGGCATTGTTCTCAAATCTTTTACATGACATTCACCTATCTCTCTTGAATTTGCTATATTTTGATTTCTCCCATGTAATTTATATTGTGTTCTACAAATTAATGACGATCCGGTTCAGGAAAAACCACTAAAGATTGCAGGATTAGTTTTTCCTGGTTTGGAAGCTGTAATGGATGACCACAACATGTAGCTTTGAAAAGGATGACCACTTTACTACACAGAAAAAAATGAGGAAGGATTATGGCCATGTAGCATTAAAAGAAAATTGATATCTAATTTAACACTGATGATCTCTGATAACTTCTAGGGATTGTTTGCTAAAAAACAACTAGTTTTTTCATCAAGAAGCTGAGAATCACTTTTTTTTTAGAGTCTGCAAACACTCCCTTGTATGCTCGTTTACTAACCAGATGTAAAATATCTATCCTAGAAAGGAAAAAAAAAATTATCATGGAATCATTTACACCCCTTTCTTCCTGAATTCTGCAAAAGTTGGACTTCCTTTTCGAAGCTCCATGACAGAAGGGCCAACGAGTTATGGCATTCACCGCCAATTTTTCACCTAGTAATCATAAATCATTGTTATTCTGTTAAGGCTATTCGCAAAACTTCAATCAGAATTCTTTTTGGCAGCGAAAAGGCAACCCTCGCAAAAAATTCTCTGAAACCTGAACAATAAGGTGGAAAACGGCAAAATGCAATAAGTAAATACAAGTGTAAATGAATCGAAGGCAGAAATCCATAAGTGGTATTCAAAGGTGTTAAATGCTTTACATGTTTTCACCAGAAGGCTCACATGTCCAACAAAGACTGGAGCAAAGGATAAATGTTAAGAAGACTTTAGGAGCGAAAGATAAATGTTAAGAAGACTTTAGGGGACATAAATAAGGGTATGACAGTTTAAATCCGATCATCTCCTTAGTCCTTTGTATTCTGCTTACGCTTCTTTATGTTCCTTCTGGATTTAGGGTTAGGATTTTGAAAAATTACAACATGGATAGGGATTCGGAGATTTGGGGATTACACAGAATTCAGGAAATTTCCATATGTGGGTTTCATTATTCTGGAACAATAATGAAGAAAAAATGAATTTTTTTTGGAAGAACTGAAATTGAAGCCCTCAAATTTGTAGAGAACCGATACTCAAGAGTCAGTGAGACTTTAGACTTAATTTTTTTTTTTTTTTTGGGTGGGGGTGGGGGGAGGGGGGATAAACATACACTCAAAGTCGCTGGGGCAAGGCTCGACAATCTGCTCAAGGCGTATGACTGTTATAATAGAATAATGGGCTTTTAATTCACTCTTTGATCGTGTTCGACTCAACTTATAATGACGATGAAGAGATATCCGCAGTTTTACCACTAATAGAAGAAAGGAACTTTCACTTCCAGTTTCAAGCACTCTCTTTTGAAAGCCATCTACCGAGAATTGATAATTCAGTACTTTCAATTCTTAATTCTGCATTTCTTTTGTATTGAATTGAATTCATTGTAGGATCTAATTATTTTTTTAGGAGATGATATGCCACCGCTCCGAATCGAACGAGATGCTCTAGCACTGCTTAATTAATTATACAGTGTTTATCAATAGTTTGCTTCAGAGGTCCAATAGTCCAACTCAGTTACTTTGTCTTTTTCCCTTTTTTCAATCAAGTTTCACATTACAATTATTAATGATTTTTTTTTTCTCTAATGCGTTTTTCATATTGTTCTCGTATTTGTGTTTCCCATTTAGATCCATGTTTGCTTCTTGTAGGAGCAATTGCTCAATTTCTATGTTTCAGTTAGAAATTCTTTCCTTTTCATCTATTTTCCTCTGTGGACTTTTTGCAAGCAAACTGGTCGCTTGTTCTGCCTTTTTGTGCTTCTTTAAATCACACACACACATATTGACACACACTATAGAGATATTCATATATTATTTACATAAGGAAGCACTAAAGCAATACACTTACAGGTTTGTTTTGATTAGATCAGAAAATGGTGAACTTTAAGAAAGAATTTCGCCTGCAATAGTTGATCAGTTTTGGAAAGGAATTAGGTAGATTCAGCTCTATACGAAATATAATTTAGAGTCTGAATAACTTATATTTGTTATTTTGGGCCACAATTGCGTTAGTTTTTTGAGCTGCGAATGGCAAGTGTAACGTTTTGGATTAATAACTAACGCGATGTTTCTTTTTTTTTTTTTTTTTTTTTTTCTCGAGTTGTTATTTTTGATGGAGTAACTCGTTAAGTCAAATTGAAATATCTTGCTAATATATGCTAAGGGCTAAGGCTTTGCATTTGGTCACTTGTTGGGCATTGCATCAGGTACTTCTACAAAGATATTTAACTCTTAAATTGCTAATGTTGGAGTAATATGCTATTTTTTTTTTTTTTTTTTTTATATAAGTTAGGTTATCGGACTTTTCTTTGTAAGTTTTAGTTGGTTAGCTATTCTATTAAATACCAGGTTCTTGGGCT
Organism: Rehmannia glutinosa; assembly: GCA_016081115.2. NCBI lineage: Eukaryota > Viridiplantae > Streptophyta > Magnoliopsida > Lamiales > Orobanchaceae > Rehmannia > Rehmannia glutinosa. The sequence continues at coordinate 38,080,770 of CM071924.1, forward strand.
GAGCCTTAAAGCCCGTTAATTGCGAAAAGGGGAAGCTTTATAAAAGCCTTCCATAACTCAAAAACAAACAAAATTATTATTGTAATACTATCTATATAAGGTTGATAATCTTGGGTTACTTGGGATCTTTAACATATGAACTCAACATCTTTTGTTTTGTTGTTCTTGGGATAATTACAGAAAGTATCCCGAGGTTTGACCTAATTACAAAAAAATTTCCAGTTAACTTTTAAAATTACAAAAAATACCCCTAAGGTTTGATTCAGTGTTAAAATTAACGGGTAAACTGCAATAATTTTATAAATAAGAAAGGAGTTTCTGAAATCTTTTTTGCTTATGAAGGGGTTAAATATTAGACAAAGTAAAATCTCGGGGTAATTTTTTGTAATTTCAAAAGTTAGTTGAATTTTTTTTATAATTAGATCAAACCTCAAGGGTACTTTTTGTAATTAACCATTTGTTCTTTATGGCTTTTAAGTGTGATTCATATGCCAATGTATAGATCTGTTGTAGAAGCACCTCACAGGGCTCGGAGAAGGATAGACCTCTTTGCACCTTTTGCCTAAGTGCCATTCCCCACTGAACTTATTGTTGAACTTTTCTTCTTTTTATCTTGTATGTCTTAGGGAACTAGTATATTCACAACATTAATCTCTCAAGTCTCCATAAATAATGTCAATGGAGAAATATAGTTTGCAAATTACGAAAAACTTCCTTATATATAACATTTGTAGTTTTGTTGCTACATTTATTCTTATCATCACAAATTAGGATTTTTAAACCCTTACGATTCGTCACCCTAGATACAGCAACGAACAATTGACTATGGCTGAATACTGGCTTTTTCAAAAGAAGTCCAACATGAGAGAGAGGTTGTCTTTGACATTTGTTGATAGTCATCGCATATGAAACAATCAAAGGAAATTGTCTTCGTTGGATCTTGAAAGGTAACCTCGGATTGGATGGAGTCACTGTCATCGAGGAATTAATACATTTTAACCCTCATTGTTTCCTGTAAGAATCTTTGCCTCCGAAACGTGATCATCAAGCTTTGTAACAACCAACCTAGTGTCGTTGCACAAACCAAGTGAATGGTTTATATCCCTTAACAACATCACTGGAGTTCCAACTTTCAACTTTAACTCATGATTCGGTACTCCAGAATACCTAATTATGTTCAATAACTTCAGTGCATGCACATCCTGCAATAGATCAACATTTGAATCTGATTTGCACGCGCTGTCAGAGCTCAAATATATCCTACATTCTCCGTCGTTCAATGAAGTCATATATTCATTTATAGAATCAACCACATCAAGTGTTGGTGCAAGGATGGCTCGACCCACCAAATAAGCTGGGCATTCATTAGTCTTACCAAACTGTGGTTTATTTCCAATAACTGTAGACCCCGCGAGTTTTGTCATTTTGATCAATAATGTGAATCACTAATCAATCAAAAGAGATTGTAAAACCCGCTGCAAAGTTTTATAGATTAAAGAAATAATTATCCTTTGAGCAGTTAAGAGAAAAAATAATTAGTACTTTAAAACTTGATTAATTGAATTGAATACGAAAAAAGTCAACGTCTAATTGAAACATAAAATCAATGGTAAAAGATACATAAAATATTCCTATAAATATTACGTCGAACATAATTCGTCTATTTTAACTATTATTGAGCAATAAAGAAAGTTTGAATTGACCCTAATTTATATACCATTTACAATATTTTCCTAATCTAAAATATTATTGAATATAAGAAGTAAAAAGAACGGGAAATATTTTGTTTCGGACTCCTAATTTATATATATATATATAGAAAATAAAATAAGAGTACCATTTATATTATATTTTCCTAGTTTAATACCATTTATAATATTTTTCTAATTTATATACATATATGTTAGTCCAAGTGGCTACGAAAATCTAGGGGGTGTGAATAGATTTTCCCAATTTTCCGAGTTAAGCTATATTTTTCGGATGTGAAGATGATGACCAAAATAAAAGTGTAGAAATGTAAAGAACACACAATGATTTATAGAGTTTCAACCCACCTAGGGCCTAATGCTCCACCACCCGGTATGTCCGAATGGGTTTTGAAAGGGAAAAAGTATATTAATAGATACCAAACTATTACAACCTTTTACCTTGAAGAGTACCACACTCTTTCTTACAACACAACCTATGAAGATTACCACAATCTTCTTATAACAATGAAGAGCACCACACTCTTCAACAACTAGAATTAACCAAGTATGTTCTTACCACAAGAACACTAACAAGGATGTCTTGTTTTGGATGATTTAAACCAATTCAAGATTACACTCAAATGAAATATACAACTTTGAAGTGCAAATGTAATCAAGAATGAAGCCTAATATTCAAAATGTGCAAGTGTAAGACTTAGGCTAAATACAACAAGTTTATGAATGTTTTTTAATAAATGCAAAATATTATTAAAAAAAAATATATAGTGCACTGCTTACAAGCCAAGCAGCTAGCTTTTTAAAAAAAAATGGGTCTTGTTAAAACCTACCAAAGTAAAACCTATTGGGAAAAACCTTTGATAGGAAAAAGAATACCCCATAAAAGAAACAACAGAAATAACTTAAAATCTCAATCGAAATGATGGACGTTTATTTCTAGAGGATTTTGAAGGACATTGGCATGTGTTTGTTTTGCACGTGCTTGAGTATCCTCCTGATGGTCTGATGTATCCAGTGGAATATCGGCCCAGGATCCTCCAGCCACAATTGCCAGAGCGTTCATAGCTTCTGACGAATCACTTGAGTGAAGGACAATCGGAGCAGATAAAGAGTCGCCTAACTTGGTCTTTAAACCTTCCAATTTGTCTGCATCATCTTGATCGTCTTCATCCGCCATATCTGACCAACGTTTACGGGCAACAACAACCATAGCCTTGAACCCCTCGGAAGGATCATTGGAGCTATGGACATAATCATTAAAAAGAAGGCTATTTGAAACTATTTTCATTCCACGTTGCAAATTAGCCTGTCCATGTTCATCCAAATTTGTTGCCTGCGGTTGATAAGGAATCATGGCTCTGTCTGTGTTGCTAGTATTATATTCCGAAGCCATAATCCAATTCTCATTATCAGATTTGTGCTCCAAATTCGTATTATCACATGCCACATCATCTGAATCAGTACCCAGAACATCAAAAGAATTCTTAGTGTGAATACGTAAAGGAAGGTTCACCCTCCTTAACACGACCTTGATGACCCGTATTTCCTATGGAGTCAACAACGGCCTTGCCCTTGTCCTGCTGCACCGGACGGTAAACTTTACGGACCCTGGAACGACCCCGTTGCGTAGAATTCGGACGTGCCGCTGAAGTCCTGGGACGTTCCTGGCCAGGATAGGCGCGTCTTTCAGTGGTTGAGTTCCCCGCGGGAGTAATACGGCAAGAAACCGTCGAATGTCCCGTTACACTGCACTTTGAACAAATTTCCGGTAATTTCTCATAAGTAACTGACACAAAGGAACACTGGCCAACCCGTTCTACCATGATGTGCTCCTCCAACGGTTTCGACAGATCAATATCCACTAACACCCGGATGAAATGTCCCAGAGAACCATCAAGCGAACGCTGGTCAATTTGTATCGGATTCCCAATCGCACTGGCGATCCCCAAGATGTTATTAGGATCCCAGTACTCCAAACCGAGCTCGAAGTTTCGGACCCAAACACTTGCCACCGACGTATGTACCTTGTATGGATTGAAATCCGGGACCCATGGAGAGAGCCGAATAGTCCCCGGATTAAGCGCCCAATTAATACGTAATTGAGCTCGTGCCCGATCCTGGGCATTAAAAAACTTTACACAAAAAAATCCCTTACCCAAGAGGATTAATTTCCAATCATTCTTAATTCCCCATATTTTCGATAGGCGTTTATGCAGAAGCATAGTCGCTCACGGTTTATTACCCTTGCCTAAAATCACCCTACCAATCAAAGAATAGGAAAATTCGGCGAGGCGTTGTTGATAAACATTCTCATCAATAGTAACGGAATAATAATCTCCCTTTCTAATAGGTTTAGGGATAGAATGGGATTTACCATCAACAACATGCGAAAATGTTGTAAAATTACCTTGGGCCTGCATAGTTGAATCCATATCATGGTGAATACCTGAAACAATGTTAGCAAAAGAATGGCCAAAATTGGATTGAGCATTAGTATTATGAGCCGAATATCGAGGATTCGATTCATAATCGGATGACATTGATGGAGAGGTCCCAGCACTAGGGCATACATGGGGCATCATTACACCAGATGAATCCAAGGATATAACAGGATACTTTGTAGAGGGGACCACTGTTGCCTGAGTGTTGGTCTTTGAAGGAGAGGAGGGGACCACTGTTGTAACCACCTTAGGAGGGACCATAGTTGAAACCACCTTAGGAGGGGGGACCGCTGACAAGGGGACCACCTTTGAATGGCAGCCCCAAGTAAGAGATTCGAAGGATCCATAGAATAAACCCTTGCCGCAAAATCCACATAAGACATAGGAGAACTTGTAGAGGAGAAAACCAACGGAGAACAAGATGTAGCAATAGAGCAAACATCATAACCAGGGGCTTGTATCCTAACACCGGGGAAAACCGCCAGAAAAGTCATGGAGGCACGGCCCTAGGGTTTGGGAGAAGAGAGAAGAGAGCATCCTAGGGTTTTTTCCGTTTACTTTACACATCAGTCCCAACAAGTTTATGAAAGTGAAGAACAAGAAATTTACTTGTTGTTTATTAAGGATGGCAATGGGGCGGGCCGAAACCCGGCTCCACATTAAACCCGGTCAAAAGGGGTCCCGGGGCGGGTAACGGGTCCATATGGACCCACCCCAGACCCGCCCGTATATACAATTAATATAAGTCAGATTTTAGATATTATTTGGTTAACATGTAATGTTAAGACTTGAGCCCACAAATGACTTCCTAATATTCACTAGTCAAATGGGGCGCCCCCAAAATTTTCTAAGTTTGACCCAGTCAAATTGTCAATTTTTTGTAATTAATCTTGAGAAATTAATTATAATCTTTTTATTATAAATTAAATATAAATTAATTAGAGATTACAAAAAAAAAGAGAGAATTTGAATCTCATAGGCTAAGTGATTGTTCAATACAGAGTGCAACATTTCATTTTAAAAAAACGCTGGCAGCGCAATTCAGCCTAAATTCCAAAGCGGGTCTCGCCGGGTCCCTGGCGGGGCGGGTCTCGAGGCGGGATTGGTCCCGGGTCCATTTTTTCCTTAGCGGGGTGGGTCTCGGATTTGGCCAAACCCGTCCCAGACCCGCCCCGTTGCCATCCCTATTGTTTATATTGCTTGTGTTGTTTTTGATCCTTCAAGCCTTCAAGTATTTATATGAGAGCTCTTGAATTTGAATCCCAGCATAGGCTCCTCCTTGGAGATTCAAATTTGTAAAAAATTATAAATCAAATGGAGAAAATAGTTGTTAGAAATCATTTTGAGTGATTGATGTGCGAAATGGGCGAAGGGGTGTTAAGTTTAGAAAATAAGACGGAAGTTGAGGACATAAGCAATAAAATTGTTGCTGAGTGGCAGGTCGATCGGTCCACCATAGGGGGCGACCGGTCCCTGAAGAGGTCAATCGGTCGACCACTTGGGCGACCCGTCCCTATTCACTTTCAGTCTGCTGTCCGGATTTTCAAGTAAAAAATGCAATTTTTCACCCCTAAGTTTTAAAAACGCACAAAATGCAATCATAGACCTTATTCGATATGCATTATGCGTAAACGTGCTTGAATTTAAGTAAAAGACTCGACGACTAAAGGTTTTGTGAAAATATCCGCAAGTTGATCTTCAGATGGAACAAAGCACATTTCAATTTTTCGTTTAGAAACGCAATCCCTTAGAAAATAGTATCGAACATCAATATGTTTTGTTCGGTTATGATGAACCGGATTTTGAGCAATGTTTATAGCGGACGTATTGTTACAAAAAATAGGAACATTTTCGAAAGAACAATTGTAATCCGCTAAGGTTTATTTCATCCAAAGAAGTTGAGTACAACAAAAGGCCGCGGAAATATATTCGACTTCGGCCGTAGATAAGGATACAAATTTTGCTTCTTTAAAAAAATAAGATATTAGGCAATCGCCTAAAAATTGACATGATCCGAAAGTACTTTTGCGATCATAAATATTTCCCGCATAGTCCGAATCACTATATCCTTTTAGAGAAAAATTTTCATTCTTTGGATAAAACAAGCCATATGAAATAATATATTCAAATATAGAAAAATTCTTTTAACGACACTCATATGAGATTATTTGAGATTACTTTGAAATTGAGCACATAGGCACACAAAATGAGGAATATCGGGTCTACTTGCGCTTAAGTAAAGTAAACTACCAATCATACCTCAATATTTTGATTCATCAATCGACTTGCATTTTTCATCTTGTCATGCTTGATATTAGTTTCCATTGGAGTAGCAACGGTCCCTCCTTCTTCAATTCTGAACTTCTTTAGAAGTTCTTTGGTATACTTGGATTGGGATATATAAATGCCTTCTTTTGAAAAATATTATACTTTATCACTTGACTTTACTTAATCTTTGCATGCTCGTGAAATATTGTGAACGTACATTTAACATGATGCATGAACCTAAGTGATGCAACTTTTCTTAAATGCGAGAATAAACATAAACACATAGCATAATAATTAAATCACATAAAATTGAACAATTTGAGAACAAAATAATACATTCAAGTAATTAGAGAAATATGTTCAATTAATTAAAAAAAACCTAACGTTCAGTTAGTTAGGAGAAAACCCTATATTCAGTTATTCAAACATATTTAAGAAAAACCCTAGATTCAATTAGTTAGGGGAAAATTTTATATCCATTTAGTTAGGGAAAACCCTATATTCAATTAATTAGGGATAAACTCTACGTTAAACTAGTTAGAGAAAGACCCTACGTTATATTAATTAGGAAAATATCCTATGTTCAACTAATAAGGGAAAACCCTACATTTAATTAGTTAAGGGAAAACCAATATCCAATTTATTAAAGGAAAACATAAGGAAAAGAACCAAAGTCGGCTCAATTGCTGAAAGACAAAAAGGCGCCCAACAAGTATACTAAACCCAACACGAATAATCTGCAAATCCATCTTATACATTGTAACTATATATTGCAACAAACTTTAACATCCTTAAAGTGAAACAGAATGGTCCATGTAACTGAGAAAAGGTGAATTTAACTATGTAAGATCGATGTATCCTAGAGCATGACACGTATGAGTCTCATGAAACTTCATTACCTCTAATGACATATCAACATGTCTGTAAACACTCTCATTTCCCATGTTTTTTTCTTCTTCTAAATTTTATCATATGACTTGGTATTTGCAATATTACATAAAACTATTATTTACACGCGTCTGTATTAATTGAGCAAGGTTTGAATCTAATATGCCTACATACAGTTTCGACGGGCCATACGAATTCATTACGACATAGATATAATTGATTATAAAACGTGTGGATTTTTAGAAAACACATAAGTTCATATATAGATTAAGCAACAAACCTTTCAATTAGACATAAAAATGCGAGAAATCTTGCAATCCAATATAAAAGGCATCAAGCCTTGCAATCAAATATAAATTAATAACAATAGTTTAATCCTAATTCTATATGAAATTATGGAGATTATTTGTCTGTTCCACTTAGGGGTAGAAAATCCTTTTCAAGCCTCTTTCTAATTAATCGTGTTGGGGAAGTCGCCTCTCTTTCTTCTCTTTTCCCTTTTTCTTCTTCTCGCCGATTTCTGTTCTCTCAAATTAACGTGTCTGCTCGTTTCTCTAAAGTGTGAGTTTACGTGTCTTATATCTATGTTTTAACCTACTCCTAATTGGGCTAGGTTTACCATATATGGGCTTATAATTACCTTATTAACAATATGTGCCTGATTAATACTCTAATCCAAATAAGGCCCAAAGTGTTTTATAAAACTCAATAAATTAAAATAAATTCATTATAAAATCTTGAATAATCTGATAAAATAATTAAATATTATCATTAAGCAATTAAATAAATTTGGGTCGTTACAGTTTTTCACTTAAACTTTCGATGCCAATACCCCCATACAAATCAAGATGAAGTAATTGTAGAGGCTTGGTTGTGGAAATTTTATTTTTGAGCTTAAAACTACTTTTAACTAATTTGTTCTTTTGACGAGTGTCACATAAGCCAAGGTTTTCAAAATTTAATTTGGGTAGTCCTTTGACATGTTGGTTTTTGTAAATCTTTTGTAAATTCTTGTATCTAACATGTCCAAGTCGCCTATGCCATAAACTCGTTAAATCGTTATTGGCAACAAGACAATAAATATTTTGACTAACCAAATCACTTGTGCAAATTTTGTAAAGATTGCCTTTTCTACTAGCTTCACAAATAATTTTATCATTTTTGAGAATAAGTCATTTTTCTTTATTAAAAACAATATCATAATTAGAGTCACAAAGTTGGCTTACACTTATCAAATTAAACTTAAGTCATTCTATTAATAAGACATTACTAAGAGAGAAAGAGGAGTTACACAATGTCTACATTGCCAAGAATTTTTCCTTTACCATTCCCAAACATGATCATTCATTCTTCTTGGAGGTTGATGTTGGTAAAGAGTTCTCTCTTTCCGGTCATATGACGCGAACACCCACCGTCCACGAGCTATTTTGAGTCTTCCGGAATAGTTATAGCCCCGAGCACCTACAAATGAATTATTTTTAGGTACCCTAAATTTTTGGGGTCCATGGGGGTTAGCCTTGAGACCTTTGTGTCTCTAAAAATGACTATAGCTATTTTTAAGGTTACAATCATTTGCAAAATATCCATTTTTACCACAATAAAAGCAAGTAATAATATTAGGAGTACTAGTACGTATGAAAGTCGGACATTGGTCATTTTTCTTAGAAACGGTTTGAAAATATTTGTAACCAAGTCCTAGTTTGGATTGCTCACTTCTTTGTGCATCAATAATTTTTGTAACCTTACCCGTACTCAAATTAAAACGTTGCACATCATTTTTCAAATTTTCAATTTCTTTTGTGAGCAATTGTTTTTCGGAATCGAGACTATGAACTTTTACAAGATTAATTGAATGAGCATGATCAAGTGATTCATAAGAAGTAAATAATCTATCATTTTCTAGTTTAAGCTCTTTATACTCCTTTTTCAAAGTCTTGTATTTATAAATCATATCTCTAAACTCATTTTGTAAATCATCATAATCACATTGGAGTTCATCAATTAAAAAAGCAGATGAAGAGTTAGAGTGTACCTTGTTGTTTTCATCGTCTATGACCATGAGACCATGTTCGGCTTCTTCTTCTTTGTTGGATGTGGCAAGAAGCTCATCTCATATTTTGGCTTCTGCATTTAGAGCCTTCTTTTTCGGAAAAGGCTTTTTCTTCTTTTGCTTCTCCTCCGATAATTTTGGGCAATCAACTATATAGTGACCGGGTTTCCCGCATTTAAAACACGAGTTGTCTCTAGGCTTTCTTGCCTTATTATTATTAATAAACTTGGCAAATATTTGGACAAGGGCGACCGTCTTCCCATCATCCTCATCACTAGCATAATAGGAATTATTAGAAGTAAGACTTTTAGGAGTATATTGCATACCCGATTGTGAGGTGGATGGTTTGGAGTTCTTTATTTCCTTGAGATAGACTTCGTAGACGAGAAGATTTCCAATGAGTTCATCAAACTTGAGAGTCTCAAGGTTTTGTGCTTCCATAATAGCCGATACCTTTTCGGACAATGAACCGGGAAGAGCATTTAAAACTTTGGTTACCTTATCTTTCTCCGAGATAACCTTTCCGAGCGCCAATAGAGGATTGGCTATATTGTCTAGCCATTCCACCATTTTTGAAATACCTTCACCCTCAAGCATTATGAAGTTTTCAAAATCTTTAACAAGCAATGTTTTTCTAGCTTGTTTTACTTTTGTAGCGCCCCAATTTTGAAAAATATAGTTTTGGGCTTTAAGGAACGCTACATTAGTGTGTACCTAACTTTAAATAACTTTCAACATCGACAGAGCATTTCAAACCAACATCAAATAACCACGCTCACAGGCGGGTTAGCCAAATTCACAAAATACAACGGAAGCATTATATAAGTAGATGAGTCACAACTCATCTCAACAGTAAACAAAAGAAAGCTTATTTACAGACTTAAGTTTATCAGCTCAAAGTTTAAGAAAGAGGGGAATAGGGACTTTAGGACTCCAAAAGTATTTCATCATGCCCAAGTCTTCGTGTCATACTTCGCCTCAATCTGAAAAATATAATATGGGGTGAGTGCTATGAAAATACACTCAGTGGGGTACACTTAAGTGACTGCGTAATTAATTACAACTAGCAGAGATGCATCATACATGGCATTTGTACGGACGGACCGTAACTTTGTAATATATACGAGCTTATAATGTGAAGTGATCGTCACCACAACACATAAATATGTAACATGTACGGTACAACCGCAACATGGGATTCATGCAAAACATACTAATCATGATTAATTAAACAGTCAACTTGCATTGAATAGCAATAGAACACGGTTAAGTGTAAATGTAACCCCACCTTTTTTATGTGCAAAATGACTGTGCAGGATGCAAGTCCTAGTTCCCGGGCTCAATCTCGTCTCCTACACAAAATAGCATAATATATCTTAGAAGCCTGAAATGGAAACATAATAATATATAATAATTTAAATATGCTAGATAAACCTATCCTTAAAATTTGGGGGCATTTGGATGTGAAATGAAGAAATTAGGAGCGAAACGGAATAATAAAGATGTTCGGGTCTCGTTTTCTTGAAGTTGGTAGATTGAGGGGTAATATTGTGATTTTGAATAGACCTTGCGTATAAGGAGGGTATAACGAGACTATGGTTCAAATTTGAGGTCAATCGGAGTTCGTTTGACCCCTTTCGGGTCAAAAACGAGAAAGTTAGGACTTAAGGAATTTTAATTAAATATTTTAGGGGTCAATTTGCAGAACTCTAAGAGTTGAGTTGGGGGAAAAATTATAATAAGCTGAAAATTGGTATGGGAGGACTAAACTGAATTTGGGAGGGGTCAAACTGAAGTTTTCAAAAATTGCAAACAAGTCCAAAAGAATTTCAAATTCTGTTTGGCATCCCCAATACTTCCAACTTTTACTCATTCACATCCCCACCGCCGTTTGCCACCGTGCCGACCTCCGACGACACCCCGAACCAGCACCACCGCGGGGAGCTCTCCTACCCTACCCCAAGCCATTTCCGGCCACTTTGGCCGGAAAATACCTACACGCACACACGCACAACTCACGCACACACACACACACACACACAGCGGCGGCGCTCCGTGCGTCGCCGCCACGCACCACCCTCTCAACCCAACCCCCAGACACCTCCTATACCGGACATGGTGGCTTCCGGCGACGTGAACGGAAAAAATAGCAAAAAATGAAAGAAATTTCGAAATATATTTGACTTGATTCACGGCGCAAACAAACTCGAATCATGAAATTGATCAGTGGGATTTGAATCCCTTGAAGGGACGAAGAGAACGGTATAAAGCTCGTCAATTTTGGACCGGTGGATTGCCGGGAATCGGCGGTCAAAGATGACGCTGCCGGTGAGTTCGCGAGACGATTTTCAGAGATGTCTCCGGCGATTTTCCGGTGATCTAGAGCTCCGATCTGAGATTGGAAGGTGGCGTTAGAAACCTAATTGAATGGGCTTTCTAACGGTATAAGGTTTGTGAAAATCCAACAATCGGATCTCTGTAGATCTTGAGTCAAAGGTTTCAAAATTTTAAATTTACCGGCGATTTGCCGGCGAATGGGAAATCGAATCAAAATTCCGACTTTGGATTTGGAACGAGGGCAACGAGAGGGTTCGAATAAGGTATGGTTTGTTAATTTCCACCGCCGATGGCCGGCGGCCGGCGACGGCGGTGGTGGTGGCCGGCGACCGTAAGCCTGCCGGAGGCTGAGTGAGGGAGAGAGAAAATATTCTTACCTGTTAAGGAAGATTTCCTTTTTTTTGGAAAGTTACCTGATATGGAAATGTATTATATAAAAGGAAATAAATGGGTTTTGGATATTTATGATAGGCTTGACAATTGGGCCAAAAATTTGGGATGAAAATAATATATCTTGATGATTTATTTATATTTTGTTGAGCTTGAAATAAACTGATTTGTGAATTGAAATTAATAGGAAGCCCCGTAATTAAATTTATATTTTTCTACCCAAATTATATAATTTAAATAATACTCTTAATTAGCTATAAATCCCAATAAATTACTAATCTAATTCCTTAAAAATTGCGAAAAATTTACCCTAAATTTTAAGATTCAAACTCTAATACCGGGTATTACACCCTCCCCCACTACGAAAAATTTCGTTCTCGAAATTCAGAACTAACTAGTTGTCGGAAGATTTGGATATTTGTCCTTCATCACATCTTCTCTTTCCCATGTCGCCTCCTCTTTTCCATGCCTACTCCATATAAGTCCAAGTGGCTACGCTAATCTAGAGGGGGGGTGAATAGATTATCTCAATCTTTTCAATTTCGCCCTCTTTTTAGAACCGAATGCCCAAAGACAATAATAAAGGTGCGAAATGTAAACAACGCATGTCGATTTAAAGAGGTTCAACCCACCTAGGGCCTAATCCTCTACCACCCCAGTATATCCGGGATGGATTTCAAAAAGAAAAAGAATTTTATTAATTACCAAAATTAATACAAACTCAACTTACAACACCTTGAAGAGCACCACACTCTTCTTCAACAACACCTTTGGAGATTACCACAATCTCCCTTTGAAGATCACCACAATCTTCCTTCAACGGCACCTTGTGAAGATTACCACAATCTTCAACCTTGAAGAATACCAAATTCTTCAACACCTTAATAAGAAGATCACCACAATCTTCTTGCACCTATCACCTAGATCATCCAAGTGTGTTCTTACCACAAGAACACTCACAATGATATCTTGTGTTGAATGATAACCAAAAATCAAGATTACAACTCAATAATGAATATTACAATTTGAGTGCAAAGTGTAATCAAGAATAGCCTAGACCTCAAGAATGTGAAAGTGATAAGCTAGGCAAAATTTACAACAAGAATAATAACAATGAAGAACAAATATTTGCTTGAAGTGTATCTTGTTGTGTTGTATCTCAATGGTTGTATTGGATTGCTCCAAAACTTCCTCTATTTATAGGAGATGATTGATCAAGCATAGGCTCCTCTTGGGGATTGAGAATCTCAGAAAAATACAATTAAAATCAAGAATATAGCTGTTAGAAATCAATCCCACAATTTAAGGAAATATGTCTGTTTGTCAAACGGTCATATTTTTGTTGTCAAAGCACAGGGCGACGGTCGCGCACAAATAAGAGATTGAAGAACACATTGAAAATTACAATAGGGCGACCGGTCGACATAGGCTTCGACCGGTCTACCCTTGTCTCAACCGGTCCCCCTCAATCATTTTGCAAGGTTTGAAGTTTTGTCTCGGTATGAAAGTTGCGTGCACCGATCGCGACGGGGGCGACCGGTCGGACGGACCGACCGTCGACTGCCCAATTTCACCTCAGGTTCATTTTCTGTTTCAAACGTACTCTTGGTCACGGGTTGCCCTATAGAGGCGACCTGGTCGACCTTGAGACATAAATGTTGTCCAATTTTTATCGAAAATAAAATTCAAGAAATACTCCGAAAATATAGTAAAAACATTTTAAACCAGTCGGGAGTATTTAGACAACATTTAGGAACCTTGTTTTGAAGTAAAAACTTATAGACATAAAATCATTTGAAGTGTTGTCCAATTTTGTCGAAAACTAAACTTGAAGAAATACTCCGGAGAATATACAAACCATTTTAAATCATTTAGGAGTATTTGGACAACCTTTAAAAATATTGTTTTGGTGTAAAAACAAAATCATCAAAATTAAGATAAAAACATATATCAAACACTCCATTGCACTTTAACTAAAACGACACCTCTATTCCTTAAGGAGTGTACTTTTCTATCAAGGATCGCCACTGGAAACTCTTCATAAGTCAAATCTTCTTTAACTTGAATAGCTTCTTGATTAACGACATGACTCGGATCAAACACATATTTTCTTAACATCGACACATGAAACATATCATGCACTCCGGATAACTCTGGCGGTAGTGCTAACTTATAGGCTACTTCTCCAATTCTTTCAAGAATTTCGTAAGGACCAATGTATCTCGGTTTAAGCTTTTCTTTCTTTCCAAAACGTATTACTCCTTTAGTTGGTGCTACTTTTAGAAATACTTTGTCTCCAATCTGAAATACCAAATCCTTTCTTCATTTATCGACGTATGACTTCTGTTGATCCTGAGCAATCTTAATCCTCTTTTTTATGAGATCAATCCTTTCCACTATTTTCTCAACAATATCTGGTCCAATTATTATTTTCTCTCCAACCTCGTCCCAGTATAAAGGGGATCTGCACCTACGTCCATACAGTGCTTCATACGGTGCCATTTTGATCGTCGCTTGATAACTGTTGTTATAAGCAAATTCTACTAACGGTAAATGTTCTTCCCAACTTCCTCCTAGATCCAATACTACAGCTCTCAACATGTCCTCCAGAGTTTGTATCGTTCTTTCTGATTGTCCATCTGTTTGTGGATGGAATGCAGTACTAAAGCTGAGCTTAGTTCCCATGGCACTCTGTAAGCTCTGCCAAAACTTAGAGGTGAATCTCGTGTCTCTGTCTGATACAATTGTAACTGGGACTCCATGGAATCTTACAATCTCTGCCAGATATATCTGGGCTAATTTATTCAACTTATACGTCATCTTGATTGGCAAGAAATGAGTTGACTTCGTCATGCGATCCACTATGACCCAAATAGCTTCGTTTCCTCGTGCAGTTCTAGGCAATCCAGTAACAAAATCCATTGTTATATGCTCCTATTTCCATTCAGGTATTTCGAGAGGTTTCAACAACCCTGATGGTCGTTGATGTTCAGCTTTTACTTGTTGGAACGTCATGCATCTCTGCACAAACGACCCTATACTCCTCTTCATGTTTCTCCACCAAAATGTCTTTCTTAGATCTTAATACATCTTAGTACCTCCAGGATGTGCGGTATATGGCGTGCAATGTGCCTCTTCCATGATTTCTCTCCTCAGTTGTTCATCCTTCGGCACACATAAACGGTTCCCAAACATTAGTGATCCGTCATCTGCCACGCCAAATCCTTTTACGTTCCCATCTTTTGCTCGATTTCTCAACTTCATCAGAAACTTGTCATTCTTTTGAGCATTCACTATTCTGCTCCTGAGGGTAGGTTGGACTATCATTGCTGCTATTACTGCCTTTGTGGTATTTGGTGGGATAATGACGTCGATTCTTAGCTTAGCAAAATCTTTAATAAGTTGTTCTTGGCGCGTCAACATGAAATTCAAACCTTCATAATTCTTTCTGCTCAAGGTGCCGGCCACTATGTTTGCTTTTCCAGGGTGATATAAAATTGTACAATCATAATCTTTGACCAACTCTAACCATCTTCTCTGCCTCATGTTCAGTTCCTTCTGCTCAAAGAAGTACTTCAAGCTCTTATGATCGGTATATATTTCACATTTTGCTCCATACAGATAATGTCGCCAAATCTTCAAGGAATGTACTACCGCTGCTAACTCTAAGTCATGAGTCGGGTAATTTTGCTCATGAGGCTTTAGTTGTCTGGAGGCATAGGCAACCACTTTATTGTGTTGCATTAGAACACATCCTAATCCTTGCTTGGACGCATCACTGTAGATGACGAACCCTTCTGATCCGTCTGGTATTATCAAAACAAGAGCAGTGATTAACCTCTCCTTTAATTCTTGGAAGCTTTTCTCACATTTTTCGGACCATTGAAACTTCACACCTTTGCGAGTTAGTTGTGTCAAAGGTAATGCGATCTTCGAGAATCCCTGGATAAATCTCCTATAATAACCCGCCAAACCAAGAAAACTTCGTACTTCATTCACATTAGTTGGCGTCTTCCAATTTCTTACAGCTTCTACCTTGACGGGGTCAACCTCGATCCCTCGAGCTGAGACGATGTGTCCAAGAAACACCACTTGTTCCATCCAAAATTCACACTTCTTAAATTTAGCATATAGTCGCTCTTTACGTAATGTCTCCAACACAATCCTCAAATGCTCCTCATGTTGCTTCTTGTTTCGTGAATAAATCAAAATATCATCTATAAACACGATCACAAAGTTGTCCAAGTAAGGATGAAATACTCTGTTCATTAAATCCATAAACACGGCAGGTGCGTTGCTAAGTCCAAAAGGCATCACCACAAATTCATAGTGACCATACCGGGTTCTGAAGGCAGTTTTGGGTATGTCATTTTCCTTAACTTTCACTTGATGATATCCAGACCTTAATTCAATTTTAGAAAACACACTTGCACCCTTCAACTGGTCAAACAAATCCTCAATCCTCGGCAATGGGTACTTATTCTTGATTGTAAGCTTGTTTAGTTCTCGGTAATCTATACACATCCTGAATGACCCATCCTTCTTCTTTACAAATAACACTGGTGCGCCCCATGGCGATACACTAGGTCGAATAAATTTCTTATCCAATAACTTTTGTAACTGCACTTTTAGTTCTTGTAATTCTTTTGGTGCCATTCTATATGGTGCTTTTAATACTGGACCTGCTCCTAGCACTAGGTCTATTACAAATTCCACTTGTCTATCTGGTGGAATGCAAGGTAAATCATCAGGGAAAACATCTTTGTATTCTCGTACAATTGGTACTTCATCAATTGTCACTTTTCTCAAATCAGTGCTCGTTACATTTACCAAGTATGCCTCACATTTATGCTTTCTTAATGCTTTCATGGCTTTCATAGCTGATATTACTCGGGGTATAGATCTCACTTTTGTCCCATGAAAAATGAATTCTTTTCCATCACAACTTGGGAATTCCACTTCCTGCTCATGGCACCTAATTATTGCACGATTCGCTCTAAGCCAATCCATTCCCAAAATTACATCAAAATTCGTCATATTTATCACATGTAAATCGGCAAATAGATTCCTATCTTCAATTCCTATTTCCACTCCCTGACACACTTGGTCAGTATTGATCGTCTGTAGGTCCCAAGAGGTGTAAGTGTAAGGTTTAGAAGGGGGGGGGGTTGAATAAACCTTACCAAATTTTCGATTTAGTCCTTTTAAATATTCGAGTTGATACTACACAGTTGTGTCCTGGTGGGACGGTGATTTAGATAATCGTAGAGTTAGTCTCTCAATGCGGACTCAAATGAGTCATGTTGATGGAATACTCATTGTTAAGTCTAAATTAGCTCAAGCGTGGTTTGTTTTTATTGGAAGACTTAACACCCTTAAGTTTGACTAAGCAAGGATTTAGTGCTTGGTTTAGTACTTAGAAATTATCAAGTGGATAGCAAATTTATCGTGAGATATAAGCGATTAAGATGCAGGAATTAAAGTCTTTGAAATGTAAATGACACAATAAGATTTTTATAGAGGTTCGAAGATGGGGTAATTCTTCTACTCCTCTCTTCTCCAACTCCCGGAGGAATCCACTAGGTATTGATCAATATACAAAGTGG
Organism: Rehmannia glutinosa; assembly: GCA_016081115.2. Lineage (NCBI taxonomy): Eukaryota > Viridiplantae > Streptophyta > Magnoliopsida > Lamiales > Orobanchaceae > Rehmannia > Rehmannia glutinosa. Next base: position 38,098,456 of record CM071924.1, read on the forward strand.
TAACAGTCCGGATACAAGTCTTGATCACACACGGTGACTTGATCCTTTGGGACTCGATCCGAGATGCCTTGATCACTCGGTGGCTTCTCTAAATGCGACTCGGCTTCTTCACGGGGCGCCTTGCTACTACTGACTCACTTGCTCAAGCTCTTTGGATTTGATCACGAAGCCCTCCAAAAGCTCAAGACTTGGTTCGACCTCGAACCTTCCTACAATCCTTCGTGGAATGTAGACCCCTTGATTTTTCAGTATTTTCCTCTTCAACTGATTGAAGTTATCTTTCCTTCACAGGTGAGTGTTGGATTGATGTTCTTCGTAGTGTAGGCTTGAGGATTGAGAATATTTCAGATTTTCTAATAATTGCTTGGACGTTTTTGGTTCTTGTCTCTTAATCACTTGGTCCAACCTTTTATAGTGATCTTTCAAAAATTTGCCCGTTGAAGAGATAGGCTTATTTTTGAAAGTCACTTTCAGTCGTTGGCTTGTCTTGTTGCAGTCCTTGGAATTGCTGTTTCCTCGTATGAATTGTTTTCCACCTTTTCAGAGTTCTGACACGGTGTAGTGCTTCCCATTGGTTTATTCCTTTGCACGCTTCTGGGACTGAGCACCTCGAGAAAGGTAGTATGGAGATATTACTTGTTTAGGTAATTTCTTGATTTACGGCAACGGATCTTTTTGATTATCTCGACTTGACCGCATTTCCTTGCTTTCCCAGGTGACTTAGAGTAGCTTCCAATCATTGGATGACTCTTGTCACTTCAACTTGAGACTTGGCTATTCTTGAGTTGACTTGACTGACACTTCACTCAGCTGTATCTCAGCTACTTCTTCAGTAGAGTTCCCGTCTACCCTTCTTTGCCATACTCAGCTGTCTTGCAGCGGAGTCTTCATTTTAGTCTCCAGTTGTCTTCTTGCATGTTTGGGCATGGCTGACTTAACTCAGCTTGACCAGCCCTATTTATTACAATGCAGTTTACAACAAAAATGGGGTGCCAACTTCCTATTCTAAGTTTTACATGGCATTCATCAAAATCTAAACAATAAATTTCCTAACAATTTCCCCTTTTTGATGATGCCAAAACTTAAATCATTCAACAATTGCAAATAGCAAAGATACATACAGATAGTGTATTCACATAGAATGTATGCGCATAATCAATCCTTTTATTGATCATAACATTCTTGTTCTTTTACACAACTGTTTACAAGGTGTATCAGAGCAAACATTTATCTTTACAGAAAATAAAGAATTTAGCTTTATTACAGAAGACTTACATGGTATGTATTTACATAATAAAATACATGAAGGGGTGAACAGCAACACTTCATCTCCTTCGCTGTCTCCTTCTTTCATCTTGTTCAACATCTTCTTTCTTTTTTCTTTTTTGTCATCGTCATTTGCTTCTTCTTCTTTTCATATGCTTTCTGGTAGCTTCATCTCTTCTTAATCTTTCTTGTCTTTCCTCCCATAGCTGAGTTTGTCTCTTGTTTTCTTCTTCTATTCTTCTCGCATACTCAAAGATTACTTTTAGCCACTTGCAAATTTGCTACTTGGTCAAGCCCGCCCAAAGTAGATCCCTCCTTTCTTGCACGGATCTATGTACTCAATGTTTTTGGGCGGAGGCCAGGTCTCAAACCCGTTCCTCCACCACTACTTCTTCCTCTACCTACCTGCGGGCGTGTATTGTCTTGGGGTCTTCTTCTTCCCGGTGAGTGACCGGCGGAGTGACCAGCAGAGTGGCGATAGGCAGTAGTCTCATCGCTGTCGCCTTCTTCTTCACACAACGTGAGACCCTTTTCCCAAGATACAAGTCCCAAGCTTGAGCCATAGACATTTTTGCAAAGTATCCTTCGGATGCGGCGTTTTAAATTCATCAGGCGATCGTGGCTCTGTCCCGACATCCGAGATGGCATAAGTGTCTCTCTCTTTGGGATGCCTCCATGTTGTTCCAAGATGTTCATAACTCGGGCATCCATTCTTCCTTCCACTTCCTTCATCCCTCGCTTCAATTGTTTTTCTCTTTTCGCCATAGATATAGCAGAGTGTTGGAGTGGCGAGTCACTGAGGGGAGTTTCTTGCTTATAATGTCATTTTGTGACAAGACCTTGTTGGGGGTTTGTGCAATCATCATGGTTACGTCTGTCGATCCTTCCCCCTCAACAGATTTCCCTTTCTTTTCTTTGAATACTTCCTCAGCTGTCTTTCCCTTCACAGCTGCTCATTCCTTCTCAACTTCAGATCCTTTCACCGCCTTTAGGTATTCCTCTGCCCCCTTTTTGGCATCATCAAAAGAGAGAGGAACGCCTGGAAACAGACTTGCAAGCAGGAAGTCGAGCCTGCTGATAGTTGAGTTTTGTCTCGAGTCTGCTGCGGAGTATGCAACACGAAATTCGGATCGAGTAGCATTGGACTCTGCTGAAATTAGCTTCATTTCAGCCATGAGAAGGCTGAATTTGCTGTCCATTTTTGCTTCTAGACGCTGAAGATCACTCTTATTTTGTTCACGCAGCAGCTTTATCTCGGCAATATGAGCTTCATGCATGTGCTCAATGTGTTCTCTCAACTTTGTTTTTGCATCAGCATTCTCAGCTCTCCATACTAGCAGCTTGTTGAACAATGTCCTGAAGTATCTAACTTGTTCCACACGCATTGTTTGCTGCTGTTGCCACCATTCCCTAATCCTCTTTGTGATGCCTCTCAAGTCGCAGTAAGATTGGCATCTCTGTTGTCCAGTCGCATGTCCATAGAGGCCTGGTGCCTCTCCATCCGTTCAACCTCAGCAAATAATGCCTTGAACACTTCGCGAACTTCAGCTGATTCTGCCGTTGCATCGGATGGCCATGCAGCATCAAAGTCATAATCGGCTGGAACAATAGTACCTGAGGAAATAACAGGAGCTGGTCTATGGTAGCGTGCGCGTTCATTCTCTGATTCTTCATGGAGGTCGGGTATCTCCAGGGAAAAAGGAAATGATTCTATAAAGGATTCATCAGCGCCAACTGGGATTTGTTCAATGATGAGCGGTGCGCGTGAAGTTCTTTTTGGAGTCGAATCTGCTGCGACTTGGGAACTGCGCGCAGTGGACTCTGTTTCATTTGGGGTCTTTTGTAAAGTGGACCCAGCTTGCTGAGCCTCAGCTGTTTCAACAGCTTCGTTGGTCTCAGCTGGTTTCTCCAATTGAGTAGTCTGGTCCTCGGCATGATCAGAAGCGTCATTGGACGATGATGAGATCTCCATTGGTGGCTCATCATCAAAAGTAAAGGTTTGACGAGTAGTCTTGGGATCAGACTTGCTCGTGCTAGGAACATCCGCCTTGGTGAGTCTTTTGGATCTGTTATGGGGATGACTCGAAACTTCTTCGTCGCTTTCCCGATCCCGGAAAGGTTACATCAGGATTATCTTGGGAATCATGAAGCGCGCTTATCTCCTTTTTCGGATGGATCAATGATAGCAGGAGAGATGTTCGCTTCATCACCGCTTTACCCGGGAAGTCTCAACCTCCCGTGGGCCTTCATTACCTCCAGCCTCGATCTCATTGCAGCGAGGACACTTGGACTTCCCTTTCGACAGTGTCACTGTCTTAGGGTCTTCTGCGGTGGCATCCATTGGAGTCTCAACCCCATGGATTGCACTTTCATCGCCAGTGTTAACTCCGGGTTGTTTCTTCCGTGCCTCGATCGCATCGCAGCGTCATTAGCCTTCAGAGCGGTTGGCACCTCGGTGAGACAGCAGTCTCAATCGCCTCGAGCTTCGTTGATGGCAACTTTTGTTCGTTTGGTGGTTGTACTTTCTCCACTTCGCCTCCCGGATTCGTTGTGGAGTCATCGCAACATTCTCCAACCTTGCTGCGGTGGAGGGAGTTTCCCCCTCGGTGGCGCACCGGTGAGTGACTTGGAAAGGGTCACTCGTCTCGGACTCCTACTGTTTCTATTGAGTGTTCGGCCAGTTGGGGCGGTGGTAGGACACCTTCAATAGGGGTTGGCTCGATTTGGGGTCCCCACTATCCCGGTTTCATCGCCATTTCCTTATGCCTTCTTCCGAGTGAGTGGGGAAGTGGTGGCAGCAACAACAATGGCGATTTGAACCACTCCCATTGGATCAATTTCGGTTTGTGTTCGGAGGACTCTCCTGGTCCCTCCATCAATCTTTGCTCGTGAAGGATTCTCGGATTTGTGCAATGCTTGCTGCATTTGCAACTCTTTCGTGGCGGCGGCGAGGTCCAGATCCTCATCATCATCGCGATAAGACATCAAGGAGAGGATGTGTGTGTTACGTGGTGCCGAGATAGGGCATATCTTTGGCCTTCTCACGTGCCTCGGCTTCCCTCTCTGCTGTTTCTCCTTTTCCTTATCCTTGAAGATCTGCGGGATATCGTGCGATTGTCTTCATCCGATCTTTGAGATACAGTGGTCGAGTCCAAGGAAGCTCAACAGTTCTTCTTCTTCTTCTATAAACTCAGGCCGTTGGAACTGTTTCCTGGATCGACTCAATTTCTATTTCCTCCATTCTCGCATGACGATTTTGGATGTGCGGGTAAGGTGGGGATAGGATCATCACATCACTATCGCTCTCCATCGCTTCTTCTTGTGTCTCATTGCGCGGACTACGCTATTTCTTGATTTGCCTCTGTTGATCGCCTTCACAGACTTGGGTGTTTCATCAATTACATCCGAGACTCTACTTCTCCAAAGATCTCCAGATATCTGCTCGGTGAGTGGTCGACTCGGCCGGTTTCTCAAGCTCGGAGTGCTTGATGAGTCTTCTTCGTCTCCTTGTTTGTACGAGGGATTTCTAGTTCGAGAGATGGTTTCTTCGAGTCTTGGGCGGCGGGGGCGTCTTTGGTGTTTTTTCTTCGAGGAGCTGGCCGTCTTGGCTTATCAGTTCTCCTCCTTTTGACGATCGGAGAAGGTATTTGTGAGTCCTTCTCGATCCGGCCTGCTTTGAGGCGGGAGACACGGCTGCGGCTGCGGGCGGGTGACTCGCAGCTGGGGCGGGAGCAGGTTTGTTTTTCTTTCTTTGCATGAGCAACTTGATCTTCTTAGCACTGCAGGGGCAACTTTCTTCTTGAGTGGAGAGGAAGCATTTGTATCTTGTGGTCGGTGATTCCCCCTCACTTGTGTCGGCTCTCTTGGCGTAGGCTCTCTTGTGCGCCAGAGAGATTTGATCGAACATCCTCTTGTTAACATGGAACGCCTTTCCATGTCGAGAGGGACTCCTTTCACCTCCATCATCCGGCCAATCACAGGCCATATCCTGGGATCCTCCAAATGTGCCATCTTCCTTGAAGGATTTGTTCCCTACATTCGGCATAGTCTGCTTTGTAGACAAACTCGGCCAGATTGATTTTCCTTTCTTCAATGATCGCGGCCATTACGATCAACTTAGCTTTTGTGATTGGTCAAAGCGCCAAATTTGATGTCAATACATTTGGCAACTATGTCCAATGACTTGTGATAATCCTCCTTCAATGACCTCTTATTTTTTGTGTAAACTATTTTATCAAAGATAGTCGGTCTTGGCTATTTCCTTCCAAGCAGCAGTTAAGTTTACATCAGCTTCGTTAATTTCCGATGCTCCTTCCGTTGGTAATGAGCAGTGGTCAGCCAAATCCTTGGCAGAGATGGTGAATTCCTTTCCGTGAACAGATGATTTTATTCCTTCATCGTGAATCTCAGCATTCACATAGAATTGTGCGACCTCCTCCACATAGGTCATCGAATATTCCATCGTCAGAAACGATTTCAGCCCGGTCGTTTGGAGTTTCTCAGCTATTTTCTTTATGAGGGCGTCATTGGACCCCTGTTTGACCATGCCCTCGAAATCCACGGTAGACCCGGTGTGGATTTGCTTTCCTAACTTAACAAAATCATAAGTTGGTGCCATTTTTCAGGATTTTATCGAAGAAAACTTAGGGATTAATTTGAAGATAGATAGGGTTTTTGAGAGATTTTTTTTTTTTGCTTCTGAGAAAGAGAGAGAGATGAACAATTTTGGTAGTGTGAGAGAGAAACGGGCGAAAATGGTTTAAGTATGGTTTATGAAAGGACGTGCGGACGGTTTTTGAAATGTGATCAAAATCAACGGCTTAGATTTTGCACGCCGATTTAGCATTTAATGTCTCGTATTTAATGCGGCAGCATTTATATCCAATCATAAGCTTGGTGTGCAGCTTTATGTCTGTACACATCATCATTATGCTGACGTCATTCTTAAAAACATTCCCGCTTAGTAAAAACGACTGCGTTTTTGTCACTTTGCTCATAGGTGACTCAGCTTATCCCTTAGTTGATTTAACTCTTCTTCTCACAGTTCTCATGGTGACTCAGCTAACAGCTGACTTGGTATAGTTGTCTTTCCAATACAGCTGATTTACTTAGCTGATTTGTGAGTTCAGCTCTTTTCCCTTTTTGTGTTCCATTTCTTTTCTTTGAGTCTTCTCAATGTTAACTCAGCTCAATTAACCCCAACTCATGCTTGAGTTCTTCAAATCTTGACTCACATAATGGTTTTGTGAAGATATCAGCCAATTGTTTATCAGTTGAGATATATTCCACGATGATGTCCTTCTTTTCAACATGATCTCTTATGAAGTGATATCTGACATCGATATGCTTTGTTCTTGAGTGCAAAACAGGATTTTGAGTGATTGCAATTGCACTTGTGTTATCACACATGATTGGAATCTCTTTTTCTTCAACTTCATAGTCTCAAATTCTTTGTCTCATCCACAGGACTTGGGCAACAATTTTGCCCGCAGCCTATGTATTCTCGCTTCTTTTGTAGAGGTGGCTACTGAATTTTGCTTCTTGCTAAACCAGAAATCGCACTGTTTCCTAGCATTTGACATGTACACGAGGTGCTATTCTGTCGACTACGCATCCAAAGATAGTCGAGTCCGAATAGCCAATTAGCTTGAATCCACCTTCCTTTGGATACCATAAGCCAACTTCTTGGCTTCCTTTCAAGTATCTCAAGTATTCTCTTAGCTTTGTCATATGGCTTTCTTTTGGAGCAGATTGAAATCTTGCACATACACCTACAACAAAGGTGATGTCGGCCCGCTTCTTTGTAAGATAGAGCAATGATCCAATAAGTGCTCAGTATCTTGTTTGATCTCTGAGACTTGCCATCCGCATCCATGTCCATTTTGGTGATGTATTCATTGGTATTTTCGAGAAGACTTCTCCTCCATACCAAATTTCTTCATTAAGTCTCGGTGTATTTTGTTTGACTTATAAACGTTCCATCCTTGAGTTGTTTCACTTGGAGTCCAAGGAAGAATGTCGACTCTCCCATCATGCTCATTTAAAATTTACTTTGCATGAGGTTTGAAAATTTTTCAACACAACTCTTTGTTTGTGGATCCAAAAATGATGTCATCCACATATATTTGAACAAGCAAAGGTATACTCTTTTTGTCTTGAATTACGAAAAGTGTTCTATCTACTTTTCCTTTTGTGAATCCATTTTCGGTTAGGAATTGTGACAAGGTATCATACCATGCTCGGGTGCCTGTTTCAATCCATACAAGGCTTTCTTGAGTTTGTATACCTTATCTCCAAGAGTCTTGTTCAAATCCTCGGAGGTTGTTCAACATACACTTCTTCTTCCAATAAACCATTTAGGAATGCACTTTTTACATCCATCTGATATACAATGAAATTCTTGTGAGCTGCATAGGCAAGAAACATCCTTATAGCCTCCAATCTTGCTACATGAGCAAATGTTTCATCAAAATCGATTCCTTCTTCTTGGCAATATCCTTTGGCTACTAGTCTTGCTTTGTTTCTTACCACAGAACCTTCCTCGTTCATCTTATTCCTGAACACCCATTTGGTGCCAATGACATTTTGATGTGTGGGTCTTTGAACCAATTCCCATACTTTATTTCTTTCAAACTGATTCAGCTCTTCTTGCATAGCTTGAATCCAATGTGTGTCGTCCAATGCTTGTAACACATCTTTGGGCTCTATTTGCGAGATAAAGCATGTGAACATAGCTTCTTGTTGAGTTCTGGATCTTGTTTTGACACCTTCTCTTATATCTCCAATGACAAGTTCGGTGGATGGTCTCTTAGCCATCTTACATCAAAGTTGGAGTAAGTTAGCGGGTTGATCGTCTTGCGGTTGTGTTCTTTGTGTTGACTCTCTCGTAATCACTTAGCTGCCGCAAATTATCCAATTATTTTTGAGATTCAACTATCTCATCTTCTTCTCGAGTTTATAATTCGGCTTTAGCTTGACAAAGATAGGGACTCTTTCAGTATGGTTGGATGATTGACTCATCGGTGACTCTTCAATGTCTTTTCCATTTACATTTGGCTCATCAAATACCACATGAATGGATTCTTCGCAACCATAGTCCTTTTGTTGAGTAGTACTCAGAGGCTTTGCTTTTTCGGTGAGTATTCCAAGAAGATACCTTCATCGCCTTTAGCATCGAAAGCCTTTAGATTGTCCTTGCCATTGTTGTGGATGAAGCATTTACATCCAAATATTCGAAATATGCAACATTTGGTTTTCTTCGTCCAAATCTCATAGGGAGTCTTTGTCAATTTTGTCTGTTTATCATACATCTGTTTTGAGTGTAGCAATTTGTGTTGATTGCTTGACCCAAAATCTTTTTGGTAACCCCGCTTGACTAACATGGTCCTTGCTGCTTCTTTGAGAGTTCTGTTCCTTCTTTCGCAATTCCATTACTGTTTGTGGAGTCCTTGCTGGCGATAGTTCATGACTAATACCATTTTCAATACAATATCGAGTTATTATTCCATTGACAAACTCGGTTCCTCGTATGATCTTATTTTGATAATGGTTTGACTCTTCTCATTTTGAATCCTCTTCATCAATTTGTGGTAGTTTTAGAGAGTTTCTTTCTTCTTACACATGAATATTGTCCATGTATATCTTGAGTAGTCATCTACTACCACCAAGGTGTATTTCTTTCCACTTATTTGTTTGGTTCCTTTGGCCCAAATAGATCCATGTGTAGCAAATGCAATACTCTTGTTGAAGATGGACATGTCTTTTCTTTGAATGAAGATTTGATTTGTTTTCCTTTTCGACATGCATCACATATACTCTCCTTCTTGTATATATCGAGTCGGAAGTCCTTCCACAAGATTACTTCGTGCAAGCTTGTTAATCGTTTTGAAATTTAGGTGACTCGGCTTTTTTTGTGCCATACCAACTTGATTCAAATTTGTGCTCTTTGCTAATAGGCAAGTCTTTGTGTGTAGCGGTTGACCAATCTACTACATACATGTTCTTTTGTCTGCACCCTTGCAACACAACTTCATTCGTTTCAGTATCCTTGATTTGGCATATACCCATGTTAAATCCAACATTATAACCCTTGTCACAGAGTTGACTTATGCTTAGCAAGTTGAAGTTGAGTCCTTCGACATATGCAACATCTGTGATCTCTAATCCATTCCTCTTGATGGATCCAATGCCTCTTATTTCACCTGGAGCTTCATTTCCTCCAAATATGACTTTTGCTCCTTTAACTTCCTTAAATTTTGATAGATTTTTCTTGTTTCCTGTCATATGTCTGGAACAGCCGCTATCCATGTACCAGGTTCCTTGGCACTCAGCTGTTCCTTGAACCTGCAATCAAGGAAATTAAGTTTTAGGTACCCATATTTGTGCAGGTCCTGAGGGGTTAGAGTTGTAAGATGATCCAACCAACTTATAGCCAAATGATTTGACTCTAAGGGGTTGCCATCTATCAGTGCCATAATCATAATTAATCTTTGCATATAGCTTGGGGATTTTAGGTTCATACAACTGTCTCTTTTGTTGTATATGCTGTGTATATGTTTTAGCAATCGCCTTCTTTGGGTAATTGTGGTGTCTATGAGTGTAGTGCCTAGGTGCATATGTGTCTTTGATGAAAGCTCTTGTACTTTTGGAATGGCCTTTCTTTGAGTTCTAGGCCTTTGCCATTTGGGCTTATATTCCATAAGTCTATGCCGATAGTTCACTTCATTCCAATCAGCTTGGCTTGGATATTTTCTACCATTCCCATCATATGTATTTCTTTTATAGATTTTTTAAGGGTTTTGGTAGCTCGCTTCTTCTTTACTGAGTATTTTTGTTTGGAGTTTGCCGAGGAACTCGTTGAATCTCTTCTCATTTGTCCTTTCAAAGTGCACTCAATCGGTTGTTTTCCTTTTCCTTTATAACCAAGGCCAGTTTGCTTGTAATTGTGCTTTGGAGTGAATGTGTGTGTAACATTTAGAGTTTTGGATTTTTTAGACTCTTCATTGCTTGAAGATCCTTTTTCCAAAATCACCTTTGGAGTTTGACATAGCACAGAGGAATTAAATCCTAAGCCTGTCTTGTCTCCACATTCTCTTTGACTCACAATAAGATCATCCAATGATTTGGATGCCTTAGTGAATGAGGCAATAACATTCTTGAGGTCATTCTCCCTCTTCTCTATGGCAGCAATTTCTGCTATTAACTTAGCATTTTCAGCCTTTAAACTATCATTCTCATCAGCTATTTGACTTAGAGTACTCAGCTCCTTAGTCAGCTTTGAGTTTTGGCTTTTGAGTAGGCTGTTTTCCTCATTTAGTAGTGTGTGTGAGGATTTAATGTGTTCAAAATCTTTCATCATTTTGCCTAATGAATCATAAAGATCAGTGGGTGATGAAGTGTGTGTGTCACAGTCACTATCACTAGAGTCTGAGTTTGATGAGTTAGAGTGTACCTCATCTTCCTGGTCAGGTTGACCTTGTTCCTTGGCCATTAAATAGATCAGGGCTTCTTCTTCAGAGTCACTTGAGTAGTCAGCTTCACTGCTCTCTGAATCAACTGTCTCTCTGGACTTGGTTTTTCTCTCGTGATCTCTGCACCATCATTGCCTTTTTCTTTTCTTGTCTTCTTTCTTTGAAGACCTTTCTTTCTTCTTCATCCCTGTATTTGTTGACTACAGGATATGGGATCAATGGCATAGTGACCTGGTTGTCTGAGTTCAGCAAAGATAGATATTCAACCTTTTGATCACTCTTCCATTCTTGGATTGTTAGCCCTTTGATATTGACTTTCGATGATCATTCTCTCTTGGTTGGCCTATCTTCCCTTGATTTGGAGGGAGCGAGTGTCTTTACGGAAGATTCACCCTTTCCTCTCTTGTAGTTCTTATTGAAGAACTTGTTGAACCATCAGGGCTATTTCTTCTGGATCAATGACTTCTTTGGCCTCAACTTTCTTCCCATCCTTAACAATTAGAGCAGCTGTTTTGGGTAAAGCTGTCTCTTCCTGATCTTTTCTTCTCAGCTCAAATTCGTAGGCTTTGAGATCTGAGAATAATTCATGATTGGATGTCTTTGATAGGTCCATGGAATGTCTCAGTGCCATGACCTTCATTTCCCATTCAGTTGGGAGACTTTTTAAGATTTTCATACACATTTCCTTCTGTGTATATTCCTTTCCAAGTGAAGATAGCTCGTTGGTGATTTCTGTGAACCGAGCATCCAGTTGATCCAGGTTTTCTCCTGCGATCATTTTGAAATTCTCAAATTTCTGTATGACCTTTGATAATTTGTTTTCTTTGATTTGCTCCGAGCCTTCACAAATCAATGTTAGCTTGTCCCCATTTCTTTAGCCGTTTTGCATGATTTGACTTTATTGAACATGGCTTTGTCCAATGTTGTGTAAAGAATGTCCTTGGCTACATTGTCAAGGTTGTATCTTTTTTCTGTCATCATTTGTCCATTCGGTTCTTGGTTTTTCAACCATGATGGTCGTGCCGGGGCAACATCCTCTTCTCCTTCACATTTGCGACCCTTCTTACTGTTTGTGTTCACCTTTAAGATTTGCAGTGGCCCATCTTCTATCACTATCCACATCTCATCATGTAATCTTTGATAGATGAGCTCGCATACGAATTTTCCAATCATCAAATTCTTCAATTGTGAACATAGGAATGCGTGTCAAATTTGCCTCCATGATAATAAATTTTAATGATAAAAGGAGTTTTGAAAGTTTAAGTACTAAAGCAGACTTTGAAAAGTTTGGAGATCTAGTTTAGTAACCAGTGCGGAAGGCTCAATGAACCAACCGCTCTGATACCACTTGTAGGTCCCAAGGGGTGTAAGTGTAAGGTTTAGAAGGGGGGGGGGTTGAATAAACCTTACCAAATTTTCGATTTAGTCCTTTTAAATATTTGAGTTGATACTACACAATTTGTGTCCTTGGTGGACAAGTGATTTAGATAATCAGTAGAGTTAGTCTCTCAACAGACTCAAATGAGATGTTGATGGAATAACTCAGCTGTTAAGTCTAAATTAGCTCAACTGTGGTTTGTTTTCAGCGGAAGACTTAACACCCTTAAGTTTGACTAAGCAAGGATTTAGTGCTTGGTTTAGTACTTAGAAATTATCAAGTGGATAGCAAATTTATCGTGAGATATAAGCGGTTAAGATGCGGGAATTAAAGTCTTTGAAATGTAAATGACACAATAAGATTTTTATAGAGGTTCGAAGATGGGGTAATTCTTCTACTCCTCTCTTCTCCAACTCCCGGAGGAATCCACTAGGTATTGATCAATATACAAAGTGGTAACTTGAGTCCGGATACAAGTCTTGATCACACACGGTGACTTGATCCTTTGGGACTCGATCTGGAGATGCCTTGATCACTCGGTGGCTTCTCGTGCGACTCGGCTTCTTCACAGGCGTTTGCCTTGCTACTCTGACTCACTTGCTCAAGCTCTTTGGATTTGATCACGAAGCCCTCCAAAAGCTCAAGACTTGGTTCGACCCTGAACCTTCCTACAATCCTTCGTGGAATGTAGACCCCTTGATTTTTCGGTATTTTCCTCTTCAACCGATTGAAGTTATCTTTCCTTCACGGTGAGTGTTGGATTGATGTTCTTCGTAGTGTAGGCTTGAGGATTGAGAATATTTGATTTTCTAATAATTGCTTGGGCGTTTTTGGTTCTTGTCTCTTAATCACTTGGTCCAACCTTTTATAGTGATCTTTCAAAAATTTGCCCGTTGAAGAGATAGGCTTATTTTTGAAAGTCACTTTCAGTCGTTGGCTTGTCTTGTTGCGATCCTTGGAATTCTTTGTTTCCTCGTATGAATTGTTTTCCACCTTTTCGAGTTCGACACGGTGTAGTGCTTCCCATTGGTTTATTCCTTTGCACGCTTCGGGGACCGAGCACTTCGAGAAAGGTAGTATGGAGATATTACTTGTTTAGGTAATTCTCTTGATTTACGTGCAATGGATCTTTTTCGATTATCTCGACTTGATCGCATTTCCTTGCTTTCCCAGGTGACTTAGAGTCGACTTCCAATCATTGGATGACTCTCATGTCACTTCAACTTGAGACTTGGCTATTCTTGAGTTGACTTGGTGACACTTCACACTCACCATTTGTATCTCGCCTACTTCTTGAGAGAGTTCCGTCTACCCTTCTTTGCCATACTCTTTGTCTTGCAATGAGTCTTCATTTTAGTCTCCAGTTGTCTTCTTGCATGTTTGGGCATGGCTAACTTAACTCAGCTTGACCAGCCTATTTATTACAATGCAGTTTACAACAAAAATGGGGTGCCAACTTCCTATTCTAAGTTTTACATGGCATTCATCAAAATCTAAACAATAAATTTCCTAACAAATACATTATCTATTTTGACACTATCACATCCCAATTTTCTAAATAACTTCGTAGAAATAAAGGAATGCGTAGCCCCGGTGTCAAATAAAACAAGAGCAGGTAGCTTAGATATAGTCAACATACCTGTCATAGTGCCTGGATCCTTGGCTGCTTCCTCTTGAGTCATAGCAAATACTCTTGCTTTTCCAGCCTTCTGTTTTCCTTTATTATCTTCTCTTGGATTCTTTGCTTCTGGACAATTTTGGATAGTGTGGCCTGGTTTCTTACAGCGGTAACAAATTCATTTTCCATACAAACATTCACCCCTATGATTCTTCCCACACTTTGGGCACTGAGGTTTATCCCCCTGGGTACTTGTTCCAGCATATTCACCAGTTCTTGCTTGCTTGTTCTGTGGCCCAATATTAGCTTTTCCACGATTAGTATTGTCCCATTTCCTTTTCTCCATTATGATTTGAGCCTTTCTGTTTCCAAGATCTAAATTTAGTCGGGCTGCAATCTCCAAAGCCCTTTCAATAGTATCTGCATATGTGGTAGTCTTCGTGGCTGCCAAGATACTGCTGATCTCAGTACGTAACCCTTGTTCAAAGCATCTAGCCTTATCATATTCAGTGCTCACCAAACTAGTAGCGTACCTAGATAACTGGTTAAACTTTCTTTCATACTCAGTGACTGTCATTGATCCTTGTTTCAGGTGTATGAATTCCCATCTTTTCTTTTCACGGTAAGATAATGGCAAGTAGTTTTGCATAACCACATCCTTAAATTCTTGCCAAGTCAGATCCCCAATCTGTTGTTGAGTGCGAGTCCTACAATACGATTCCCACCAATGGTCGGCATCTTCAGTCATCTGAAAGATTGCACAAGACACCTTCTGAGCATCAGTGCATGCAATGTGAGTGAATATACACTCTAAAGCACGAAGCCACTCCTCGGCAACTGCAGGTTCTTCTCTTCCATTAAAAACAGGTGGGTTGAATCGACCAAATTGCTCTACCACTTGAGTTAAAGTATCACGTAGATTTGGGGGTTGTGGTTGTTGATTTTGAGCAATGGTGAAATGGTGTGCCAACCCACGCAACACGGTAATCAGATCTTCGCCAGGATTAGCCATCTCTGGAGCATGTGGGGCAGGTGGAGCCTCAGCTGGTGGTTGCTCTTGATTACGACGACCACGTCGGGCCATTCTAAAATTCCAACAACAAAATATATCTAAAATCAACAACCATAAACTAAAATAATACTAATCATTGTTCCTAATAATCATGAACTTACATCAAACTATTTAAGGCACATAAGTAGATGTACACAATAGCAGTATGCCTAAAAAGTCCAATCCAACTCAAAGTTCAGGTGATCAAAGCCTATGAGCTAGTTCTCTAGTATCATGTATGAAGTGTAGTGACTTTGTCAAAATCATGAAGTGCATGACAATATGAAAATTTATTTCATGAAATAAGCTTTCATGTAATATGCACTTGGCATAAATCATATCCTGAACAGAGAGAAATGGTAATCATGTTGAAACTGTTCATATGACATGGCATTCATATCATGTGTAATATGGGAGGCACGGCTCCAACATAGCATTGATCATGTAACATGTCTTGTATTCATGGATCATGTAAACTGTTATGAGGAAATCATGCGTATGTCTTTAGGCTTAGCATCTCACTTCAACTTGGGGCATGAAGTTTTCAAAAACAATCGTCCCTGAGATTAAACTTCAACTCAAAAATCAACTCGACACCTATAAAATCATTTTTCAGAGTATAGTCCGGAAATCTTGCTCTGATACCACCTCTGTAGCGCCCCAATTTTGAAAAATGTAGTTTTGGGCTTTAAGGAACGCTACATTAGTGTGTACCTAACTTTAAATAACTTTCAACATCGACAGAGCATTTCAAACCAAGATCAAATAACCACGCTCACAGGCGGGTTAGCCCAATTCACAAAATACAGCGGAATCATTATATAAGTAGATGAGTCACAACTCATCTCAACAGTAAACAAAAGAAAGCTTATTTATAGACTCAAGTTTATCAGCTTAAAGTTTAAGAAAGAGGGGAATAGGGACTTTAGGACTCCAAAAGTATTTCATCATGCCCAAGTCTTCGTGTCATACTTCGCCTCAATTTGAAAAATATAATATGGGGTGAGAGCTATAAAAATACACTCAGTGGGGTACACTTAAGCGACTGCGTAATTAATTACAACTAGTAGAGATGCATCATACGTGGCATTTGTACGGACGGACCGTAACTTTGTAATATATACGAGCTCATAATGTGAAGTGATCGTCACCACAACACATAAATATGTAACATGTACGGTACAACCGCAACATGGGATTCATGCAAAACATACTAATCATGATTAATTAAACAGTCAACTTGCATTGAATAGCAATAGAACACGGTTAAGTGTAAAGGTAACCCCACCTTTTTTATGTGCAAAATGATTGTGCAGGATGCAAGTCCTAGTTCCCGGGCTCAATCTCGTCTCCTACACAAAATAGCATAATATATCTTAGAAGCCTGAAATGGAAATATAATAATATATAATAATTTAAATATGCTAGATAAATCTATCCTTAAAATTTGGGGGCATTTGGATGTGAAATGAAGAAATTAGGAGCGAAACGGAATAATAAGGATGTTCGGGTCTCGTTTTCTTGAAGTTGGTAGATTGAAGGGAAATATTGTGATTTTGAATAGACTTTGCATATAAGGAGGGTATAACGAGACTATGGTTCAAATTTGAGGTCAATCGGAGTTCGTTTGACCCCTTTCGGGTCAAAAACGAGAAAGTTAGGACTTAAGGAATTTTAATTAAACATTTTAGGGGTCAATTTGCAGAACTCTAAGAGTTGAGTTGGGGGAAAAATTATAATAAGCTGAAAATTGATATGGGAGGACTAAACTGAACCTGGGAGGGGTCAAACTGAAGTTTTCAAAAATTGCAAACAAGTCCAAAAGAATTTCAAATTCTGTTTGGCATCCCCAATACTTCCAACTTTTACTCATTCACATCCCCACCGCCGTTTGCCACCGTGCCGACCTCCGACGACGCCCCGAACCAGCAGCCACCGCTGCCATGGAGCTCTCCTACCCAACCCCAAGCCATTTCCGGCCACTTTGGCCGGAAAATACCTATACGCACACACGCACAACGCACGCACACACACACGCACACACGGCGGCGCTCCGTGCGTCGCCGCCACGCACCACCCTCTCAATCCAACCCCCAGACACCTCCTATACCAGACATGGTGGCTTCCGGCGACGTGAACGGAGGGAGTAAAAGCAAGACGGGAAGTGGATGAAAAAATAGCAAAAAATAAAAGAAATTTCGAAATATATTTGACTTCGATTCACAGTACAAACAAACTCGAATCATGGAATTGATCGGTGGGATTTGAATCCCTTGAAGGGACGAAGAGAACGGTATAAAGCTCGTCAATTTTGGACCGGTGGATCGCCGGGAATCGGCGGTCAAAGATGACGCTGCCGGTGAGTTCGCGAGACGATTTTCAGAGATGTCTTCGGTGATCTTCCGGTGATCTAGAGCTCCGATCTGAGATTGGAAGGTGGCGTTAGAAACCTAATTGAATGGACTTTCTAACGGTATAAGGTTTGTGAAAATCCAACGGTCAGATCTCTGTAGATCTTGAGTCAAAGGTTTCAAAATTTTAACTTTACCGGCGATTTGCTGGCGAACGAGAAATCGAATCGAAATTCCGACTTTGGATTTGGAACGAGGGCAACGAGAGGGCTCGAATAAGGTATGATTTGTTAATTTCCACCGCCGATGGCCGGCGGCGGCAGCGTGGTGGTGGGCGATCGTAAACTCACGGAGGTGGTGAGGGAGAGAGAAAATATTCTTACCTGTTAAGGAAGATTTTTTTTTTTGGAAAGTTACTTGATATGGAAATGTATTATATAAAAGGAAATAAATGGGTTTTGGATATTTATGATAGGCTTGACAATTGGGCCAAAAATTTGGGATGAAAATAATATATCTTGATGATTTATTTATATTTTGTTGATCTTGAAATAAACTGATTTGTGAATTAAAATTAATAGGAAGCCCCGTAATTAAATTTATATTTTTCTACCCAAATTATATAATTTAAATAATACTCTTAATTAGCTATAAATCCCAATAAATTACTAATCTAATTCCTTAAAAATTGCGAAAAATTTACCCTAAATTTTAAGATTCAAACTCTAATACCGGGTATTACAACTTTCTTTGTACCTTCATAAATAGTTTCCAATTTTTCTCATACTTCATGTGCGGACCTTATTCCTCTAATACGATTGTATTAAGTGGCGGTAAGAGAACAATGCAAAATATTCAAGGCCTTACCATTTAGAGAGAATGACTTCTTGTCGTTATCGTCGAATTCTTTGAAACTCTTCTAGGTCGTGGTTCCATCCTCCAACTTCTTGGTTGGTTGAGCTATCCCTTCAATAACCGCATTCCAAATGTCGAAACTGCAACCTTGTAGAAAATACTCCATTCGATCATTCTAAAAAGCATAGTTGTTGGCGTCGAATAGTGGTGGCTTATTAGTGGAGGCGCCGGTGGTGAGGTAGCTTTCACTCGTAGCTATGGATATCCTCTTTACTCGCAAAGGTTAAACGAGCTTGCCAAAGAGTTTGGCTCTGATACCACTTGTTAGTCCAAGTGGCTACAAAAATCTAGAGAGGGGGGTGAATAAATTTTCCCAATTTTTGGATTTACGCCCTCTTTTTTGAATGTGAAGATGATGACCAAAATTAAAGTGCGGAAATGTAAAGAACACACAATGATTTATAGAGCTTCAACCCACCTAGGGTCTAATGCTCTACCACTCGGTATGTCCGAATGGATTTTGAAAGGGAAAAAGTATATTAATAGATACCAAACTATTACAATATTTTACCTTGAAGAGTACCACACTCTTCTTATAACACCATCTATGAAGATTACCACAATCTTCTTACAACAATGAAGAGCACCACACTCTTCAACACCTAGAATCAACTAAGTGTGTTCTTACCACAAGAACACTAACACGGATGTCTTGTTTTGGATGATTTAAACCAATTAAAGATTACAACTCAAATGAAGTATATAAGTGCAAGTCTAATTAAGAATGAAGCCTAATACTCAAAATGTGCAAGTGTAAGACTTAGGCTAAATACAATAAGTATATGTAAAGTGAAGAACAAGAAGTTTGCTTGTTGTTTGTATTGATTGTGTTGTTTTTAATCCTTCAAGCCTTCAAGTATTTATAGGAGAGCTCTTGGATTTGAATCCCAGCATAGGCTCCTCCTTGGAGATTGAAATCTGTAAAAATTTGCAAATCAAATGGAGAAAATAGTTGTTAGAAATCAATCCCACAATTTCATGAAAAGTTGTCTACTGTAACAGATAGTTTCTTCTGATAAAACTTTAGGTCGATCGGTCAACTTCTAATATGAAAAAGACGTTTAAAATTAAAAATCACAGGTTAAATAGGGGGTCAGATTGGTCCAGGGAAGGGTTGGACTGGTCGACCAAGGGTTCGACCGGTCGCCCTAGCCCTGGACCGGCCACCCTCCTCAAAATGTGAAACAGAAACAAATTTGGGCAATTTGTAACTTTCAGGCACCGGTCGACAAGGTGGTCGACTGGTCGGCCCACCAGTCGGCCTCCTAGTCGACAGGTCGGCCTTCCCTATTTTTCTTTCTGTTTCGATTCTGTTTCAGTTTTCTTCTACAGGCACGGGTTGACCTCAAAACAGAAGTGTTGTCCCCTTTTTGTCAAAAATGAAGTTAAAAAATACTCCAAAAAATTAGTAAAAATTATTTAAATCATTTTGAAGTATTTGGACAACATTTGTGGTCATTATTTTGGTGTAAAACTCAATTATATGAAATAATCAAAATTATGATAAAAATATTTGTCTAACAATATATAATGTAGGAATACAAAAAAATCAACATCCAATTGAAACATAAAAATCAAAGACTATATATAGTTTTTAAAAACTATATAAGTTCACTTATATTAAAAACTATGTACAGTCTTTGATGTTTGTGTTTCTTTTTTAAAATCCTAATGATGATGATGATACATAAGAATACTGATAATGATGATTACTTTTTTAAAATTCTTACGTATATAGTTTTCTAAAATCATTGGAATATTGACACATATATATTATTATGAGTAACATATCTTTTGGTAAACTTTGAATTTTGGAGCCGCTAATTAACAATAATTATTGCAAGATCGGTAACATATCTTTCTTCCGAAATAATTATTGTAAAATCATAACATTTGGTGCCATTTGTATAATAATAAGTAGGAATATCATTTATAATATTAATTAATTGTTGCAAAATCCTATTATTTTGTAACGTTTGGTAAAATTATAAAGTAATACAATTTATAGTATTTTCCTAATATATATAAAAAAACTTTGAACAAAACAAGATCAATGGTTAGGATTGTATAATAAAATATTTCCGAGTATAAGAAGTAAAATGAGCGGAATTTTTTTTCTTTATTTAATTTCGTTTTCCCCCTTTCTTTCTTTGTTTATTTAATTTTATTTTCTTTTTTTTTCTTAAGTGGTCATTTATTAACAATAATAATAGTGAAAATAGCACCAAGAAATTATTTAAAATTGTGAATAAATAAATTATTTTTCTTGCGTAATTTTATATATATATATATATATATATATTTTTTTTTTTTTTAAATTTAATTTTCTTAATATAATTTTTCTATTTTTTTAATTTTAATAAAAATATTTATTTTTAATCACCAAGAAATCATTTAATAGCATGAAATTTCCTCCTAAATAATATTTTGATGCCACTTATAATTGAACTAATGGCTTGACAAACAATAAGACAAATTTTGGACAATATAGTTTGGGGATTAAAATAATTTTAAAGTTACTTGACATCTATATGTAAGTTTAAAAATTATTTTAAGAGTAGTTAAAATCATCATAGGTAAATATTTACCGACAAAGTTAATACCTACAATATTTATATTTGCCGACAATACGTTCGAAGTCGAATTTTCAAAAGAGAAAAAATAATATAATGTAATTTAACTGTTTGACTTGTATTATGGCTTTTTGAGCTTCACTATTTGAGTAAACTCTTTTGATAGAGGTTGATGTCAATTAGGAATTGATTAGGACTTGTTTATTAGAAACATATAAACTTTTTATTATCCAGAAGTTACAAGACTTTGTTTTCAAAAATTATAATATCATTTATAATGAACATATAGTAAAAGTATATTCCAAAAACAAATGTAATAAAGAATACTAATTTAACAAAATTATACCTAATTGCAATTGAAACAATACAAAACAAATATTTAGATATTTATTCCAAAGCATGATATAAGAAACAAATATTTTATTAATAATAATATATTGTTCATAGAAACACTCTATAAAAGATTACATCAAAAATATCCAAATACAAAAAAAATCTAGAAGTAGTTCAAAAACATCAATCATATATCACTCTAATCATTTTTCTTCTTGATTCTCTCATATGAATCATCATTATTAAATATTGACACATCAAAAATGTGGTTGGCACGATTAGAGAAAACCAACACTTCACCATCTGAAATATTATTCCGTTATCATGGACGAATTTGCTCCATCGACCCGTAAAATCGAACGCACCATAGGGGCTGACCATTTTGATCGTCCAAGTTTGTCCGTTCACATTATGCATATCACAATTTAATGGTGTAAAACCATTAAAATGACTACCGAATTTACATGGAAGACGCTGACACAAAAAATTTAATGTAATTAAAATTTGTAATGAATTTCTAATGGAACAATATAATAAGTCATTCCAATAAATTTCTCAGAAAAATAACAGGAAAAAATCAAAACTATAAAACTAATAACAAAAAAAAAATATTATGACGGGATAGAAGTTTTATATATGAACAGGAAATATATGTTGACACAAAAAATATTGACAAAAAATATGTTAGTATGAGGAATAATAAAAAAATAAATAAATCATAATTCAAAAAACAACTTAAAAAATACAACAAAACTCTCCGGAATAATCAAAAAAGAAACTTACTAAATATTGTCCGTACAGATCTACAATATAGTTTATATAAAAACTATTGTTTATTACAGAATTCGAGTTCAATACTGTTGATGTTGGCGGGATATTTGATAAAAACGGAAATAGAGGGGAACGTGAAGATGAAGCCATATTTGGTGGTTATGCTTCGAATTTAGGATCAACAATATCAAAGTGTTTCTCTAATGCAATTTAAGTAGTATAAATATAAGAGGATAATAATAAGCTGACAAAAAAATCTCTGAACAATAAATCAATTGTTAATTCAATGGTGAAAGATACGTAAAATCATAATTCGTCTATTTTATCTATTATTAAATAATTTAGGAAAGTTTGAATAGTCATTAGTATTTAAAACTTGATTAATTAATATTATATTGTACAAAAAAGTAACGACACCATTGAAACAAATAAATAATATATTTGATGAAGATATGATTTATAGAATCAACATAATCATTGTAATATATATGAACAGAAGAACTGACGTATACTAATATTAATTATAGTGAAATACTACTTATAATTTTTAAAATCTATATATTATATATAGATAGAATTGATAGTATAAAGTCACTTTTAGTATAAAGTAGGAATACCATTTATAATTATTTTTCTAATTTTTATACATATAAAATATAAATACCATTTATGATATTTTCCTAATTTATATACATATAAAGTAGGAATACCATTTATAATCTTTTTTTATTATATTTTTCTAATTTATATAATTACAATGATTTTCTTATAATATTTTCTTAATATAAGCATTTATAATGTTTATAATTGTTTCCTAATATAATAAGTAAAAAGAGCGGATTTTTTTTTCAAACTTCTGCTATTATATATATAGATGAAATTAATGCTATGCTTATATGGTGATTTTGTTGGGTTATTGCTTCTGGAAATAAAGTCAACCCACAATGCCCTTTTCAAGAAACAAGTTTTGCTTTTGCCTTTAATTTGCTGTGTTCTAATCAATTAAGGATGCTTCCCTTGATCACAATAAGACAGACGACTTTTCAGGAACCTTACTATTCATTCTGTTGTCTAATGTTCCGAATTTGTAGATCATAATTTTCCTTACAAAAATCACTCAGAATGAGTCCACTGTTGAGTATTTATTCTCCCTTTTGTTAATGAGCACGTCTCTTGTCATACGGTCTAACGGATCTAAGTCCGTTAGAAGATCCCCACCTGAATCAACTCTGAAAAAAAAAAGAAGACTAATAAGAAAACCCGCTCTCTTATTGTCGCTCCACCTCTAGCCTCTCTCCTCCTCTTCTCTGTATCCTTTTCCAAACTCAAGCATATTACTATTCTTCTCTCTGTAACTTAAAGTTGCAAATCTTTGAATCGCTATCTGCGAAAACATGATTATCTCTCTGTTTATATATAAATATATACATAAGATGTTCTTTGTTGCTTTAAAAAAAGAAGATGATCTTTGTAGTGTTTATATTTAGATCCTACAGATCAACATTGTACCAACATGGCATCTAGTCTTCTCTTCCTCACAGTATGTAATATTTGAAGAGCTACAAGTCTCACTTGCTTGACTCTTTCTTGGACAAACCAATCCTGAAATCTCACAATGAATAATAAAATCAAACAGGTCATGCCTAATATGCAAATTGCAAATATGAGAAACAGAGGTATATCAGTTGGCATCCTCAATTAGATACTCGACAAGCTATGAAATTTTAAACTATCGAGGTTCATGCTTTCTATTCATATATCTTGCTTTAAATTTGGTGTAAATAAATTTGGTGTAAATTGATTCAACCATTATTCTTTGAAAAAAGAATTCATTCATGCAATTCAAGTGTTTGTTGATTTGACTGAATAACTCCGAAGCATTTCAGGAGCAGTACTAATACCTTTCCGGTGGGCTAACAATACTTTATAATACTTTTAAGGGGGAAAATTATACTTTTTAGGGGGATTACAAAATACTTTTCATGAGGACTGAAAATATCTTTTAGTCTGAAAAACTAATAATTTTCAAAGAAACTGCTGCTACTTTTTAGGAAAAAAGAATAATACTTTGTCAGAGAGGATAACAAAAACCTTTCATGGAAAAAACTAGTACCTTTTAGAGGACTTACTAATACGTTTTGGGGGGATTACCAATACTTTTGAGGGAAAAAATAAATATTTTTCAGGAGGACTACTCAAATACTCTCCAAGGAACTAATAATACATTTTCGATGGACTGCTAATACATTTTAGGGTGAAAACTAATACTTTCCAAGGTCCTAATAAGTTGCATGCCAGTGGCTAATATTACAAAAATGCCACTGAATCGATTTTGGGATCCGTCTAATGGATTTTGGCCCATTAGACCGTCTGACAAGAGTTTTTGTCCAAAGCATAATATCTCCCGGATTATCTGGCCCACCGTCATGAGAGATTACGGTTTTGACTCTTTTTTCTTAGTTGGTTTTACCACTGTTGTGGTAAAAGGAAATTAGGGAATGACAAAGTAAAAGGAATGGTTATACATTGAATTGTCCATAAGAAACAAGGTCAGTATTTCCCACTATGGTAATGCTGTTTATCTAGAATTCCAGATTATCCACACAAGATGTTACTACATACCTTATCAGTTATCATGTTGAGTCAAATTGAAATTGATTATGAGCATCTTAATGTCTCTTCACACTAGTTTATATATATCTTGAGACCACAGTTAAGGCCCAATTAATGGGTGGTGGGGGCAGCCTGGTTTCCACTCGTAAAAAATATCTACTTGATATGAATAAATAAGTAATATTAATGTATGCATAAGTAAGTAGTTGTAGAAAAAGAAGAAAATTTGGTGATCAATATTCATGGCTGCACTACTTATGATCTTATTTGCAGCAGCTTTGATATTATTAATCGTTGTTGTTCTAGTACTTGTGAATATAATCATAAGAAAAATCACGAGGAAAGTGTACTTAAATCTTCCTCCGGGCAGCTATGGATGGCCGATTGTTGGTGAAACGTTGGAATTTCTTGGTGCTGGATTGGATGGGACACCTGAGAAATTTATAAAGGATAGAAAGGAAAAGTACAAATCTCCTCAAGTGTTCAAAACATCGTTGATGGGGGAGCATATGGCTGTTTTGTGCGGGACTGCAGGTAATAAATTCTTGTTCAGCAATGAAAATAAGTTAGTAAGAGTGTGGTGGCCGAGCTCTGTGAGAAAATTGCTTGGACCATGCATAGCAACAAGCGATGGGGATCAAAGGAAGCAAATGAGGAAGATGGTGTCTTATTTTGTCAGCCCTGATGCTTTCACAAGGCTTTACATTAAAACTATGGATTTGGTTTCCCAACAACATATCAAAACTCATTGGCAAGGTATGTATGAATATATATATAGAATAGTACTAGAAGTAGTCTCATATATATATAGTTTGTTTTGATGTTGGTGAAGGTAAAGAGGAAGTCAAAGTGTTTCCAACCATCAAATCATACACGTTTGAACTCGCGTGTCGCCTATTTATGAGCCTTGAAGACCCGGTGCAGATCTCAAATCTTGCTTCTCTGTTCAATATTTTCTTGAAGGGGATAATCTCCATCCATTTCAACTTCCCAGGAACAAGATTCTACAATGCGAAGAAAGCTACATCTGCTATAAAGAATCAACTTGAGAAGATAGTGAGACAGAGAAGAGCTGCCCTGGAACAGAATAAAATGTTTAATGTACCTCACAAAGACCTTCTGTCACATTTGCTTGTGACCCCCGACGAAAATGGCAAGTTTATGTCCGAGTCAGTGATCGTAAACAACATACTTATGCTACTCTTCGCCGGTCACGACACTTCAAGTGTTGCCATAACAATGGTGATGAAAAATCTTGCACAACTTCCTCAGATTTACGACAAAGTGCTGAGAGGTGAGTTATACATACAAACATGTTTTTGAATGAACCAAACATTTTTTATATAATTATCCGGCCCTCTCAACAAGTTTTTTTAATTTGATGGCGACAGAGCAGAATGAAATTGCAACATCAAAAGGGGCAGGGGAGTTTCTGCAGTGGGAGGACATACAGAAGATGAGGTATTCCTGGAATGTAGTTTGTGAAGCCACAAGAATATCACCACCGGTAACAGGAGCTTTTAGAGAAGCATTAACCGATATAAGTTATGCAGGTTATCACATTCCCAAGGGATGGAAGGTAACCAAATTTATTCATTATATTTATTGATCAGTAGAACCTTGCTTTCTCATAATATTATTATACTCTCAGTTGTACTGGAGCTCGTCTTTGACACACGGAGACCCAAGCTTATTTGAAGACCCCACAAACTTTGATCCATCAAGATTTGAAGGTGCAGGTCCTGCTCCATTTTCGTACGTTCCGTTTGGTGGGGGGCCTCGTATGTGCTTGGGGAAAGAGTTTGCTCGCCTCGAGATACTTATTTTTCTTCATAACATTGTCACAAGATTTAGGTGGGATTTGGTGATTCCTGGTGAGAAAATAGCATACGATCCCATGCCAATACCTGTGGAAGGACTTCCTATTCGTCTTCACTCTCACTCTGCTCATGCTTAATTAGGATGCTGCTAACATGTATCTTGTCATCAAACTCATAGCACGAAAAGTAAACTGAGAGCTTAATATGGGTCATGATTTTGGATAAATGTGGTTTACATTGCTATTTGCTATTTGTGATTTAGGATCATAATTAAATTGAAATGCAGTTGCATATACATATTAAGCATGCTGTGAGTTTTACCTGTATATTTGCACTGACAACTAATATTAGAACAAAATGAGACTATATATTCTCCATCAAACTTTACCTATTGTACTACAATCTTTCAACCATCCAACTTCACTCTAAATTTCCAAACACCCTCTACTCAATTGTTTTTTGCTCCATTAATCTAGGTATTCCACTTTTTTGTTTCTTCAAAAATATAAAAATAAAAAAGGTAGTCGAATATGTCATTATATCCAAATATTAGTCATTAACTAATTAATCACTACCGCGATTATTGGGTATCTATGTGCCTCAAGATAGAACAAATATTACAAGTTAATAAACCTATGGGAACTGGATTAAATGATTACAGCCCAAACTATAAAAAAAAATGAATAAAAAAACTTGAATATAAAGAATAGCAGCGATTAGGGCAAAAAACCCTAATCTCCAGATCTGAGAAAAATCGTAGGCTCAGGGCGCTAATTTTTCACCCAAGAATTATCTCACAACTATCTCGAGTACAAGAACTCCACTAGGAAGCTCAAGCCAGCAGATTGTCACCAAAGCCCACCGAGGACACAACCCAGACAAACCCTAGATCTTTCCGGATCTCACCAAACACACTTCGTCCCGTACATTGAGTTCGTGAACGAAAAAGACAACTCACAAATGCCTCGTGATTTCACCCAGAATATATACACACACACACACACACACACACACATATATATATATATATATATATATAGTAGTTTAGAGAGAGAGAGAGCGCACAGAGATTCCGAGGTTGAAACTCAGAAGTTAGAGAGAGAGAGAGTGTGTGGAGCATTCCGAAATGAATTAGGGTTTCAACAAGTAGTTTAGATATAGTATAAGTCAAAGGCTCAGATTTTCCCAAACAATCAACGGCTGAGATATGCTAAGATAAGATCCGTGGGATTATGCATTCGGATCCCGCAATTTGACTCAGCTGACCCGAGTTAATGTCAAAAATGGGCTGGCATCAGTTGGGCTATGAGTTCAAAGTGGACTGGACCATATTATAGATAATGGGCCTAATTACCATTTAGGTCACATATATCAACAATCTCCACCTTGGCCCAAAGACTGTAAGAGATAACATGAAGCACAAAGAAAAAACAGCTTTCATCATCGTATTTTGCCTATTTCGCACAAGGTTAGGTTGGATTTCTGTCATAATGAGCACAAAGCAAAATATGACTTCCAGGTATCAGTAAGCACAAAGTAAAACTGAACCTTCCATCAGACTTCAACTAGCACAAAGCAAGCCAATATCCAATGTTTTGGGACTGCAAACAAAAACAAAGTAAGTTGCAACCCCAAAGGTTAAATAACCGGGTAAACTAATCACCATTGTCAAAATTCAGGATGTTTAAATAAGTTTTAAACTTATATACGGGTAAATACTTGGTACCCATATCTGCAGGGTTGTATTCAGATGTAATTTTTTCAAACTAATTAAACCTTTTGAAGCAATATCTCTTATATAGTGAGAATGTACATTAATGTGTTTAGTTCTATCATGAAACACAGAATTTTTGCAGAGCTGAATACCAGATTGGCTATCAGAAAACACTACTATTTTTTCTTTTAAAAACCAATTTATGAAATCAAAGCCTTTTAACCACAAGGCTTCTTTTAAAGCTTCAACGACTGCAACATATTCTAACTCAATGGTAGACAAAGCCACAATATGTTGCAGTTGTTATTTCCAACTAATGGAAGAGCCATGAAAAGTAAAAATATAAGAAGTAGTTGATTTTCGATTGTCTCTATCATTGGCATAATTGGATTCCACATACCCCTTTAAAACTCTTTACATTTTGAAAAATTTAGACCATACTTCACAGAATGACCCAAATATCTCAGCAACCACTTAATGGCATTCCAATGGATAATGCAAGGATTTGCCGTGTACCTGCTCAAACAACTTACAACATATGATATATCAGGTCTTGTATTGACCCTGAGGTACATAACAGATCCTATGACATTAGCATATGGAACATTTTTTCTTAGATTCAAAATCAGTTTCTGTTTTAGGTGATTGTTTGTTAACACAAATGTGCAGCAAGAGGTACATTCACTGGTTTTGCATTAGAAATAGAAAACTTTTTCAAGATTTTTTCAACATAAGGAGTTTAGCTCAAATAAATCGCAGACTGTTTTCTATCTCTAATGATATTCATGCTAAAAATCTTTTTGGAATCTTCTAAGAACTTCATATCAAATTTATCACTCAAACAAGATTTAACATGATCCACATATTTGATACAAGGACTAGTAAGTAACACACCATCCACATAGATAAGCAAGAAAACAGGAGAATTGACATTTTTTTTTAAAATACAGGCAGTGGTCAAAGCTGCTTCATTTAAATTATAATGACAACATGCATTCATCAAATTTCTTATTCCATTGTTTAGGGGATTGTTTCAAGCCATATTAAATTTTTTAAGCAAACACACATAATCAAACTTAGATTTTTCAACAAAGCTCTCAGGCTGCCTCATATAAATGTTTTCATCTAAGTCACCATTCAGAAAAGCAGTTTAACATCAAGCTGTTTAAATTCCCAGTCAAATTGAGCAACTAGAGCAAGCATATATAATCTTGACAGTAGTAAACTTACAACAGGATCAAAGATTTATGTGTAATCTATACATTCTTTATGAGTAAAACCTTTAGCTACAAGTCTAGATTTATATCAGACACTATCATTTTCATTCTTGACTTTAAACAACCACTTACAATACACAACAGAACAATAATCATGTTTGGGAACAAGAATCCAGGTTTTATTAACATGCAAGGAATTCATTTCTTTACTCATTGCATTTAACCACTCAGTAGAATGTTCAGATTTGAAAACTTTAGTGTTGGGAAATTTATTGTTTAGATTTTGATGAATGCCATGTAAAACTTAGACTAGAAAGTTGGCACCCCATTTTCCTTGTAATTCGTATTGTAATAGATAGGGCTAAACAAGCTGAGTCAAGTCAGCTATGCCTGGAAATACAAGAAGTCAACTGATGATGTAAAGAGAAGACTCCGCTGAGGAACAACTGAGTATGGCCAAGATAGAAAACCAAGGACTCGACTGAAGGAGTATCAACTGTGAGACGGCTGTGAGAAGAGTCAGTTAAGTCAACCCAAGAAGCCAAGTCAAGTTGAAGTGACCGATGAGTCTTTCAATCATTGGATCAGACTCAAGTCACCTGGGAAAAGGCAGCTGCAAAGAAGAGTTAACTGAAAAGAATCTGTTGCACAAAAGTCAAGAACATTACTTAAATAAGTAATACTTCCATGCTGCCATGTGTTAAAGTACTCAGTCCCAGAAACGTGCAAAAGAAATAAACCAATGGGAAGCACTGCACCTCGTGTCAGATTCTGAAAAGCTGAACATTCATTTAATACGAGGAAAGGTCTACATCTCAAGATTGAAGACCAAGAAAAGACAAGACAACGAACATAAGTGACTCTTGAAAATCAGCCTATCTCTTCAACGGGCAGATTTTTGAAAGTTCACTATAAAAGGCTGAGGAATCACATTGAGAAAAGGTTACCTTGAATACAAAAAACCACGAACGATCAAGCAACATATATACTGTAACCTGCAAAATATTCTCAAGTTATTCAAGCAAAATCCTCAAGCCTAAATCTCGAAGGAAATCGATCCAACACCAAGATGTGAAGGAAAGACAACTTCAAACTGTTGAAGAGGAAACTTTTGAAGAATCAAAAGGGGTCTACTTTCCAAGGAGGGTTGTAGGAAGGTTCAAGGTCGAACCAATCTCAAGTCATTGGAGGGCTTCGTGATCAAATCCAAGAAGCTTGAGAAAGTAAGCTGAAGTAGCAAGCAGTCGCCCTGTGAAGAAGCTGAGTTGGACGAGAAGCCAACTGCGTGATCAAGGCATCTCCAGACTGAGTCCCAAAGGAGCAAGTCAGCTGTGTGATCAAGACTTGTATCTGGACTGATAACCACTTTGTGAATTGATCATTACTTAGTGGATTCCTCCAGGAGTTGGAGAAGAGATGAGTAGAAGAATTACCCCATCTTCGATCCTCTATAAAAATTATTGTGTGATTTACATTTTAGCATTTTATTTCTGCATAATCACTTCATATCTGCTGATAATTTGCTATCCAACTGATAATTAATAAAGTGCTAAAACCAAGTGTTAAAATAAAGTTAAATCAAATTCAAGGGTGTTAAGTCTTCCGCTGAAAAATCCATCACAGCCAAGTTAAGGTTTAGACTAAACAGCTGAGTTATTCTATCAACAGCTCTATCGAGTTTGTTGAGTGGCTAACTCTGCTGATTAACTAACTTAGGTGTGTATTAAACTCTGTAACTTATTTAAAAGGACTAAATTCGAAAAGTTGGTAAGGTTTATTCAACCCCCCCTTCTAAACCTTACTCACACCCCTTGGGACCTACAAGTGGTATCAGAGCGGTTGGTTCATTGAGCCTTTCGCACTGGTTACTGAACTAGATCTCCAAATCTTTCAAAGAAATTTTTAACACTTGCTCTTTCAAAAGTTTTTTCTTGGCAAAGTAACTATCATGGAAGCAAATTTGACACGCATTCCTATGTTCACTATTGAGGAGTTTGATGACTGGAAAATTCGTATGCAGGCTCATCTATCTGCTTTACATGACGAAATGTGGCTAGTGATAGAGGATGGATCACTGCAATTATTGAAAGTGAAACACATAGCAAGGAGAGCATTTGCAATTTGAAGAGAGAAGAAGCTGTGGCTGAAGCAAGACCAGCCTTAGTTGAAAAACCAAGGATGGAATGGACCAATGATGACAGAAAGAGATACAACTTGGACAATGTGGCCAAGGATATTATCTACAAGACTCTGGACAAAGCAATGTTCAATAAAGTCAAGTCATGCAAAACAACAAAAGAAATCTGGGATAAACTAACTTTAATTTGTGAAGGATCAGAACAAATTAAAGAAAACAAATTATCTATTGTTGTTCAAAAGTTTGAAAACTTTAAAATGCTTGCAGGTGAGACAATGGATCAGCTGGATGCTAGATTCACTGAAATCACAAATGAGCTCTCAGCACTTGGAAAGGAATACACACAAAAGGAGATGTGTATGAAAATCTTAAGGAGCCTCCCAGTTGAATGGGAAATGAAGACTATGGCTCTAAGGCACTCGATGAACCTATCAAAAACACTAATCATGAGCTATTCTCAGATCTCAAAGCTTATGAATTTGAGCTGAGAAGAAAAGATCAAGAGGAGACAACTGTACCCAAAACAGTTGCACTAATAGTCAAGGATGGAAAGAGAGCTGAAATCAAGGAAGCCATTGACTAGGAGGAAATTGACCTAATGGTTAAAAGATTCAACAAGTTCTTCAACAAGAACTACAAAAGAAACAAAGACGAATCCTCCAGGAGACATTCAGCTCCCTCCAAGTCAAGGGAAGATAGACCACCCAAGAGAGCTGAGCATCAAAAGGTTGAATATCAGAGAGCTGATAACCCAAGAACACAAAGAGCTGATCAAAGACCTGAGAACCTGTGTTGGAATTGTAGACAACCAGGACACTTTTCTATTGACCGTCCATATCCAGTACATGAATGAAGAAGAAAGAAGAGTCTTCAGAGAAAGAAGACAGGAAAAGAAAAAGGCTATGTTGGCTGCAGAGACTGCTGAGACAGTTAAGTCTAAAGAAGCAGCAGACTCAGAAAGTAGTGAAGCTGACTACTCAAGTGATTCTGAAGAAGAAGCAATGATCTGTCTAATGGCTAAAGAACAAGATCAACCCGACCAAGAAGATGAGGTACACTCTAACTCATCTCACTCAGATTCTAGTGACAGTGATTGTGACACACACACTTCATCACCCACTGATCTTTATGATTCATTAGGCAAAATGATGAAAGACTTTGAGCACATTAACTCCTCACACACACTATTAAACGAGGAAAACAGCCAGCTCAAAAGCCAAAACTCACAGCTGACTAAGGAGCTGAGTATTCTAAGTCACATAGCTGATGAGAACAAAGAACTGAAGGCTGAGAAAGCTAAACTAATAGCAGAGATAGCTGCTATAGAAAAGAGGGAAAATGATCTCAAAAATGTGATTGCATCATTTACAAAGGCATCTAAATCATTGGATGATCTTATTATGAGCCAAAAAAGAGTGTGGAGATAAGACATGCATATGATTCAATTCCTTTGTGCACAGTCAAACTCCCAGAGTGATTTTGGAAAAAGGATCTTCAAGTAATGAAGCATCTCAAAAATCCATGACACCAAATGTTGCACCCACACTCACTCCAAAGCACAATCACAAACAAACTGGCCTTGGATATAAAGGAAAAGGAAAACACCCAGTTGAGTATGCTGAGAGGACAACTGAGAAGAAATTCAGCAGAGTTCCTCAACAAACTCCAAATAGGAAGTACTTTGTGAAGAATAAACAGAGCTACCAAAAACCCCAGAAGTTTTATCAAAGAAACACATATGATGGGAATGGTAGAAACTACCCAAGCCAAGCTGATTGGAATAATGTGAAATATCAGCAAAGACCTATGGAATATAAGCCCAAATGGCAAAGACCTAGAACTCAACAAAGGTCATTCCAAAGGCAAAAGAGCTATCATCAGCACACATATGCACCCAGGCACTACACTTAGAAATATCACAACTACCCAAAGAAGGCAATTGCTAAAACACACACACAGACATACAGACAAAAGAGACAGCTGTATGAACCTAAAGCATCCAAGCAATTTGCCAAAGTGAGTTATGATTATGGCACAGATAGATGGCAACCTCTTAGAGTCAGATCATTTGGCTATAGGTTGGTTGGATCATCTTACAACACTAACCCTCAGGACCCAGATGGGTACCTAAAAACTGATTTCCTTGATTGCAGGTTCAAGGAACAACTGAGTGCCAAGGAATCTGGTACATGGATAGCGGTACATTCCCGGACACATGACAGAAACAAGAAAAATCTGTCAAAATTCAAGGAGATTAGAGGCGCAAAAGTCATATTTGGAGGAAATGAAGCTCCAGGGGAAATAAGAGGCACTGGATCCATCAAGAAAAATAGATTAGAAATCACAGATGTTGCATATGTTGAAGGCCTCAACTTCAACCTGTTAAGCATCAGTCAACTCTGTGACAAGGGCTATAATGTTGGATTCAATATGCACTACAACATAAGTGACATTAGGTAACACCTAAAAAGTATTACCTAATAGCCATAAAATGTTACTATAGACAATAGGTAGCACTTTGATTGGTGATGCACTTGCCCATGCTACCTATAGTCTACGGTATCACCTTTGGTAGCTTTTGGTGACACTTTTTCAAAGCGTTACGTTAAATCCTCTATTGTAACACTTCTGAAGTAACACTTCCAACATGTTATATATGGCATCTTATGTAGCACTTTTTTTGTCAAAATGTAACACTTATGTTACGAGAAAATATAAAATGACATCGGTTTTTAATCGAAGTATATTATGGACAAAACTGATGTTAACACCCTGTGTTATAAGGGGTCTTTAACATCGTTTGATAACAGATGTTGTTTCCTTAAATAACATCATCTTTTAGCCGATGTCTTTTCCCTGAACCGACAACTATTTTCAACATAACCGATGTCTTTTGTGATTAACGGTGCTATGCAGTTTTTATATAGCAATTTGGTTAGTTCTGCTTCAAAAAACCGCTATCTATTGAAAATTAAGCAGATTGACGCCAATTAATTCACAATAAATAGTTCTATTTTAACATATCCAATCCAACCAACAATTACAATCCAAATGTTGATATACAAATATTTAATTAGAACCCAAAAAAAGGTTAGAAGACCAACATCTGGTTACATACCATTCCATAAAAAGAAACACTGACACAACATGAACCTACCAAACTTCAGCAATCCAATTACATAGCAACTAATAATTCCAAAACCATCATGTATCAACAAAACATCATTTACGTTGAGATAGACCTTCGACATAGTACATGCATTCTTCGATACAAGAACTTAAGGAATCGATACAAATTCTTAATGCATTCTTCAACATCGACATCATTAATTTTCCTGCCCAGAAGAATGAGAAAGAAAACAATCAATATAGGAACATACCAAGTTCAGAAAAGGGATTGCAAAAAGAAAATTTAGCTGGCACAAATCCTTCCCCTAATGCAAAATCAAGAGTATATTACATCTTACACATAAGCCTTCATATACCTCCAACTTGCTATCATCAAGAACACACAGAATCCTTAAGCCATGAGATTCATCATTAACATAGATATGTAAAAACAACATGAATATAATCAAGGCATTGAAAATTAGCAGACATAAGCCTTCCTATACCTCTTGCATGTCATCACCAGGAAGACAAGACCCTTCATTATTAAAGCCATGAAATTCATCACACTGAAGAATCTTCATCTTCCCTTCCTACCATTATAGAAGAAATCATCTTTAGAGAAAAAGATGAACAATAAATCAGAAAGAAAATATACATGTTACTTTTTTTTTGTTTACCTTGGTTCCATATGCAATACTATAGATTAGTAAGTATTCTCTTACAAATTTGAATATCAATGTCTCCAGCTTGCTTTTGCATTGGCTGTCACTCTATTTTCTACTCTGAACCGTTTTTTATACATTTTCAATTATTATCTACCTGTTATATCAAGGTTAGATACTATAATGGATCATTAAATAACAATCTACAGATTGTCAATAATGCATGTATTCCAAAATTTTCTCTCGAAAACCTTACAAGTTCTCAAGTCGGTTTACTAAGTTTCATAAAGCTCGCAAAGCAAATCCACACAGGATCAACTGTGGACTTTGATGGGATGATAAAGCAGGGTTCCGATGAAACCCTTGTGAAGAAAATAGCAGACAAAATCGAGAAATCAGGACTCAAACCTTTTCTCACGATGGAATATCAAATGATATACATTGAAGAAGTTGCCCAGTTCTATGTTAACGCCGAGGTGCAGGACGAAGGGATTAAGTCCTCCGTCCACCGCAAGGACATATTAATCACTGCTAAGGACCTTGCGGAACACTGTTTACTGCCATCGGAAGGCATTAGAAGATATATGAAGCCGATGTCAACTTGGTCTTTGCATGGAAGGAAGTAGCCAAACCCGAGTGTCTGCGAAAGTGATCTACACACGGTGAGAAGAAGTTCTTTGAAGGGCGATTATCATAAAGCGATGGATATCATCGCCAAATGTGTAGACATGAAGTTTGGAAGCTTCAATCACTGTCAAGACCAAGCTAATCGTCATGGATGCGATCATGCAAGGAAGAAAGTTAAGCGGATCGAGTTTGTATACGCAGACTCTAACGCGTTGTGAATAAATCTTTCAAGGAAGATGGATCCTTTGGAGGATCACTTGGCTATGGCCTAGTCATTGGCCATTTGATGGATGTGAAGGGTGTTCCCCCTTCGACATGGAAAGTCATTCCATGTCAACAAGAAGATGTTCCGGGACAAACTTTCAGGAGCCCAGAAGAGAGCCCATGCGAAGAGGGCGGACACAAGTGAGTGGGGAATCAGCTGACCCCGTCGACACAGCTGCTTCCTCCCCTCTAAAGAAGAGAGCTGCCCCTGCAGCTGCGAAGAAGAAAGCTGCTCCTGTAACAAAGAAGAAAGATGCACCTGTCCCTGCAACCGAGTCGCCTGCCCCTGCAGCCGTGTCTTCTGCCCCTGCAGCCGCGGTGGAGAAGGAACCCTTAATACCTTCTCCAGGAATTAAGAAGAAGAGGACTGCCAAGGCGAGAAGGGCAGCTGCCTCTAAGGCAACTCCGAAGGCCTTTACCTTCGAAGAACCAGAGGAAGTAGAACCAGACATTCCTCTGGTGAAAACAAAGAGAAGGAGAAGAATCACCAAGCTCTCAGAGCTTGAGAAGACAACTGAGTCTGCCACTCAACTGGAGAACATCTCTAAGACTGCTGAAGAAGTGCAGTCTCCAGAAGTTGTTGATGAAACAGCCAAGTCTGCTGAGGATGGACAGCAGAGGCAAATAGAAGACCCAGTTGTGGATAGAACAGCTGAGGAAGAAGAGGTAAAAGAGACAGCAGAATCTCCTTCTGAAAGGACTGTGTCTTCACCTTCCACAGATACTGCTGAAGGTCTAGAGCAGCAGAGTTTGTTACCTTCCGTTCCTGAGAAGGAAGGGCAACAAGGAGAGAATGAAGATGATGATGTAATCATGTACTCTCCATTATATCCAGACATCCAGAACCATCTGCGAGAGTGGAGGAAATGGAAGCTGAGTCGCTCGAGGGTACAGTTTGAACGCCCTGAATTCATTGAGGAAGATGAAGAATTGTTGAAATTCCTCTGATTGACCACCGTGCTTCAGGCACTTGATGAAGATAACTGCCTGGACATCCTGCATACCTTCAAGGAGAAAGAAAAGAAAAGGCTAGCAGAAGAAGTCGAAGCTCGTGAAAAGGCGAATATATGCCCTCTCACTGGAACCAACGACCATACTCATCCTCACATTGATATGCTCTCGGGAAGTGATGAGGACATGGATCCGGTTGCTACAAAGGAGAAGTTGGACATGCAGCAAGCCATGCGGGAATCCAAATTGATGCATAAGCAACAACTGAGGGAAGGACCAGAAGAATTTTCTAAATCTCAGCTGGAGATTGATCCGTTGGGAGTGGTACAGCAGATTGCCACAGTTATTGCTGCAACCACATCCCCAGTTCACTCAGAGGATGGATCCAACGGAATTGGCGATGACACTGGGAACTTGGGCACCCAAGTTGAGCCAACCCCTATTGAAGGTGTCTTACCACCTGCCCCCACGACTGAAAACTCAATGGAAACAGCCAGGAGTCTGGAGCAGAGTGACCCCACCATCAGTCACTCAGCTAGTGTGCCAGCTGAGGGGGAAACTCACTCCACTGCAGCTAGGTCGGAGGATGCTGCAGATGACTCCACAATGAAGGAAGGAGGCAAAGTGGAAAAAGAAAAGGAAATAGAGAACAACAAGTTGACACTGACGAAGCTCCGACAGTTAAGTCTGTCTCATTTTGAAGTGCCAACCGCTTTGCGCAAGCGAGGACACTTCTTGAGCCGAGGCACGAGTTGGAAATGCCCCGGGAGTTAACACTCTGGGCAATGAAAGTGCAATCCAAGGGGTTGAGACTCCTGTGGATGCCACTGCAGAAGACCCTAAGACAGCTGCGTCTGTCGAAGGGAATGTAGAAGGCCTTTCTGCAGTTGAGACTGCTAAAGGTATTGAAGGCCCGAGGGAGGTTGAGACTTCCCTGGGTAAAGAGAAAGAAATGCTGAACATCCCTCCTGTTCACATTGAAGATTCTGAGAAGGAGATTAGTGCCCTTCATGATTTCCAAGACAACCCTGATATATCATTTTTGGGATCTGAAGAAGAGGTTGAGTCCATTGCTGTTGCACATCACAAGGACTCAGCTGAGGATGTTCTAGTGGAAACGAGTCGACCATCGATAAAAGCCGCTCGTCGTCGCCAATTTACCTTTGATGATGAGCCAAGCCTTCGAGTCTCATCATCTTCCGATGACGCTACTGATACGGCCGAGGAACCGCAAAC
The DNA here is from genome assembly GCA_016081115.2 of Rehmannia glutinosa. Classification (NCBI taxonomy): domain Eukaryota; kingdom Viridiplantae; phylum Streptophyta; class Magnoliopsida; order Lamiales; family Orobanchaceae; genus Rehmannia; species Rehmannia glutinosa. The sequence continues at coordinate 38,136,534 of CM071924.1, forward strand.
TCAAAAGGAAAAACCAACTGAGACCGAAGAAGCTGTTAAGACAGCTGAGGCTCAGCCAACTGGGCCAACACCATCAAAGGCCCGGTGAATCACGAATCGTAGGCTTCCATAGCTACAACAAGAGACCACGACCTCTCAAATGCGATTTCATATGTACGAGATGATGCATTTAAAGAGGTCTTCCCATTTTCAATCGAACTACCTGCACTAGGGGAAGAAACTGCAAAAGAACAGAAGAAGTACTCTGCACGAGACAAACCGATCGTCCCTACCAACTCCATTGTACCAGCAGAATTCGATTTCGACGTTGAATGGCCGCCAGCTGAATCGGGAGTGACAGCTAAAATCCATGAAGTCTTCAAGAAAATCTATGGAGAGATTGAGAGGATCGAACGGCATCAGGCCTCATTGGACATGCGGCTGGACAATCGAGATGCTACCCTCACAGCCGACTTGAGAGGGATAGTGATAAGAATCAGGGAATGGTGTCAGCAGCAGTCTGCAAATGCGTCTCGAACAAGTTCATTACTTCAAGGCACTCTACAACAGAATGCTTGTTTGGAGCGCAGACAATGCTGACATGAAGCAGAGAATGCAGGAGTACATTGAGAGGTTGCATGCCTCTCACAAAACCGAAATGGAGCTGCTGCAGGAGTTTCAAAAGAAAGAAATTATGCGACTTGAGGAGACTATGAATGCCAAATTCAGCCTCCTCCTGGCTGAAATGAAACTGGTAACAATAGAGTCGAAGGCCACTCGTTCTGAATTCCATACAACCTATGCCGCAGCAGACTCCAAGCAAAATTCTGCTTTAAACCGCCTTAATTTCATGCTCGCAGGCATATTTCTGGGGGTTCCTCTCTCCTTTGATGATGCCAAAAAGGGGGAAGAGGAATGCATGAAGATGTTGAAGGAGACAGCTGTTGAGAAGCAGAAAGACACAACTAATGAAAAGAGGAAGGAGAAGGGAAAAGCTGTTGAGGGGGAAAGGCCAAAGGATGTGACATTAATGCTTACACAAACTCCTCAACAAGGTCATGTCACAACTAGCATAATCAGCAAACTTCCGGTGACTCTGCCGCTCCAACACTTTGCTGTGCCTATGTCTGAGAAAAGAAAAATTGCGAAAGCAGGGATGAAGGAGGTTGAAAAGAAGACGGATGCCCGTGTACTAGAAGTGTTGAAACAGTTTGGTGGCATTCTGGCAGGAAAAGACCAAGATGCCATTCCAGATGATGGAAACGAGCCAAGATCGGTTGAAGAATTTCAAACTCTTGAATCCGAAGGCTATTTCAAGGACATGCCATTAGCCCAAGCCTGGAATCTATACTGGGAGAAGGGTCTGAAGTTATGTGAAGAAGCTGACAGATAGCAGACTACCAGCAGCCATTCAACTGGTAAACAGAAGACTCCCGTGCAGTATACACCCAGAGGAAAAGGAAGAAGTGGTGGAGAAGAGGTTTTCAACCTAGACCTTTGCCCAAAAATATTAGATATATAGATCCGGGCAAGAAAAGAAGGATCTACTGGGCTAGGTATGATGTTGTAGCCAATCTGGAAGTGGAAAGAAAAAATGCTGAATATGTGAAGAGGATCGAAGAGGAAAACAAAAGGCAAGATCAACTATGGCAAGAAAGACAAGAAAGAAAAAGAAAAGATGAAGCTGCGAAAAGAGCTTACGAAAAGAAGAAAGCAGCTGAAGAGGAAAAGAAGAGGAAGAGAGCTGAACGTCGTGGCAAAAACCATGAAGAGCTGCCACCAATTGAAGAATCTCAAGCAATACAACCCAGCTATGCCAACTCGCGAGCTACTTCCTTGATGAGAAAGAGCCCTTTGGCCCCTGCTATTTTGACTGAACCTCTACCTTCGGGAATGAAGACCTCATATCTCCTGGAGTACGTTGAAACTGGAGATCTCTAGGAGCATTTAGACAAATTCTACGCCAAGGCAGATCTCTACGACATCACAGATGCCTCTTACTGCAGATGTTCCGCACTACCCTGACTAAGCGGGCTTTGACTTGGTTCAATCAACTCTCGGTAGGTTTAATCTCCGGAATGAAAAAGCTTACTGAAGTCTTCATGCAGTAGTTCTCTATCAACAGAAAGTGTCACAAGACTATCGCTCACCTCTTTCAGGTGAAGGATGAGGAATGAGAGACGCTGCAAGACTTCATGAAACGATTTGTGGAAGCTGCCAGCGAAGTTGTCAACGTGTCTCGGCCGGAATCCTACAACAGAATCCGCCAGGGACATTTTAAGGATTCCTTGGCCGGGAAACCTCTCTCCACCCTAGAAAAGTTGCTAGGTCGAGCAGAGAAACACATCCGAGTGGAGGAATCCACCAAGCCAGAGCCCAACCATAAGAGAAAAGTTAGAGAAGACTACACATACCAGTTTAGAGGAGGTGAAAAAAGAGAAGGTGGAAGAAAGAAATACGAGGCGAGCTTCACTCTCTTGAATGCGCCGGTGCTTGAAATATTAGTTATAGCTCAGGAGTAGGGAATTGTCATGAAGCCTCCAAGAAAAATGAGAGACAACACTGGAGATTGAGCGACTCATCCAAAAGGGTTACCTGAAGGATTATGTGGATCAAAGAAAATTCTCTCGATTAGACAGTGAGAGTGCCATAGAACCTTAAGAGTTGCGGAACTCACCATCTCCCATACTAACCAACTTTTGCCCCTTCCTTAGGGCTCAGGGCCTTTACATGCTTATTTACTTTTCAGTACTAGCTTTTTCCGCCCACATGGCGTAAAACCAATTTATTACAAGTATTTTATGGCCTATGAGCCACATTTCCTTATTTCACTCATTTGGAACAAATAATACAAGTTTCAATTGTTTTCACTATTTCTATTGACTACATATATGTAATTAAGAACCAACCAGCACAACAAAGTCCTCTAGAGAAGCTTTCTGCTGAGGCAAACAAAGTCTCTAGAGAAGCTTTTTGCTGTGAGAGGCAAATAAAATCCTCTAGAGAAGCTTTCCGCTCTATGAAGAAAACAAAGTCCTCTAGAGAAAATTTTCGCTCCATGAGGCAAACAAAGCCCTCTAGAGAAGTTTTCCGCTCCGTGAGGCAAATAAGATCCTCTAGAGAAGTTGTCCACTCCATGAGGCAAACAAAGTCCTCTAGAGAAGCTTTCCACTCCATTAGGCAAACAAAGTCCTTTAGAAAAGCTTTCCGCTCCGAGATGCAAATAAGATCCTCTAGGTAAGCTTTCCGCTCCATGAGGCAAATGAGATCCTCTAGAAAAGCTCGAGAAGGGTGCTCCCTCTAAGCTCCAGTAAAGTGCTCTATCGAAGCTCGAGACTCCAGAAAAGGTGCTCCCTCCAAGCTCCAGAATGGTGCTCCCTCCAAGCTCTAGAAGGGTGCTCCCTCCGAGCTCTGGAAGGGACAAAGAAAAATACAAGTATCTCCGCCACTGCGGAAGAATTAAAGCTTGTTTTCAAAGGGAAGGGTTCATCTTTACACAAATAAAGAACAAGTCCCCTAGGATAAGGAATTAGAAGGTAATCTCCGAGGAAGACGTGTGAACGCGAAATGAAAAAAATTGGAATCCAAAACCTGGCTCGAAGAAGAAAAAAAAGCTCCGGAAAAGATGAAGAAAAATGCAAGTAATGAAGGATCGGGGGGCTTGGGCTGCCCCCAAGAGGGCACCCTCCTCCACGCAGGAGGGCACATGGGGGCGGCCTTAAGGCTCCTCACAAGGGCGCCTATGGGGCATCCTTGCCCACTCAGGGAAGGCGCCCCAGAGCTGACTCTTCCGCCCACAAAACTCTCATCTCTCCCTTCACTTGACACACTCCACTCATCACTCCAACTCTTCATGAGCCCTCACCTCAACTTTTAAGAAATTTTCTAAGTCTTCTGCAAAGCAAAATTGAAAGTTAAAGAGTAGAGAGAGACATACCTTTGGAAGACATGGTCCAAGCCACTCCTTCCAAGTATACTTATGAAAAAGTGGTCAAAGATTCTCCAAAAGCAAGACAAGATATACAACAAGACTAGCCAGATATGGTGCCGATTTAGCTACCACTTTGCTTCATCCATCCGCAGTACCGGAGCTAGGGGGCTTATTGTAGGTCGCAAGGGGTGTGGTGTAAGGTTTAGAAGGGGGGGTTGAATAAACCTTACCAACTTTTCACTTTAGTCCTTTTGAAATATTTCAACAGAGTTGACTCAAATCAGCTAAGTCCTTGGGGGACAGCTAGGTTGGCTTACTTCAGCAAAGTTACCCACTCAACAGACTCGACTGAGCTGTTGATAGTATAACCTAGCTGCGTCAGCTACCACTTAACTTTTTAGATGATTTGGTTTTATACAACAGAAGACTTAACACCCTTGTTAATTTTAAGCACGTTTTTAACACTTGTTTTTAGCAATGTTACTATCAGTTGGATTGGCAATTTAACTTAACAACCAGTATAAATGTATGCAAGAAAGTAAAGTGTTGTAAGTAAATGACACATATAAATTTTATAGTGGTTCGAGGATGGGGTAATTCCTGTAATCCACTTTTCTCTAATTCCTGGAGGAATCCACTAAGTAACAGATCATGTTACAAAGTAGTTCTTCAGTCTAGAGATAGCCTTGATCACACAACTGGCTTCTCCTGCGACTTAACTTCTTCACAAGACAGCTGCCTTGCTACTTCACCTCCTTTCAAACCCTTGGAATTGATCACACAACCTTCCAATGAGCTTGAAACTTCTTACTACAGCTCCTTCAAACTTGGAGAGTAGACCTTTTTTTGTTCTTAAAACTTTTTCCTCTTCAACTGGTTGAAGTATTCTTTCCTTCACATCGTGTGTTGGATCGAGTTCCTTCAAGTTTTAGGCTTGAGGAATTTCTTGATAAGCTTGAGAGAATATTTGCAGGTTTTGCTTGCTTTTAGTTGCTTAGAATGTTTGATCTCTCGTGTGTCATTCATACTTCTCTCTCTTGCTTCCTCAGCCTTTTATAGTGCTCATTTGAAAATTTGCCCGTTCAAAAGATAGGCTATTTTCAAATGATACTTTCTTGTTCGTTGGCTTGTCTTTTCTTAACTTGCAGCATAGTGATGGTGACCCTTCCTCGTATTAAATGACTTTGCAGCTTTTCAGGGCCTAACACAAGCTTCAGTACTCTGCTTCCCATTGGTTTATTTCTTTTGCACCTTTCTGGACCAAACACTTTAAGACAGGGCAGCTTGGACTTATTACTATATCGAGTTATATCCTTGACTTCTATCCAACGGATCAATGTCAGTCGACTTGACTTGACAACTGCCTTTACCCCTTTGACTTGATTCTGCTCCATCCTTTTAGGAAAGACTCAATTGTCAGTTCAACTGGTAGACTTGGCTCTTTACTGACTTGACTGACACTTCTTCAACCTTTACTCAGTTGTTCCTCAGCTGGATCTCCTTCAGTCGAGTCTGTGCCTTCCATCTTGACCACACTCAGCTGACACACAACTGGGTCTTTACTTCAGTCTTCAGTTGACTTCTTGCATTCTTCGACACAACTGACTTCACTCAGCTCATGTAGTCTTATCTATTACAAAATAGAAATACAAGGAAAATGGTGTGTCAACTTCCAATTTTAAGTTTTCATGGTCTAAGTTTTTCATGGTATCATCAAAATCTAATAATAAATTTCCTAACAATTTCCCTCTTTTTGATGATGCCAAAACTTAAATAAAAATTACAGCAAACACAATGCAGTGTAGTAACAAAGAATGTATGCTTTGAATATGTCAATTTTATTGATCATAGCATTCTTGTCCTTTACAAAGTTGTTTTCAAAATGTACTTTATACACTGTATCAGAGCTTATACATATATTTGAATTACAACATGTATCAGAGCAAAGTTACAAAATAGGTATCGAGCATTATGAAATTACAAAATACTTACAACTATGTATTTAAAGTAAAGTAAAGTACATGAAGGGGTTACAGCCGTCTTCAATGCCTTGGCTGCTTCCTTATTCTCTCTTCATCTTCACCTCTCCTCATGTCTTTCTTCTCTTCTCCTTTTCCTCTCTTCTTCTTCTTTCTTCTTCCTCTCATAAGCGCACTTAGCAGCAGGGTCATCCCTACGCTGCCTCTCCTCCCATTCGCACGTTACCCTCTCATTCTCTGCTTCTTGCCTCCTCACTGCCTCCTTATTTTTGCGCTTTACCTCAACGTTGGCAAGATGATCATACCCAGCCTAGTAATTTAATCCCTTTTTCTGAGGATTAATATATTTTATGTACTTTGGTCTTGGCTGTGGTGGAGTGCCTCTGCCTCTTGCACTACTTCCAGACCTTCCCCTTCCTTTTGTTGACTCAGCTCTTTCATTGGGAATGTACTGTACCGGTGCTTTTCCAGCTGAGTGACTGTTGGAACTCTGTTGCCTATCAACTGATTTACACAAATCAAGGCCCTTCTCCAAGTACAAGTCCCATGCCTGCGGTAGAGTCAAGTTGTTGAAGTAGCCTTATGCTTCTAGAGTTTGAAATTCCTTTAGTGATCTCGACTCAGATCCTGCATTGGGCATTGTGATTTCTCTTGGAGGTTTAATCACTGGGGAATGCTTTAATAGTCCTGTTGGGGGACCATCATACCTTGTTCTGATGTCCTGAATGCACTCGGAATGCTTCTCAGCTACCTTCTCAAACTCAGCTTTGATGGCTTTTCTTAATTCCTTGACTACCAACTCAACTTTCTCTTCATCTGTCAACTCTCTAGGTAGTCTACTGAGAAGTGAGGTTGTGGCTTCTCCTTGTTGAGAAGTTTTGGCAAACATAATCTTCAGAGGGGGATTTTCCACTAAACTTCCTTCCCCCTTAGTTGCTTCTCCTTTCTTTTTCTCCTTATAACTCTGTAGGTCCCAAGGGGTGTGGTGTAACATTTAGAAGGGGGGAGGGTTGAATAAACCTTACAAAATTTTCACTTTTTAGTCTTTTTAAGAACTACTCAATGGGAAATACGGGTTCAACTATGCATGCAGGATCTCCTCCTCGCACAATAGTCACTTGCCCTACGGACATCAATCTGGGTAACACTTTTGAGGTTCTTTGTTTAGTTGACTCCCAGGATCAGCAATCTGCAGATTTTCAGGCCGATTATCCAGCTAGGGCGTCATCTCCCCAGGCTAATACTTCCAATACGGGCACTGTCTCCACCATTATGCCAATTATAGTTCAGTATCCGTTGGGGAAACCTATTCGAGCTCTGAGTCGTGCTTTCTGGGACAACTCTTTGGATTTAGATAAAGATAGAATTCTCCGAAAGGTTACGTCGGGGCCACCGCCCCCTGTTCATGACGTTACTATTGAACCAGACCACTCAGAACCACACGAGATGAACACTGCCGCATCTAAGAGATGGACTGATTATGCCGATGAAGTGGGTCACTCTCAACCGTCAGATTCTGCTACGCACCACACGCCCGTTTTCACCGTGCGATCGTCACGGGCGCCACCCACCCACCCACCATCTCAATGAATTGCATCTTCTGGAACATCCAGGGGATTGGGAACGTTGCATCTCGCAATGTTCTTAAGGCTTTATGTCAAAAACACAAACCTTCTATTTTGGTGATCTGTGAGCCCAAGGTGGACATTTCGGCAATTTCAGATTCTTATGGCATAGTTTGGGTCTGACTTTTGCGGCTCAAAATTTTCGGGGAAATGGACGGACGGATATTTGGGTTTTCTGTGCCTCCACTGTCTCCATTCTTAACCAGGTTTGGTCTTCTATATAATGTATTGTCTTGCAAGTTCAATTTGGTGCTTTAGTTTTTCATGTTGCTTTTGCTCACGGACTATGTGACTACATTGCACGACGTGCGCTTTGGTTGGATTTGAGGAATTTGGGTCTTACTGATCAGTTCATTGTTGGGGATTTTAACGCGGTCTTAGGACATCATGAGCGCTCGCTCAATGATAATCTCTCTCAAGCCTCTTGTCAGGATTTCAGGGATTTCATGGAGGATGTTGGTTTGTTCACGGTGTCGACTACAGGGAATTTATTCACTTGGTGCTCCCCCCGCATGCCTCTCTCTTTACTTCAGGCTAAGTTGGACCGAGCCCTTGCAACTTGCCAATTCTTCTCCTTTTGGAAAGCAGTCAAGGGTGTAGTTCTTCCACGCATTGGATCCGACCACCACCCCATTTTCATTTCTTGTTCTTCCTCTATAAATAGGGGACCGGTTCCATTCCGCTTTTAGCGGATGTGGATTCATCATGATTCATTCAAGGATTTTGTTAACGCTTATTGGGTTTCCCCATGTGATACGCTCAATCCATTGTTGCGTGTCATGTGGAAGCTCAAACGTCTGCGACATGTTATCAAAGACTAGAATAGAGAAGTGTTTGGGGATGTTAACCGTAGGGTGGATTTCCAGATGGAGCATGTTCGTCAGATTTAGGCAGACATTGAGACCTTGGGTTATTCCGCTGTCCTCCGGGATAGGGAATTGGACGCCCAACTGAAGCTCTCTCAGACGCTGCAATTACAATCTGAATTCCTTAAGCAAAAGGCTCGTTCTGCGTGGCTTAAGGATGGAGATTGTAATACGGCATTTTTTCATCGGCGTACTCAGATTCGTACTGGGCGCATGGGGATACAAGGGCTTATGGTGGCAAGCAGTTACACGGATGATGCATTGACCCTCGGGGATCATATCATTTCTTATTACAAGGAGCTCTTCGCGGATACCGGGCGTTCCGCATCGGATTATTCTTTAATCGACCAGGTTATTTCTCCAAGGGTTGGGGCGCAGGATAATGCTAGACTCACTGTCATTCCCACCGACTCAGAGATTAAGGAAGCGGTTTTTGATATGGATTCAAATAGTTCTCCGGGGCCAGACGGGTTCAATGGGATTTTTTATCGCCATTTCTGGGATGTCATATCCGCCAAGGTAACTGCGGCCGTTCGTTTTTTCTTCAGTAGTTCGTCACTACCTCTGGGTTTGAATGCCAGCTTTATGGCACTCATCCCTAAGACCAAGGATGCCAATGTCATTGAAAACTTCCTCCCGATTGTTATGAGCAATTTCCTGTTCAAGATCATCACGAAGATATTGGATACGCGTTTGGGTTCATTTATTGCAGCTTATTATCTCCGACGCAACTTGGCTTTATTCCCGGAAGGCAGATTCATGATTGTATCGCCATGGTCTCGGAAGGGTTCAATGTTTTGCAGGGTCGCACGAATTCGAATATGATTCTGAAAATCAATATCCGAAAGGCATTTGACACATTGTGGTGGGATTTCTTGCTATACGTCTTGCGCCATCTCGGTTTCTCAGAGGTTTTTGTTCATTGGTTTGAGGTGGTTCTTCGGCCGTCCAGGATATCGGTGCTGCTGAATGGGACGCCGGTAGGTTACTTTCCTTGTTTCAGAGGAGTCAGACAAGGGGACCCCTTATCCCCATTATTGTTTTGCATTGCGGAGGAGGTTCTGAGTCGATTTATTGAAGTGGCGATGGATCAGTCTTGGCTTTTTCCATTCACAGCGCCCCGGGGCATTATCTTTCCATCGTCCATCTTATACGCGATGATATTGTTATTATGTGTGGGGCTTCTTCTTCCAATGCCCGGGTTTTGCTTCAGATTCTCACTCATTATGCAGATATCTCGGGTTAAGTGTTTAATCCACAGAAATCCAAAGTTTACTTTGGTTCGCAGGTTTCGTCATATGTCCGTGGGAGGGTGCAACACATTTTGGGGATCCATCCAGGGGCGTTCCCTACTGTTTACTTAGGCGCTCCAATATTTAAGGGCGCTCCCAAGGTTGCAGATTTACAGCCTGTCTTTGACAAGATAATCCTCAAATTCAGAAGATGGAAAGGCTCGTCTCTTTCACTTACTGGTAAAGTTTGTCTGGTTAACTCGGTGATTACTAGTTCTTTTGTGCACACCATGATGGTTTATAAATGACCTCGTACGCTGCTCAAGCAAATGGAAAGAGCCATGTGCAACTTCATTTGGACGGGGGATGTGAATTCTAAGTGGAAGGTGGTGGTTAATTGGAGTACATGCTGCATGCCTAGAGCTGAAGGGGGACTGGGCGTGCGCTCGATTGTGATTGCGAACACGGCTTTCTTGATGAAACTGGGTTAGAAGGTTTTGAACTCTGACTCGGTGGTTCATAGAACCCTCAGACAACGGTACTTTACAAGGGATGGGGAGATTCGGCGGTCCTTTATTCCTTCTTCAATTTGGGCTGGGATTAAACCCTACATTTCTGATTGCTTGGATGATGCTCGTTGGATTCCATGTGCTAATTCCGAGGTTTTATTCTGGATTGATAATTGGTTGGGCTACTCTATAGCTGACAGGATTGGCATCCCAGAGGAATATAAATACTTATTTCATCAACGCATTTCTGATTACTTTTATGATGGGTCCTGGCACTTCACCTTATCTTTCGTAGAGGCCTATTTGGAGCTGATTCGTGCCATTGTGTGCATCCCGATAGCGTCGGATTCACGGGATACACGTGTTTGGTTGAACTCGGAGGATGGTTTGGTTACCTCAAAGGCGGCTTACAATCATATACACCCCCAGCGCCCGGTAGTTAAATGGGGTTCTTGGATTTGGTCGTAACATATCCCGGATTGTAGATCGGTGGTAGCATGGAGGGCCATACACAACCGACTGGCTGTCCAGGATTCATTACGAGCTAGGGGAAGTTTTACTGGCCCTTCGGTTTGTGTTCTTTGTAGGGAATCGGAAGAATCGGTTGATCATTTATTTGTCTCTTGTGCTTTTGTAGGAAATATATGGCGATGGATCTTCCATGCTTTCCAAGTCAACCCTTTTCAGACTTATAGTTTCAATGCGTTACTGGTGCGGTTAATGTCTTTTCATTTCAGTGACCAGGTTGCCTTTCTGTGGCGTGTGGCGATACTTTCCTGCATCTAGCTCATATGGCATATCCGAAATGAGTTGATTTTTCACAACAAAACCTGGACTCTGGATGCTGCGATCATTCAACTACAGGTACTCATTGTTGAATCATCATCTTTGGATCGGGGATGCATGCACAATGACCAACAAGACTTATTTATCTTGCACGGACTGCGAGTTCCTGGAAGGGTTAGACAAGCTCCGAAGATTGTGGGGGTTCATTGGCAAAAACCCCTCCTGGGCTGGATCAAGGTTAACACGGATGGCAGTGCTTCAGGGGCGCCGGGAAACCTCACAGCGTTTGGGGTCATCCGAAATTGTAGAGGTTTCTTTCGAGGGTGCTTTGTTCATCATTGTGGATCAGGGTATGCATTTGAAGCTGAATTGGTTGCAGCAATGTGGGCGATTCAGTATGCTTTTTCTAAGGGCTAGACACAACTTTGGACGTGGTGAACTTGCTGGAGAAAAGATCGACGGAAGTCCCGTGGCACCACCTCAGTTACTGGCATCACACACTACACCTTCTCGTGCACATGGATCTCGTAGTCTCACATATTTTCCGGGAAGGCAACCGGGTTGCGGACATGTTGAGCAAGAAGATGGAGTGCGGCACATGGTGGGGCGTCCCTCCCACGGAGCTCCTACACTATCTCACTGATGACTATGTTGGCCAACCCAACTATATGTTTGTTATTTAGTGCGCCACTGCTTCAGGTTTCTTTTCCCATTTTTAGGTGCCTACTCTTTCCTGGGGGGTACTCTTTTTCCTTCCAAGGGTTTTTCCCACAAGGATGGGTTTTACCTTGGAAGGTTTTAACGAAGCCCCAACCATTCAGTCATTTGGTCGGCTTGTGACCATTTCATTTGGTTTTTGACACTATTTCCGGGCTTATATTTGGTTACCTGATCAGTCTGTGATCAGGACTACTCTTTTTTTCATTTTTATATATATATTCGAGCTTATTCAAAAAAAGAATTTCAACAGAGTTGACTCAAATCAGCTAAGTCCTTGGGGGACACTTAACTTTTAGTTGATTTGGTTTTTAACAGCGGAATACTTAACACCCTTTGATTGTTTAAAGCTCGTTTTAACACTTATTTTAGAACTTGTTATTATCAGTTTTATAGCATTAAAATTTATCAGCAGATATGAAAAAATATAAGCAAGAAAGTAAATGCTGAAAGTAAATGACACAAGTAATTTATAGTGGTTCGAGGATGGGGTAATTTCTCTACTCCATTATTCTCCAACTCCTGGAGGAATCCACTAGGTAAAAGATCAAGTTACAAAGTAGTTCTCAATCTAGAGACAGCCTTGATCACAGAGCTGGCTTCTCCTGCGACCCACCTTCTTCACAAGACAGCTGCCTTGCTACTTCAGCTACCTTCAAGTCTTTGGAATTGATCACACAGCCTTCCAATAAACTTGAATCTCCTGGATCGACCTTGAACCTTTCTACAGCTCCTTTAACTTGGAGAGTAGACCCCTTTTTTGTTCTTTAAACTTTTCCTCTTCATCTGGTTGAAGTAATATTTCCTTCACAGTGTGTGTTGGATCGAGTTCCTTCGAGTTTTAGGCTTGAAAAATTTTATGATAAGCTTGAGAATATTGCAGGTTATGCTTGCTTGAATATTGCTTGATAGATCGATTTTCTAGGTAACCTTTTCTCAAATGCTTCCTCAGCCTTTTATAGTGCTCATTTGAAAATTTGTCTGTTGAAGAGATAAGCTATTTTCAAATGACACTTCTTGTTCGTTGGCTTGTCTTTTCTTGTTCTGCAACACTTGTGACGTTGACCCTTTCTCAAAATAAATGGCTCTGCAGCTTTACAGGGTCTGACACATACTTCAGTGTTTCCCATTGGTTTATTTCTTTTGCATGTTTCTTGGCCAAACACTTTAAAACCTGGCAGCTTGGACATATTACTATATCGAGTAATATTCTTGATTTTCTTCCAACGGATCAATGTCAGTTGTCTTGATTTGACTGCTGCTTATACCCCTTTGACTTGAGTCTGCTCCAATCATGAAAATGACTCAACTGTCACTTCAACTATTAGACTTGGTCCTTTTACAGACTTGACTGACACTTCTTCATACTTTACACAGATGTTCCTCAGCTGGCTCTCCTTCATTCGTGTCCTTGTCTTCCATCTTAGCCATACTCAGCTGACACATAGTGGAGTCTTCACTTTAGTCTGCAGTTGACTTCTTGCATTCTTTCACATAGCTGACTTCATTTAGTTCTTTCAGTCCTATCTATTACAACATAGAATTACAAGGAAAATGGGGTGCTAACTTCCTAGTCTAAGTTTTACATGGTATCATCAAATCTAACAAATAAATTTCCTAACAAACTCCCTTGCCCTTCCTTCAGTCCCCTCATAGCTTCCTCTTCCCCCTTTTTGGCATCATCACCAGAAGGTAGAGGTAGGCCAGGGAACATACCACTGAGGATGAAATCAAGTCGACTGTTGGTTTCATCATGTTTATCTTGTGACTTGGAGTAGGCTATTTGGAACTCAGACCGCATAGCCGTTAACTCTGCTACCATCAGTTTCATTTCTGTTTGGAGAACTTGAATCTGCTGACCATGTTAGTCTCCAATCTGGCAATTTCATTCTTGTGTTGCAGCTTGAGTAACTCCATGTCTGACTTATGAGATTCCTCCATCCTTATAATGTGGTCCCTTTGTCTCTGCTAGAAGAACTTGAGATTATCGGAGCTCCAAACCACTAACTCTGTGAATAGGGACTTAAGGTTTGCGGACCTGTTCTCATCTCATAGCCAGTTTTGTCCAACCCATTCCCGAATTCTTAGAACAATACCGTGAATGTCTCCAGTGATGTTGGCATCATGATTATCCAGCCTTTGGTCTAATGATGCAAATCCATGTTCTATTTTCTCGATCTCAGCACAAATGGATTTAAAAGCTTTTCGGAAGTCAGCTGTTGAAGCGGACTCATCCTCTGGCCATACTGCATCAAAGTCAACACCGGTGGGAACCATTATTTTATTAGCTGGAGTTCTACGTTCTTCTGGTGGGATGTGGACAGTGTACTTGGCTTGTTCCGCAGCTGATTCGGCTTCTAGGGGTACTTGGGCTTCGAAAGGAAATATATTCTCGAATAAATAGTCAGGGTAAACAGGTATTCCCACACCTTCAGCTTGTGGAGCCTTTCCCTTCTCTTTCCAAATTTCCTCAGCTCGACTTGCCTCACTGATCTAGCTTTATCGGCATCTGGAGCAGCTGTGTTAGCCTGCTAAGCTGATTGAGTTTCAGCTTGAGCAGCTGTGGGAGCTTGCTCAGCTGACTAACCCTCATCTATCTTAACAGATTTCTCGGTATCAGTTGGGGCTTCCTTATGAGTAGTCTGGTCCTTAGCTGACTTATCAGCATTATCGGAGTGTGATGGTGCCATTGTGGGTGGCCCATCAACCAATATGAATCTCATCGGAGCAACTTTATCACTAGCTTCAGTCCGAGAGTCTTAAGCATCCTTATCTGTGTACTTATGAGATTCATCCACGGGGGTGGACTCAGCTTCATTTTCGGATTATAGGAATTCAATATCAACATGTTCATGCGAATCACGAAGGGTGTTGATTTCCTCTTCTTCATCAACTGCCTCCACCTGAGGAATTTGCTCATTTACAACTTCTTTACCCAAGGAAGTCTCAACCTCCTTTGGGCCTTCTACACCCTCAGCAGTCTCAACCTCCTTTGGACCTTCTACACCCTCAGCAGTCTCAACAGGGTCTTGAACAGATCTCCCTTCAACAGACTCAGTTGCCTTAGGGTCTTTAGTGGCATCCGTTGGAGTTTCAACTCCTTGGATTGCACTTTCAGGGCTAGGAGTCGCAACTCCCATGGCCTCCTTTCCATCCTTTGCCTAAGCTGCTTCAACAACGTCATAAGCCTGCAGTGCAAATGAGGTTTCAGCTGAGATAGTCTCAACCGTTTGAGCTTCATCAACTTCACTTTGTTGTTCATCTTGTTTGTTACCTTCGCCTCCAAACTCCATTTGTTGGTCTCCCACAACATCCTACGACCTGGTTGTGGTGGTGAGAGCTTCCCCCTCAGCTGGCGCACCAGCTAAGTTAAAAGAGGTTGGGTTGCTCTGCACCTGAGACTCGACTGTTGTTTCCTTTGAGTGATCAGCCGTGTGGGCAGGTGTCTCAACACCTTCTGCAGGAGTTGGCTTGGATAGGGTGCCCGCTTCATCACCTTCCCTAGCTTCATTGCCAATCTTCTGAGTGCTCGGGGGATGTGGTGGTAGCAATATTGACAACTATGATTTGCACCACATCCATAGGGTCAGAGCTAGGAGAGATTTGAGAAAACTCTCCTGCACCCTCTTGCAGTTGTTGTTCGTGCATGGCTTTAGATTCTCTAATGGCCTACTAAAATTCAGCTTTTTGTGCTGCTACAACAGGGTCAATCTCCTCTATGTCACTATCGTTGCCGTCAGCTGATTCCATGGCATGTTCAGGTCCACCAGTAAATAGACATATTTTTGACTTCTCAATATCCTTGGACTTCTCCAAAGCTTTTTGTTTTTCTTCTTCCTTCATGTCACGAAGGATAATCATACAAAAATCTGGATCAAGGGCGGAGCAGAGAGATATGTTTCCCAGGAAGCGTAAGAGCTCCTCTTCTTCTTCTATGAACTCTAGGTGCTCAAATTGTTGTCTCGAGTAGCTTAGCTTCCAGTACCTCCATTCCCTAAATCTCTTTTGAACATCGGGATATATAGGAGATGTAGGTCCCAAGGGGTGTGAGTAAGGTTTAGAAGGGGGGGGGGTTGAATAAACCTTACCAACTTTTCGATTTTAGTCCTTTTAAAATATTAACTCAACATGTCGACAACTAAGTTGGTTATTTTAGTCCTTTTAAAAGAATAACTCAACTATTTAACTCAACCTAATCTGGTTGTGTTGGTTTTATCGTGGAAGACTTAACACCATTTGAATTGTTTTAAACTTGTTTTAACACTTGATTTTAGCACTTGGTTATTAATGTGTGATTTATTTTTCAAAACATTTACTCCTCTTCTTCTTCTATGAACTCTAGGTGCTCAAATTGTTGTCTCGAGTAGCTTAGCTTCCAAGATGCCTCCATTCCCTAAATCTCTTTTGAACATCGGGATATATAGGACATGTAGGTCCCAAGGGGTGTGAGTAAGGTTTAGAAGGGGGGGGGGTTGAATAAACCTTACCAACTTTTCGATTTTAGTCCTTTTAAAATATTAACTCAAACAGCTGCAGCCTTGAGGGACAACTAAGTTGGTTATTCAGTAGAGTTAGCCACTCAACAGACTCGATAGAGCTGTTGATAGAATAACTCAACTATTTAACCTGAACCTTAACTGGGTTGTGTTGGTTTTATCAGCGGAAGACTTAACACCCTTTGAATTGTTTTAAACTTGTTTTAACACTTGATTTTAGCACTTGGTTATTAATCTGTTGGATAGCAAATAAGTTTATCAGCAGATATAATGTAAGTATGCAGAGAAGTAAATGTGCTGAAAAATAAATCACACAGTTAATTTTTATAGAGGTTCGAAGATGGGGTAATTCTTCTAATCCTCTCTTCTCCAACTCCTGGAGGAATCCACTATGTAAAAGATCTGTTTACAAAGTGGTCTTGATCTAGAGAGACGCCTTGGTCACACGGTGGCTTCTCGTCCGACTCATCTTCTTCACAGGGGTTTACTACTACTACTCACTTTCTCAAGCTCTTGGATTTGATCACGAAGCCCTCCAATAACTTGATGCTGGTTCGACCTTTAGCCTTCCTACAATCCTCCTTGGATAGTAGACCCCTTTTGATTCTTCAAAAGTTTCCTCTTCAACTGGTTTGAAGTTGTCTTTCCTTCACAGCTTGTGTTGGATCGATTTCCTTCGAGTTTCAGGCTTGAGGATTTGCTTGAATATACTTGAGAATAATTCAGGTTTCCAGCTTGAATATTACTTGCTTGTTCGTGGTTCAGGTAACCTTTTCTCAATGAATTTTCTCAGCCTTTTATAGTGAACTTTCGAAAATCTGCCCGTTGAGGAGATAGGCTGATTTCAAAAGTCACTTGTGTTCGTTGGCTTGTTTTTTCTTGATCCTCAATCTTGAGATGTAGACCCTTCCTCGTATTAAATGAATTTGCAGCTTTTCAGGTTCTGACACGAGGTGATGTGCTTCCCATTGGTTTATTCCTTTTGCATGCTTCTGGGATGAGCACTTTAAGACCTGGCAGTATGGAAGTATTACTTATTTAAGTAATGTTCTTGACTTCTGTGCAACGGATTCATTTGATTAACTTCTCTTGGTTTTTCGCTTTTTCCCAGGTGACTTGTGTCTGCTCCAATCATTGGATGACTCATCTGTCACTTCAACTTGAAACTTGGCTTCTTGAGTTGACTTGACTGATTCTTCACACAGCTGTTCCACAACTGATACGCCTTCAGTCGAATTTTTGACTTATCTTCTCTGCCATACTCAGTTGTCCCAATAGCGGAGTCTTCACTTCAGTCTTCAGTTGACTTCTTGTATTTCCAGGCGTAGCTGAATTGAATCGGCTTTTCAAGTCTTATCTATTACAATGTAAATTAAAAGAAAAATGGGATGCCAACTTTCTAGTTTAAGTTTTACAAGGCATTCATCAAAATCTATAAAATAAATTTCCCAACAGGAGATAACATTATAACGTCATCATCATCTCCTTCCTCCTATATAGTGGCAAGTGGAGCATGCTCTTCCTCAGGTTCATCTGCATCCATCTGAGGGTATTGGACAACTCTTTCCACATTGATCTCGACTCGTGCCCTTCCACACTGTCTCTCGAGTTTGGGTCTTTTCGATTCACGATCGACATCAACAGTCTTTTCTTTGTCCATGGTGGTTGCATCATCACTATCTTTTTCTTTCGACTGCTCTTCTTGAGTTACATCAGTCTCTTCCACAGGCTTCTCGGGCAAAGTGGCAGACTTAACTTTCTCCAATTCAGACTTCTTAAATAGTCTTCTTCTCTTTGTCTTAACAAGAGAAATTTTTTCCTCTTCAGCTTCTTCTTCGGTGGCTTCTGGCTCCACCATCTTTATCTTCTTCGCAGCAGTTGGCTTGTGAGGCACAGTTGTGCGCTTCTTCTTCATGACCAGAGAAGGTTTAGATGTGGCCTTCTCGGTCTCGGCTGCTAAGGCAGAGGCTTCTGATTCGGTTGCTGGGGTAGGTGCTTTTGGCTCGGCTATAGAGGCATGAGCCTTCTTCGACTTGGCTACTAGGGCAGGTGATGGCTTAGCTGCAGCAACTGCCTTCTTTTGGATTGGCATAGGAGAGAGAGCTGGGGCGGTTGCAGTTGTGTCTTCTGGAGCAGGCCCAGCTGAATCACCCTTGCTCGTGTCAGCTTTCCTTGCATGCGCTTGCCTCTAAGCACCAGATAGATTGGCCTTGAACATCTTTTTGTTTACATGGAACGACTTTCCATGTCGCAGGGAAATCCCCTATACCTCCATGAGGTGGCCAATCACCATGCCATATCCCAATGAGCCTCCAAACAATCCATCCTTCTTTGATTGTCTTGTTGATCACGTTCTGGCATATTCGGCTGAAGACAAACTCAGCCAAGTTGACTTTCTTTTCTTCCATAATCGCAACCATCACCACCAGCGTAGTTCGAGACAACTGATTAAAGTTGTCGAACTTCATGTCGACACACTTGGACATGATGTCCATCAGTTTGTGGTAGTCCTCCTTGATCAAAGCCTTCTTGGTTGTATAGACAGCCTTCACAGCTGACTCAGGCTTGGCGATTTCCTTCCAAGCAGCAGCTAGGTTCACATTCTTCTCAGTAATCTTCTTTAGCCCTTCAGTAGGCAATTTGCAGTGTTCAACAAGGTCAGCAACAGTGATCTTGATCTCTTGCTATGGACAGATGAGAAAATCTCATCATCATGGACTTTAGCATTGACATAAAACATGGAAACTTCTTCCAAATACGTATGAGAAAACACCATCGTGAGAAAATCCTTCAGACCGAATTTCTCGAGTTTCTCAGCGATCTTCTTCACTAGGGCCTTATCAGCACCTTGTTTCAGCATCCTCTAGAAGTCGACTGTGGATCCTGAGTGGATCTTCTCGGACATCTTAACTTAGTCATACTTAGCTTCCATTTTCGTAGAAAATAAATGGTGAATAAAGCAAAAAATCTCGATTTTCAAAGGTAGGGTTTTGCACTTGCACAGAGAGAGAATTTCCATGCTTGTTGAAGATGAGAGAGATTTGTGAGGAGAGAGAAAATGAGTTTTGGCTTATATTAGACTTGAAAGGAAGGTTTCTGGAATTTGAAAAATTTGATCAAAATCGACGGTCAGGATTTAACTTCTGAAACCGCATTAATTTCCCTGCATTAAATGTAGCAGCATTTATATCCAATCATAGGCAAAACAGGCAACTTTTGTTTTGACATCATAATTACGCTGACGTAATCCTTAAAAACATTCTCGCTCGCTGAAAACGACTACATTTTGTCACTTAACACATAAATAACTTAGCTAATTTCCAAAAGTGACTTAACTCTGCTTCTCTCTTCACATTAGATCACTCAGCTGTCAGCTAACTCGATACAGCTAATTTCCTGTCTTGGCTGTTTCACTTGGCTGAACTGTGAAACTTGCTTATTTTTCTTTCTCTCTTCTTTGTGTCTGCTGATTGAGTCTTTTGAGTGTCCTAACTCAGCTCAATTAAACCTAGCTCATTCTTAAGCTCTTCAAATCTTGATTCACATAGAGGTTTAGTGAATATGTCAGCTAACTGCTTATCAATTGAGATGTATCCCAAGGTGATGTCATTCTTTTCAACATGATCTCTTATAAAATGATATTTGACATCAATGTGCTTTGTTCTTGAGTGCAACACTGGATTCTGAGTAATTGCAATAGCACTAGTGTTATCACACATAATCGGAATTTCTCTTTCTCCTATATCATAGTCTCTCAACTGTTGTCTCATCCAGAGAACTTGGGCACAACAGCTGCCCATAGCTATGTACTCTGTTTTAGTTGTAGATGTGGCTATTGAATTTTGTTTCTTGCTGAACTAAGAAACCAGTCTATTTTCAAGCATTTGACAAGTACCTGATGTACTCTTCCTGTCAACTCTACATCCAGTATAGTCTGAGTCTGAGTAGCCAACTAGCTTGAATCCTCCTTCAATTGGATACCATATGCCAACTTCTTGGCATTCCTTCAAGTACCTTAGGATTCTCTTAGTAGCAGTCATATGACTCTCTTTTGGTGCAGAGCACATACACCTACAATAAAGGTGATGTCTGGCCTGCTTGCTGTTAAATAGAGTAATGATCCAATAAGGGCTCTATACCTAGTTTGATAAATAGTTTTGCCATCTGCATCCATATCCATCGTGATTGAAGTGTTCATAGGAATCTTCACTGATGACTTTTCTTCCATACCAAATTTCTTCATTAAATCTCTGGTATATTTGGTTTGACTTATGAAGGTTCCATCCATCAATTGCTTGACTTGAAGTCCTAAGAAGAAAGTCAGCTCTCCCATCATGCTCATTTCAAACTTGCCTTGCATGAGGTTTGAGAACTTGTCACACAACTCTTTGTTTGTGGATCCAAAGATGATATCATCCACATATATTTGAACAAGCAATATACTCTCTCCATCTTGAATTCTGAAGAGTGTTCTGTCAACTTTTCCTTTGGTGAAGCCATTGTTAATTAGAAACTGTGACAATGTGTCATACCATGCTCTTGGTGCTTGTTGCAATCCATACAATGCCTTCTTGAGCTTGTAGACCTTATCTCAAATAGTTTTCTGCTCAAAACCTGGAGGTTGTTCAACATAGACTTATTTATCTAAAAGTCCATTTAGAAATGCACTTTTCACATCCATTTGATATATAGTAAAGTTCTTGTGTGCAGCATAAGCAAGAAACATCCTTATTGCTTCCAATCTAGCAACAGGAGCAAAGGTTTCATTAAAATTTATACCTCCCTCTTGGCAATACCATTTGGCTACCAATCTTGCTTTGTTTCTGACAACAAATCCTTCCTCATTCATCTTGTTTCTGAATACCCACTTCGTACCAATAACATTTTGGTGAGTAGGCCTTTGAACTAATTCCCATATTTTGTTTCTTTCAAACTGACGAGCTCTTCTTGCATAGCCTGAATCCAATGTGTGTCTTCTAAGGCTTGAGACACATCTTTAGGCTCTATCTGGGAAATAAAACAAGTGAACATAGCTTCATGTTGAGCTCTGGATTTGGTTCTTATTCCATATCTAACATCTCCAATGATTAACTCAAGTGGATGGTCTCTTAGCCATCTCACATCTGGTTGGAGTAAGTTAGTTGGGTTCAACCGTCTTGCAGCTAAGTTATCTTGAACAACTTCTTCATCATCATTCAACTGCAGACCTTCCAGTTGTCTTTGAGATTCAACTATCTCATCATCTTCAGGGTTGAGTGCTCTCGCATCTGCATCAACATAAGGACTCTTCTGCATAGTTGTCGAAAGCCTAACTCATCAATGTCTTCTCCATTTACATTTGGCTCATCAAACACCACATGGATAGACTCTTCTGTGACCATAGTCCTCTAGTTTAGCACTCTATAGGCTTTACTCTCAGCTGAGTATCCCAAAAAGATACCTTCATCAGCTTTAGCATCAAAAGCCTTCAAGTTGTCCTTGCCATTGTTGTGGATGAAGCACTTACATCCAAAAATCTTAAAATATCCAATATTTGGCTTTCTCCCTGTCCAGATCTCATAGGTAGTCTTGGTTAATTGCCTATTGATCATGCATCTATTCTGAGTATAACATGTTGTATTTATGGCTTCAGCCCAAAGTCTTTTAGGCAAACCAGCTTCAGCTAACATTATCCTAGCAGCTTTCTTGAGAGTTCTGTTCCTTCTTTCAGCTACTCCATTCTGCTGTGGAGTTCTTGCAGCTGATAACTCATGAGCAATACCATTTTCAACACAATACTGAGTTATAATCCCATTGACAAACTCAGTTCCCCTGTCAGATCTTATCTTTATAATGGTTTGGCTCTTCTCATTTTGAACTCTTCTCATCAGCTGAGATAATTTTTGCAGTGTTTCCTTCTTTTCACACATGAAGATAGTCCATGTATATCTTGAATAATCATCCACCACCACTAGGGTGTATTTCTTTCTACTGATGCTGGTTGGCTCAACAAGACCAAATAAGTCCATATGCAACAGATGCAATATCCTTGTTGAAGAAGGACTTGGCTTATCCTTGAAAGATGATTTGATTTGCTTTCCCATCTGGCATGTATCACATATGTTTTCTTTCTTGTCAACTGATTCAGACAATCCTTCCACAAGATGAGTCCTTGCAAGATTATTGATTGTCTTGAATTTCAGGTGATTCAGCTTTTTGTGCCATAGCCAACTGCATTCGGCTGTACTCTTTGCTAGCAGACATGTGCTTGGTGTAGTAGTTGACCAATCCACTACATACATGTTCTTCTGCCTTGTTCTTGTAGCATAATTTCATTTGATTCAGCATCCTTGATCTGACATACTCCTATGTCGAATCCCACATTGTAGCCTTTGTCACAGAGTTGGCTGATGCTTAGCAGATTGAAGTTGAGACCTTCAACATATGCAACATATGTGATCTCCAGTCCATTTTTCTTTATGGATCATGTGCCTCTGATTTTCCCTGGAGCTTCATTTCCTCCAATTATGACTTTTGCACCTTTGATTTCCTTGAATTTTGACAGATTTCTTTTATTTCCGGTCATATGTCTGGAACAACAATAATCCATGTACCAGGTTCCTTGGCACTCAACTGTTCCTTGAACCTGCAATCAAGGAAATTAATTTTTAGGTACCCACACTTGCCTCGGTCCTGGGGGGTTAGTGTTATAAGATGCTCCAACCAACCTATAGCCAGATGATCTGACTCTAAGAGGTTGTCATCTATCAGTTCCATAATCATAATGCACATTAGCAAATTGCTTGGGGTTTTTAGGATCATACATCTGTCTCTTTTGTCTCTATGCTCTGTGTTTGTTTGAGCAATTGCTTTCTTGGGGTAATAGTGGAATTTCTGGGTGTTGTGTCTGGGTGCATATGTGTGCTGATAATAGCTCTTTTGCCTTGGGAATGACCTTTGTTGAGGTTGAGGTCTTTGCCATTTTAGCTTATATCACTTAGGTATTTGCTGATATTTCACTTGGTTATTCCAATCAGCTTGATTTGGATAGTTTCTACCATTCTCTTCATATGAATTTCTTTGATGAAATCTCTAGGGCTTTTGGTAGCTCTGTTTGGCTTTTACAGAGTATTTTCTGTTGGTAGTCTGCTGATGGACTTTTCTAAATTTCTTTTCAGTTGTCCTCTCAGCATACTGTAATGGCTTCTTTCCTTTTCCTTTGTATCCAAGGCCAGTATGATTGTGATTGTGTTTTGGTCATTGGTGTGGTGTTAGGTGCAACATATGGTGTTTTGGGTTTTTGGATTCCCTTATTGCTTGAGGATCCTTTCTCCAAAATCACTCTGGGAGTTTGACTATGCACAAAGAAATTGAATTTTATGTCTGTCTTGTCTCCACACTCTTTATGACTCATTATAAGCTCATCCAATGATTTGGATGCTTTTGTAAACGAGGTAATCACATTTTTAAGATCTTTTTCTCTCTTTTCAGTAGCAGCTAACTCTGCTAAGATCTTGGCATTTTCAAACTTCAACTTGGTGTTCTCATCAGCTATTTAACTTAAGAGTACTGAGCTCTTTAGTCAACTGTGAGTTTTGGCTTTTAAGCTGGCTGTTTTCCTCATTTAAAAGTGTGTGTGAGGTTTTAATGTGCTCAAAGTCTTTCATCATTTTGCATAATGAATCATAAAGATCTATGGGTGATGAAATGTGTGTATCAGAGTCACTATCACTTGACTCAGAATGAGATGAGTTAGAGTGTACCCCATCTTCTTGATCTTGTTCTTTGGCCATGAGACAGATCAAAGCCTCTTCCTCAGTATTACTTGAGTAGTCAGCTTCACTGATGTCCGAGTCTGCTGGCTCTTTACACTTAGCTGGTTCAACAGTCTCAGCAGCTAACATGGCTTTCTTCTTTTCTTGTCTTCTTTCCCTTAAGACTCTTCTTTCTTCCTCATTTCTGTATTTGTTGACTGGTGGATAGGAACAGTCAACAGCAAAGTGTCCTGGTTTTCTACAACTCCAACATAGGTTTTCAGCTCTCTGATCAGCTCTCTGATACTCAGCTCTTTAATGTTCAACTCTCTTGGGTGGCCTGTCCTCTCTTGCTTTGGAAAGTGCTGAATG
Organism: Rehmannia glutinosa; assembly: GCA_016081115.2. Taxonomy (NCBI): domain Eukaryota; kingdom Viridiplantae; phylum Streptophyta; class Magnoliopsida; order Lamiales; family Orobanchaceae; genus Rehmannia; species Rehmannia glutinosa. Next base: position 38,160,759 of record CM071924.1, read on the forward strand.
TCTTCTGGAGGTCTCACGTTTGTTTCTTTTATAGTTCTTGTTAAAGAACTTATTGAACCTCTTTACCATGAGAGCAATTTCCTCTTGGTCTATGGTCTCCTTTGGCTCAGCTTTCTTCCCTTCACTGGTCATCAGTGCAGATGTCTTGGGTACAACTATCTCTCCTCGCTCTTTTCTTCTCAGCTCAAACTCATACGCTTTGAGATCTGAGAACAGCTCGTGATTTGATGTTTTTGAGAGGTCCATGGAGTGTCTCAGGGCCATGACCTTCATTTCCCATTCAGCTGCGAGGGCTCTTAAAATCTTCATGCACATCTACTTTTGAGTGTACTCCTTCCCAAGAGCTGAAAGCTCATTTATGATCTCTGTGAATCTGGCATCCAGCTGATCCAGACTTTCACCTGCAAGCATTTTAAATTTTTAATTTTTTGTACAACAACTGTTAGTTTTTTTTCTTTTATCTGTTCGGATCCTTCACAAATCAGAGTTAGCTTATCCCAGATTTCTTTGGCTGATTTGCATGACTTAACTTTATTGAAAATAGCCTTGTCCAATGTCTTGTTGAGAATATCCTTAACAATATTGTCCAGGTTGTATCTCTTTCTATATTCATTTGTCCGTTCACAGCAAGGTTTCTCAACCATGGCTGGTCTAGGCTCTGCTGCAGAATCTTCTCCTTCACCTGGAGGTGCTCTTCTCACAGCAGTATTAACCTTCAATATTTACAATGGCCCATCCTGTATCACAAGCCACATTTCATCATGTAAGGCTGATAGGTGAGCCTGCATGCGAATCTTCCAGTCATCAAACTCTTCCATAGTGAACATAGGAATACAAGTTACATTAGCTTCCATGATAATAACTTTGATTTCAAATGAAAAACTTTGAAAACACAAGTGTTAAACCTTTTGAAAAAGGTTGAGATCTAGTTCAGTAACCAGTGCGGAAGGCTCAAGGAACCGCCCGCTTTGATACCACTTGTAGGTCCTAAGGGCTGTGGTGTAAGGTTTTGAAGGAGGGGTTGAATACACCTTACCAACTTTTCACTTTTGTCCTCTTAAAATATTTCAACAGAGTTGACTCAAATCAGCTAAGTCCTTGGGGGACAGCTAGGTTGGCTTACTTCAGCAAAGTTACCCACTCAACAGACTCGACTGAGTTGTTGATAGTATAACTTAGCTGTGTCAGCTAACACTTAACTTTTTAAATAATTCAGTTTCATACAATGGAAGACTTAACACCCTTGTTAATTTTAAGCACATTTTTAACACTTGTTTTTAGCAATGTTATTATCAGCTGGGTTGGCAATAACTTAACAACAAGTATAAATGTATGCAAAAAAGTAAAGTGCTGTAAGTAAATTATACAAGTAAATTTTATAGTGGTTCGAGGATAGGGTAATTCCTCTAATCCACTCTTCTCCAACTCCTGGAGGAATCAACTAAGTAACAGATCCGGTTACAAAGTAGTTCTTCAGTCTAGAGATAGCCTTGATCACACAGCTGACTTCTTCTGCGACTCAACTTCTTTACAAGATAGTTGGTTGGTATTTCAGCTCCCTTCAAACCCTTGGAATTGATCACACAGCCTTGCGACGAGCTTGAAACTCCTTACTACCGCTCCTTCAAACTTGGAGAGTAGACCCCTTTTTTTCTTAAAATGTTTTCCTCTTCAACTGGTTAAAGTGTTCTTTCCTTCACAGCGTGTGTTGGATCGAGTTCCTTTGAGTTTTAGGATTGAGGAATTTCTTGATAAGCTTGAGAGAATATTTGTAGGTTTTGCTTGCTTTCAGTGGCTTAGAATGTTTGATCTCTCGTGTGTCATTCGTACTTCTCTCTCTTGCTTCCTCATCCTTTATAGTGCTCATTTGAAAACTTGCCCGTTGAAGAGATAGGCTATTTTCAAATGACACTTTCTTGTTCATTGGCTTGCCTTTTCTTGACTTGCAGCGTAGTGATGGTGACCCTTCCTCGTATTAAATGACTCCTTTTGCACGTTTCTTGACCAAACACTTTAAGACAGGGCAGCTTGGACTTATTACTATATCGAGTAATATCCTTTACTTCCATCCAACAGATCAATGTCAGTCGACTTGACTTGACAGCTGCCTTTACCCCTTTAACTTGAGTCTGCTCCATCCTTTTAGAAAAGACTCAATTCAGTTCAACTGGTAGACTTGGCTCTTTACTGACTGGACTGACACTTCTTCAACCTTTACTCAGAAGTTCCTCAGTTGGATCTCCTTCAGTCGAGTCTGTGCCTTCCATCTTGACCACACTCAGCTGACAAATAGTTGGGTCTTCACTTCAGTCTTTAGTTGATTTCTTGCATTCTTCGACATAGCTGACTTCACTCAGCTCATGCAGTCCTATCTATTACAAAATAGAAATATAAGAAAAATGGGGTGCCAACTTCCTATTCTAAGTTTTTCATGGTATTATTAAAATCTAATAACAAATTTCCTAACACTTATGTTAGGGGAAAAAACGACATATAATTATTTAATATATAATTCGGTTTATATATTAACTTAATATTAATTGCCCAATGGGCTCTTAATAAGATAACCTGGCCCAAAGGAGTTTGGGACTAGCCCATAGGTTGATTTATCCTACACGGCCCACAGGGCCCATCTGAGAAGACTTGAAGACTTCCCCCTCGGGAAGAAGGATTTTGTCAACTTGGTTGACTTGTAGTGATATGCCCTAAAAAACAGTATCAATTAGAAATAGCTTATCAATAGAAACATTTTTAGGTGTATTCCCAATATAATAATATTCACTATTAATTAAATATGAATTATGTTTAAATTAGGGAAAATGACCATTTATAATCAAACATGTCTAGCATGAACTATCTCCCTTTATTTCATTAGGGAAAATGACCATTGATTACATTACAATAGCCAAACTTTTGTTCACCTCTACGAAGGAGTTGGCGTCACCCTCTAGGGTTTTGTTAGAGTTCTCATGTTTGCCGTGTCTCACTGGTGTCCGGCTTCCCGTTGCCGTTTAGATCTAGTTTTCTCCCCTCAGTTTATCTTTTCTCTCTGACTCCCTTTTGTTATTTATTTCATCGTTTTCACTCCATACTTTTTTCTTTTCTCTTGGTGGTTTTGTGGTAGGTTTCACGTGTGCTCAGGGATCCGCTGCAGTTTCATCCATCATGTTGGTCTGATTAGGTTATTCTAGCAGTGCAACGACACGATTGTTTACATACACCAACATCTAAAACAAGTCTCAATCCTCCGTTTGATTCTGAAGCAATAGACCTTTGAAAATATGGAGGATTTAACAGAATGGGAAGAAGAAGTTGTGAACTTGGATGACTCTATGGGATTAATCTGAGTAATACAACGAAATCAAATTATTTTCTGGTAGGCAAACTATACACTGATAAATCCTGAAAATCATTCTATTTAATCGAGGTCATGAAAAGGCTTTCCATTTCTTTTCACCCAACTTTTTCCTACACAAACCACTAACAATAAAAGAATACAAGACGAAAAAAAATGACAATTTGGAGGAAAACGTTGATATGGACGGCCATGTGAAGGATATGCAAGCTTACACCTTTGACCATACTTTGTCTCTACAAGCCAAACAAGCAAGACAAATGAAAGAAATAAAAAATAATATGTGGTAGGTGATAGATGCAACTTTCGCCATAATGGCTAGGAAAGGACCAAGAAAATTCATTTCATTCTTCTATCACTTATCAACTCTCTCCACTTCCTCTCATTCTAACTCTAAGGTACCAAAACACAAAAATTTCCCTCCTCCTTTTTCCCCTTGCCAAAAACAACAAGCAAAATATAAGAAATTTTCTTTCTTTTCATCTTCTTCTCATCTTCTTTAAACTCAAGACTATTCATTCATCTTCTAACCTTGATAATTCATACCCTCTTGAAGCACCTAGTGGATGAACATTGAGGAGAATAAGAGGAATTGAAGGAAGCTTGATTTAAAGTGGAATTTTAGAAAGCTTCAACTATCTACAAGTCAAGATAAGTAGAGAACAATTTTGATTCTAGTATAATTTTATTTTCTAAGATTTAAATCCCAAATTTTTGACCTCAAATTGTGGATTTTGAACCACTTAGGGGCTGACCTAAGGAGATAACTCTTGGGGTTTAGATCTTGAAGAAGAAGGTCCAATTTTGGAGACTCCTACCATCACTACTTGAAAATATAAAAGGTGGGTGAAAAATCTTTCAAAAAAATAGGCAAATAATTTTCATAAAATGCATGTAGTGCATGAAAATATTTTGAATATATATATATATATATATATATATATATTACATGTATTTTTTTGATATGTATCAAGTTCAAGAAGTTTCACAAAAAACGAGCATGATTTTGATTTCTTGCACAATAGGGACATATTTGCATATATATCTTAATTTCTTGTTCAACTCTTGATTAATGTGTAACAGAATGTGTTATATGCTCAAAATCATGTTCTATACTTGATATATATTCTGTAATATATGACCTTGTGCTCGAATTCGAACAAATATGCCATTAATGAAATTTTTACAAAGTTGAGGACTAAACCGTAATTTCGAAAAATGTCCGAGGACCAATCTGTAAATTTCAAAATTTTGGACTGTATTAATTGTAAAATTTAATATTTTAAGTTAATAATAATATTTTAAAGGTTTTGAGATAAGAAAACTCAATCTTGGAATTTTAGAGACTCAAATATGGAAACTTGAAAGTTTAAAGGTTAAAAATTGAATTTTTAAAAATGTCCAGGGACCCCTCTGAAAATTTCGAAATTTTGACTTCCTCAAACTTTTCACCTTATATTTTGAGATATTTTAAAAATTTAAAGTGGTAACGGGTTGAGAAAACCGATTTGTTAAACTTTAAGTACTAAAGTGTAAAAATTCCAATATCAAAGGACCAAAAATGAAGTTTCCGAAAAAAGTACGTCTCGGACACCTGGTAATTTACATAACCTTAGTTTTATAATATTTTGAACCCATGGTCCAAGTTTCATAACAAACGAACACCAAATAAACCCTTAAGGGCAAAAACTGAATTTTCGGCTAGAAATCGAATTTGTAAAATTAAGGGACTTAAATCGACCCTATTTTAAAACTGCTTTTGTCCCATCATACTACTATTATACATGATATTTTACAATTGGAATCACATCAAAAGCCCTCCCGGTTTGTGAGATCCAAAATTTTTAAGTTCAGGAACGAAAATGATATTTTTGACAAAAGAAGGGACCAAACTGAAATTTTCCAAAACCTCGACCCAAACCCTTTGGAAACTGAATCTTTGAACAATTTTAAGAATTTGGAAACTTACCTTATATTTTTTCCGAGGTCGAGACTAGGGCTTATTCAATGTTTGACTCGATAAGTATTTTTTCCAAGAAATTGGACTATTTACAAAATTTTCCTCTTATCAAGGTCCCCAAAATAAAATATTTTCTTCTCTACAATCCTAAAAAAATTAAACTTAACTTGTTGATATCTTGTAATGCTTTTTATATGTATCATCATGTTTCTCTTTACTCGATTATCTTGTTGATATGATATGAACTTCGTGAATCTAATTGTGCTTGAGTCAACTTGGTGTGTCGAGCTCACAGTCGGAATGGCTACGTCGGGATGGAACCGGGCAGCTCGGCTGCTATTCCACTCTCCGGCCCCCATCGTCCTAATCCCTCAACTAAGGGTATTTTTATCAAAAATCAGCGGAAAAGGGTATTTTTGTCTAAAATCAGCGGAAAATGGGTATTATGCAGGGATTGGGTATGAAAAATGGGGTATTCATGTCCTTTTCCCTTATTTATTTTCAGATGGCCCAAACTTATTTTTAAAGGTCCGTTTTGTTAAGCCTATATGGGTATTTCTGGATTTTAAAATTTTGCATATATTTATTTTATTCATATTAGAGTCTTATTTCATTGAGATACACATAATTTTATTTTATTAAAGAATATCCAATAGGTTTAACCTAATACATGGCTAATACGATTAGAACTCTCACGCCTAAAAACAAATATATTTTCTGATTTCTCATGTATCTTTCAACAATGCTCAACATTCTAAAACCACCAAACTACACAGTTCAATCTCCGAACACCAGAAATCCCCACAAGAGCAAGCCCTGTCACCCAATTTCTACCAAAATCCTCTTAGCACAGTCAAATCCAAATATCAAATTTTCAATCCCAAAAAAAAAGGGTGTGGATAGATAAGAGGAAGAGGAAGTGATGGGAAGTCGCGCCGCCGCCGTGCACCGACCGCTATCTCCCACAACCATGGTCCAGCCTCGCTGCTGTCGTCCACTCGTGTTGCCTTTCCGCCAATGGTTGTGTGGTGTGAATAAACAGAGAGAGATAGGGAGCGAGAAACGGAGAAGAGAGAATCGAGATTTCAGCAATTTGGGGAGAAAGAAAATTTCTACAATTTTGATATGATAGCTATTTTTTTAAAAGAAAATAACTCGATTTGGGGATTTCACCTTACTTTTTCTATAAACTCCAGTTTTGCTCCTTTGAAATATTTTTATTTCACAAAATGACTACTGACTCTATGTAGGTCCCAAGGGGTATAAGTGTAAGGTTTAGAAGGGGGGGTTGAATAAACCTTAGCAAATTTTTGATTTAGTCCTTTTAAATATTCGAGTTGATACTACTTGTGTGTCTTGGTGGATGACCAATTTAGTTAATCAAGAGAGTTAGTCTCTCTCACTCAATCGAGTTGATGGAATAACTCAAATTGTTAAGTCTAAATTAACTCAATCGTGGTTTGTTTTTTCAGGAAGACTTAACACCCTTAAGTTTGGTTAAGTAAAGATTTAGAGCTTGATTTAGTACTTAGAAATTATCTAATGGATAGCAAATATGTCAAGTAGATTAAATAAATATGATGCAAGAATTAAAGTCTTTGAGATGTAAATGACACAATAAGATTTTTATAGAGGTTCGAAGATGGGGTAATTCTTCTACTCCTCTATTCTCCAACTCTGGAGGAATCCACTAGGTATTGATCAATATACAAAGTGGTAACAAGTCCAGGATACAAGTCTTGATCATACGGTGACTTGATTCTTTGGGACTCGATCCGAGACGCCTTGATCACTGGTGGCTTCTCGTATGACTCGGCTTTTCTTCTTCGCAGGCATTTGCGCTTGCTACTACTGAGCCCACTTGCTCAAGCTCTTTGGATTTGATCACGAAGCCCTCCAAAAGCTCAAGACTTGGTTCGACCGAACCTTCCTACACTCCTTCGTGGAATGTAGACCCCTTGATTCTTTAATTTCCTCTTCAACCGATTGAAGTTATCTTTCCTTCACGGGTGAGTGTTGGATTGATGTTCTTCGTAGTGTAGGCTTGAGGATTGAGCGTTTAATAACTTGAGAATATTTCAGGTTACGATTCTAATAATTGCTTGAATGTTTGTGGTTCCGGTCACCTTCTCTCAAAGTCATTCCTTAGCCTTTATATTGATCTTTCAAAAATCGCCCGTTGAAGAGATAGGCTTATTTTTTAAAGTCACTTGTGGTCGTTGGTTTTGTCTTGTTGCGAGTCCTTGGAATTGCCATTTCCTCGTATGAATTATTCTTCACCTTTTCGAGTTCGACACGGTGTAGTGCTTCCCATTGGTTTATTCCTTTTGCACGCTCGAACCGAGCACTTCGAGAAAGGTAGCATGGAGATATTACTTGTTTAAGTAATTCTCTTGATTTACGCAACGGATCTTTTTCAGCTTATCTCGACTTGACCGCATTTCCTTGCTTTCCCAGGTGACTTAGAGTCGACTTCCAATCATTGGATGACTCTTGTCACTTCAACTTGAGACTTGGCTTTTCTTGAGTTGACTTGTCGATACTCCACTCATTTGCATCTGTTTGCTCCTTGATAGAGTTCCGTCTTCTCTTCTTTTTGCCATACTTGTCTCTTGCAGTGAGTCTTCCTTCTAGTCTCCGGTTGTCTTCTTGCATGTTTGGGCAAAGTCGATTTAACTCACTTTGACCAGCCCTATTTATTACAAAGCGGAGTTTACAACAATAATTGGGGTGCCAACTTCCTATTCTAAGTTTTACATGGCATTCATCAAAATCTAAACAATAAATTTCCCAACAATTTCCCCCTTTTTGATGATGCCAAAACTTAAACCATTCAAAAATGTAAATAGCAAAGATACATACGGATAGTGTATTCACATAGAATGTATGCGTAGAATCAATCCTTTTATTGATCATAACATTCTTGTTCTTTTACACAACTTGTTTACAAGGTGTATCGAGCAAACATTTGTCTACAGAGAAAAAAATAAAGAATTTATAGCTTTATTGCGGAAGACTTACATAGTATGTATTTACATAGTAAAATACATGAAGGGGTGGACAACAACACTTCATCTCCTTCATTTGTCTCCTTCTTTCATCTTGTTCAAGATCTTCTCGCTCTTCTTCTTCTCTTTTTCTCATCGTCACGCTTCTTCTTCTTTTCATATGCCTTCCCGGCGCAGCTTCATCTCTTCTTAATCTCTCTTGTCTTTCCTCCCATAGCTGAGTTTGTCTCTTATTTTCTTCTTCTATTCTTTTCGCATACTCGCATTACTTTTAGCCACTTGCAAATTTGCTACTTGGTCAAGACTGCACAAAGAGATCCCTCCTTTCTTGCCTCGGATCTACGTGCTAATGTTTTTGGGCAGAGGTCTAGGTCCGAAACCTCTTCCTCCACCACGCTTCTTCCTCTACCTGCGGGCGTGTATTGTCTTTGGGGTCTTCTTCTTTCCGGTGAGTGACAGCGGAGTGACCAGCAGAGGATCGGTAGTCGCTGCTCCTGCCTTCTTCACATAACGTGAGATCCTTTTCCCAAGACAAGTCCCAAGCTTGAGCCATAGACATATTTGCAAAGTATCCTTGAGATGCGTAGCGTTTTAAATTCATCAATCGATCGTGGCTTAGTCCCGACATCCAGAGATGGCATAAGTGTCTCTGTCTCTTTGGAATGCCTCCATGTTGTTTCAAGATGTTCATAACTCGGGCATCCATTCTTCCTTCCACTTCCTCCATCCTCGCTTCAATTGTCTTTCTCTTTTTCACCATAGATATAGCAGAGTGTTGGAGTGGCAGAGTCACCGGGAGTCTGCTGGCGATAATGTCATTTGTGACAAGACCTTGTTGGGGGGTTTGTGCAATCATCAAGGTCACATCTTTCGATCCTTCCCTCAACGGACTTTCCTTTCTTTTGTTTTGACGCTTCCTCGGATGTATTTCCCTTACAGTGCTTCCTCCTTTTCGACCGGATCTCTTTAGCGCTTTAAAGTATTCCTCTTCCCCTTTTTGGCATCATCAAAGGAGAGAGGAACACTGAAATATATCGCGCGCGGAAGTCGAGCTCTGGCGATAGTCGAGTTCGTCTCGAGTCCGCTGCCCGGTGTATGCGGCACGAAATTCGGAGCGAGTGGCGTTGGATTCTCTGAAATTAGCTTCATCTCGGCCATGAGAAGGCTGAATTTTCTATCCATGTTTTCTTCCATACGCTGGAGATCACTCTTATTTTACTCACGCAGCAGACTTTATCTCGCAAAGTGTGAGCTTCATGCATGTGCTCAATGTGTTCTCTCAATTTTGTTTTTGCATCAAGCATTCTCGGCTCTCCATACCAAAGAACTTGTTGAACAATGTCTGAAATATCTAACTTGTTCCACACGCATTGTTTCTTCTTTGTTGCCACCATTCCTCGATCGATCCGACTATTATGCCTCTCAAGTCAACGATAAGGTTGGCATCTCTCGTTGTCTAGTCGCATGTCCATAGAGGCCTGGTGCCTCTCCATCCGTTCAATTTCAGCAAATAATGCTTTGAACACCTCCCGAACTTCATTTGTTTCTTCCGTTGCGGTGATGGCCCTGTGACGTCAAAGTCATAGTCATTTGAACGATGGTACTCGACGGAATGACATGAGCCGTGTCCGTGGAAGCGTGCGGGTTCGTTCTCGATTCTTCAAGGAGGTCGGGTACCTCCAGAGAGAAAGGAAATGATTCTACAAAGGAATCATCACGCTAACCGGGATTTGTTTAATAATGAGAGGTGCGCGTGAAGTTCCTTTTGAGTCGACCGCTGCGCTTGGGAGCTCGCGCAGATGGACTCTGTTTGGTGGGTCATGTTGTGAAGTGGACCCTTTGACTTGAGCTCAGCTGTTTGTCTCAACAGACTTCGTTGGTCTTAGCTGGTTTCTCCATTGAGTGGATGGTCCTCGGCCTTATCGAAGCGTCATCGGACGATGATGAGATTTTCATTGGTGGCTCATCATCAAAATTGAAAGTTTTGAGTAGTAGTCTTGAGATCGACTTGCTCGTCCGGGAACATCCGCATGGTGAGTCTTTTGGATCGGTCACGGGGATGACTCGGCTTTCTTCGTTGCCTTCGATCCCAAAAAGGTTACATCAGATTGTCCTAGGAATCATGAAGCGCGCTTATCTCCTTTTCGGATGGATCAATGATAGCGGGAGGGATGTTCTCTACTTCGACTTCTTTACCCGGAAGTCTCAACCTCCCGTGGCCTTCATTACCTCCTCTATCTCGATGCAGCCGAGGCCTGGACCTCCCTTTCGATAGTGTCACTGTCTTAGGGTCTTCTGTGATGGCATCCATTGGAGTCTCAACCCCATGGATTGCACTTTCATCGCCCAGTGTTAACCTTGGGTACATTCCTTCTCGTGCCTCGATTTGCATCGCGGCGTCATTAGCCTTCAGAGCGGTTGGCACCTCTGTGAGACAGTCTCAATGCCCGAGCTTCGTTGATGGCAACTTGATGTTCGTTTTATGTTTGTACTTTCTCCACTTCGCCTCCTAGATTCGTTGTGGAGTCATCTGCGCATTCTCCGACCGTGGCTTTGCGGTGGAGGAGTTTCCCCTCGGCGCACGCACCGGTGAGTGACTTGGAATGGGGTCACTCGTCTCCAAACTCCCACTGTTTCTACCGAGTATTCAGCCGTTGGGGCAGGTGGTAAGACACCTTCATTAGGGGTTGGCTCAACCGAGGTCCCCACTAACCCGGTTTCATCGCCATTTCCTTAATTCCTTCTTCCGAGTGAGTGGGAAGTGGTGGCAAAGCAACAACGGTGGCGATTTTTGCTGAACCACTCCCATTGGATCAATTTCGATTGTGTTTTGGAGGACTCTCCTGGTCCCTCCATCATGCTCTTCTCATGAAGAATTCTCGGATTCATGCATTGCTCTGTTGCATTTCCAACTCTTCTCGCGGGCGGAACATGGTCCAGATCCTCATCACTTTCTCGATAGAATATCGAAGTGAGAATGCGTATGTTCGTGGTTCCGGTGAGAGGGCAGATCTTTGGCCTTCTCTCTTGCCTCGGCCTTCCTCTCGCGTCTCTCCTTCTCCTTATCCTTGAAGATCTGCAGGATATCTCGTGCAATTTTCTTCATCCGGTCTTTGGGATCACGAGAGGTTAGTCAAGGAAGTTCAGCAGAGTTCCTCTTCTTCTTCGATAAACTCAGGCCATTGGAAATGTTCCCTGGATCGACTCAATTTCCACTTCCTCCACTCACGCAGACGATTTTGGATGTCGGGTAAGGTGGGATAGGATCATCACATCACTATCATTTCTATCACCTTCTTCTTTGTGTCTCGGTTGTGCGAACTACAGTTTGTGTCTTGATTTGCCTCTGCTCATCGCCTTTCAGAGACTTAGTTGTTTCATCTATAATATCTCGGAGACTCTACTTCTCCAGCCTGATCTCAGTATCTGCTCGGTGAGTGGCCGACTCGGCCCGGTTTCTCAAGTTCGGAGTGTTTGATGATTCTTCTTCGTCTCTCTAGTTTGTACGGAGGGATTTCTGGTTGAGAGTTTCTTGAGTCTTGGGCGGCGGGGGCCGGTGTCTGGTGTTTTCTTCGAGGAGCCGTCTTGGCTTATCGGATCTCCTCTTTTTGACGATCGGAGAAGGTAGTTGAGAGTCCTTCTCGACCATCTTCTTCTTGAGCGGGAGAGACACAGCTGCAGGGGCGGTGACTCCTACCAGTAGGGGCGGGATCGCCAGGATCTTTATGAAATGACGTGCGGGTTTTTGAAATGTGATCGAAATCAACGGCTTAGATTTCGCACGCCTATTTAGCATTTAATATCTCGTATTTAATGCGGCAAAGATTTATATCCAATCATAAGCTTGGTGTGCGACTTTTGCCTGTTACACGTCATAATTATGCCGACGTAATTCTTAAAAACATTCCCGCTTAGTCAAACGATGCGTTTTTGTCACTTTGTTCATAAATGACTAAACTTTTACCCTCATTTGGTTTAACTCTTCTTCTCACAGTTCTCTTTGTGACTAAATTGTCACCGACTTGGTATAGTGTCGTTCGATCCTACTTTGTTTTTACTTATTGTTTTGTGAGTTGACTCTTTTTCCTTTTTGTGTTCCATTTCTTTTCTTTGATTCTTCCGAGTGTCACTCACCAATTAACCCTAACTCATGCTTGAGTTCTTCAAATCTTGACTCACATAATGGTTTTGTGAAGATGTCACCAATTGTTTATCGGTTGAGATATATTCCAAGATGATGTCCTTCTTTTCAACATGATCTCTTATGAAGTGATATCCGACATCGATATACTTTGTTCTTGAGTGCAAACAGGATTTTGAGTGATTGCAATTGCACTTGTGTTATCACACATGATTGGATTTCTTTTTCCTCAACTTCATAGTCTCTCGATTCTTTGTCTCATCCATAGGATTTGGGCACAACAGTGTTTGCCTATGCAGCTATGTATTCTCGCTTAAATTTGTAGAGGTGGCTATTGAATTTTGCTTCTTGCTAAACCAGAAATCACTGTTCCTAAGATTTGACATGTGCCTCGAGGTGCTTTTTTCTGTCAACTCGCATCAAAGATAGTCGAGTCCGAATAGCCAATTAGTTTGAATCCACCTTCCTTTGGATACCATAAGCCAACTTCTTGGCTTCCTTTCAAGTATCTCAAGATTCTCTTTAGTTAGCTGTCATATGGCTCTCTTTTGAGCAGATTGAAATCTTGCACATACACCTACAAAGAAAGGTGATGTCCGGCCTCGCTTTGTGAGATAGAGCAATGATCCAATAAGTGCTCAGTATCTTGTTTGATCTGAGGCTTGCCATCCGCATCCATGTCCATTTTGGTGATGTATTCATTGGTATTTTCACGGAAGACTTCTCCTCCATACCAAATTTCTTCATTAAATCTCTGGTGTATTTTGTTTGACTTATGAAGATTCCATCCTTCGGTTGTTTCACTTGGAGTCCAAGGAAGAATGTCGACTCTCCCATCATGCTCATTTCAAATTTACTTTGCATGAGGTTTGAAAATTTTTCACGACTCTTTGTTTGTGGATCCAAAAATGATGTCATCCACATATATTTGAACAAGCAAGATATACTCTTTTTGTCTTGGATTCTGAAAAGTGTTCTGTCTACTTTTCCTTTTGTGAATCCATTCTCGTTAGGAATTGTGACAAGGTATCATACCATGCTCGGGTGTCTGTTTCAATCCATACAAAGCTTTCTTGAGTTTGTATACCTTATCTCCAAGAGTCTTCGCTCAAATCCTGGAGGTTGTTCAACATACACTTTTTCTTCCAATAAACCATTTAGGAATGCACTTTTTACATCCATCGATATACAATGAAATTCTTGTGAGTTTGCATAGGCAAGAAACATCCTTATTGCTTCCAATCTTGCTACAGAGCAAATGTTTCATCAAAATCTATTCCTTCTTCTTGGCAATATCCTTTGGCTACTAGTCTTTCTTTGTTTCTTACCACGAACCTTCCTCGTTCATCTTGTTTTTGAACACCCATTTAGTACCAATAACGTTTTGATGTGTGGGTCTTTGAACTAATTCCCATACTTTATTTCTTTCAAACTCGATTGACTCTTCTTGCATAGCTTGAATCCAATGTGTGTCATCCAATGCTTGTAACACATCTTTGGGCTCTATTTGCGAGATAAAGCATGTGAACATAGCTTCTTGTTGAGTTCGATCTTGTTTTGACACCTTCACTTATATCTCCAATGACAAGTTCGGTGGATGGTCTTTCAGCCATCTTACATCGGTTGAAGTAAATTAGCAGGTTGATCGTCTAGCGGTGTTGCTTTGATCGCTCTCTCGTAATCACTTAGCGCAAATTTTCCATTATTTTTGAGATTGACTATCTCATCTTCTTCTCGAGTTTACAATTCGATTTCGACCAAAGATAGGGATTTTTCTCGTATGTTTGGATGATTCAACTTATCGGTGACTCTTCAATGTCTCCTCCATTTACATTTGGCTCATCGAATACCACATGAATGGATTCTTCTCGCAACCATAGTCCTTTTGTTGAGTACTCTGTAGGCTTTGCTTTCATTTGAGTATCCCAAGAAGATACCTTCATCGACTTTAGCATCGAAGGCCTTTAGATTGTATTTGCCATTGTTGTGGATGAAGCATTTACATCCAAATATTTTAAAATATGCAACATTTGGTTTTCTTCCATCCCAAATCTCATAGGGAGTCTTTGTCGGTTGTCCATTTTTATCATACATCTGTTTTGAGTGTAGCAAGTTGTGTTGATTGCTTCACCCAAAATCTTTTTGGTAACCCCGCTTGCCTAACATGGTCCTTGCCGCTTCTTTGAGAGTTCTATTCCTTCTTTTTGCAACTCCATTCTTTGTGGAGGAGTTCTTGCTGCAGATAATTCATGACCAATGCCATTTTCAATACAATATCGAGTTATTATTCCATTGACAAACTCGGTTCCTGTCCGATCTTATTTTGATAATGGTTTGGCTCTTTTCATTTTGAATTTTCTTCATCAATTTTGTGGTAGTTTCGTAGAGTTTCTTTCTTCTTACACATGAATATTGTCCATGTATATCTTGAGTAGTCATCTACTACCACCAAGGTGTATTTCTTTCCACTTATGCTATTTGGTTCCTTTGGGCCAAATAGATCCATATGTAGCAGGATGCAATATTCTTGTTGAAGATGGACATGTCTTTTCTTTGAATGAAGATTTGATTTGTTTTCCTTCGACATGCATCACATATACTCTCCTTCTTGTATATCGAGTCCGGAAGTCCTTCCACAAGATTACTTCTTGCAAGCTTGTTAATCGTTTTGAAATTCGGGTGACTACTTTTTTGTTTTGTGCCCAACTTGATTCAAATTTGAACTCTTTGCTAATAGGCAGTCTTTGGTGTAGCGGTTGACCAATCTACTACATACATGTTCTTTTGTCCGCATCCTTGCAACACAACTTCATTCGATTCAGCCTTCTTGATTTGGCATATACCCATGTTAAATCCAACATTATAGCCTTTGTCACGAGTTGATCGATGCTTAGCAAGTTGAAGTTGAGTCCTTCAACATATGCAACATCCGTGATTTCTAATCCATTCCTCTTGATGGATCCAATGCCTCTTATTTCACGAGCTTCATTTCCTCCAAATATGACTTTTGCTCCTTTAACTTCCTTGAATTTTGACAGATTTTTCTTGTTTCTGTCATATGTCTAGAAACGACCACTATCCATGTACCAGGTTCCTTGGCACTCACATTCCTTGAACCCGCAATCAAGGAAATTAAGTTTTAGGTACCCATACTTGTATGCGGGTCTGAGGGGTTAGAATTGTAAGATGATCCAACCAACTTATAGCCAAATGATTTGACTCTAAGGGGTTGCCATCTATCAGTGCCATAATCATAATTAATCTTGGCAAATTGCTTGGGGATTTTAGGTTCATACAACTGTCTCTTTTGTCTGTATGCCTGTGTATATGTTTTAGCAATCGCCTTCTTTGGGTAATTGTGGTGTCTCTGAGTGTAGTGCCTAGGTGCATATGTGTCTTTGATGAAAGCTCTTATACTTTTGGAATGGCCTTTCTTGAGTTCTAGGCCTTTGCCATTTGGGCTTATATTCCATAAGTCTATGCTGATAGTTCACATCATTCCAATCAGCTTGGCTTGGATATTTTCTACCATTCCCATCATATGTATTTCTTTTATAGATTTTCTGGGGTTTTTGGTAGCTCTGTTTCTTCTTTACAGAGTATTTTCTGTTTGGAGTTTGCTGAGGAACTCGACTGAATCTCTTCTCAGCTGTCCTTTCAGCGCACTCAACTGGTTGTTTTCCTTTTCCTTTATAACCAAGGCCAGTTTGCTTGTAATTGTGCTTTGGAGTGAATGTGTGTGCACCCTTTGGAGTTTTGGATTTTTTAGACTCTTCATTGCTTGAAGATCCTTTTTCCAAAATTACTTTTGGAATTTGACATAGCACAGAGGAATTAAATCCTAAGCCTGTCTTGTCTCCACATTCTCTTTGACTCATAATAAGATCATCCAATGATTTAGATGCCTTAGTGAATGAGGCAATCACATTTTTGAGGTCATTCTCCCTCTTTTCTATGGCAACTATTTCTGCTATTAACTTAGCATTTTCAGCCTTTAAACTTTCATTCTCATCAGCTATTTGACTTAGAGTACTCAGCTCCTTAGTCAGCTTTGAGTTTTGGCTCTTGAGTAGGTTGTTTTCCTCATTTAATAGTGTGTGTGAGGATTTAATGTGTTCAAAATCTTTCATCATTTTGCCTAATGAATCATAAATATCACTGGTGGGTGATGAAGTGTGTGTGTCACGATCACTATCACTAGAATCGAGTTTGATGAGTTAGAGTGTACCTCATCTTCTTGGTCGAGTTGATCTTGTTCCTTGGCCATCAAACGGATCAGGGCTTCTTCTTGAGTCACTTGAGTAGTCCTTCACCGCTTTCGAATCATTTGTCTCTCTTGACTTGTTTGTCTCAGATCTCTGCACCATCATTGCCTTTTTCTTTTCTTGTCTTCTTTCTCTCAAGACCTTTCTTTCTTCTTCATTCCCTGTATTTGTTGACTACAGGATATGGGCGATCAATGGCATAGTGACCTGGTTGTCTACGAGTTCAGATAGATATTCAACCTTTTGATCGCTCTTTCCATTCTTGGATTGTCGGCCTTTTGATATTGACTTTTTGATGATCTGTTCTCTTGGTTGGCCTATCTTCCTTGACTTGGAGGGAGCCGAGTGTCTTCGGAAGATTCGCCCTTGCCTCTCTTGTAGTTCTTATTGAAAAACTTGTTGAACCTTTTTACTAGTAGGGCTATTTCTTCCGGGTCAATGACTTCTTTGACCTCGACTCTCTTTCCATCCTTAACAATTAGAGCAACTGTTTTGGGTACAACCAAATTGTCTCTTCCTCGATCTTTTCTTCTCGGCTCAAATTCATAGGCTTTGAGATCCGAGAATAGTTCATGGTTGGAGGTCTTCGATAGGTCCATGGAATGTCTTAGTGCCATGACCTTCATTTCCCATTCGGTTGGGAGACTTTTTAGGATCTTCATACACATTTCTTCGTGTATATTCCTTTCCAAGTGCAGATAGCTCGTTGGTGATTTTACGTGAACCGAGCATCCAATTGATCCAAGTTTTCTCCCGAGATCATTTTGAAGTTCTCAAATTTCTGTCATGACCCACCGATAATTTGTTTTCTTTGATTTGCTCACGAGCCTTCACAAATCAATGTTAGCTTGTCCCCATTTCTTTAGCCGTTTTGCATGATTTGACTTTATTGAACATGGCTTTGTCAAGGTTTTGTAAAGGATGTCCTTGGCTACATTGTCAGGTTGTATCTTTTTATGTCATCATTTGTCCATTCAGTTCTTGGTTTTTCAACAATGATGGGAGCAACATCCTCTTCACCTTCAAATTGCGACTCTTCTTCTTTTGTGTTCACCTTTAAGATTTGCAGTGGCCCATCCTCTATCACTATCCACATCTCATCATGTAATGCTTTGATAGATGAGCCGCATACGAATTTTCCAATCATCAAATTCTTCAATTGTGAACATAGGGATGCGTGTCAAATTTGCTTCCATGATAATAAATTTTAATGATAAAAAGAGTTTTGAAAGTTTAAGTACTAAAGCGGACTTTGAAAAGTTTGGAGATCTAGTTCAAGAACTGAGTGCGGAAGGCTCAATGAACCAACCGCCCGATACCACTTGTAGGTCCAAGGGGTGTAAGTGTAAGGTTTAGAAGGGGGCTTGAATAAACCTTACCAAATTTTTGATTTAGTCCTTTTAAATATTCAGAGTTGATACTACACAGTTGTGTCCTTGGTGGACATGACCAATTTAGTTAATCAGAGAGTTAGTCTCTCAATGGACTCAATCGATTTGTTGATGGAATAACTCAATTTGTTAAGTCTAAATTAACTCAACGTGGCTTGTTTTCAAATGGAAGACTTAACACCCTTAAGTTTGGTTAAGTAAAGATTTAGAGCTTGATTTAGTACATAGAAATTATCTAATGGATAGCAAATATGTCAGATTAAATAAATATGATGCAAGAATTAAAGTGCTAAAATATAAATGACACAATAAGATTTTTATAGAGGTTCGAAGATGGGGTAATTCTTCTACTCCTCTCTTCTCCAACTCCCGGAGGAATCCACTAGGTATTGATCGGTATACAAAGTGGTAGCAGTCCGGATACAAGTCTTGATCACACAGTGACTTGATTCTTTGGGACTCGTCCTGAGACGCCTTGATCACTCGGTGGCTTCTCGTGCGACTCGCCTTCTTCACAGGCGGTTTTGCTTTGCTACTACGAGCCCACTTGCTCAAGCTCTTTGGATTTGATCACGAAGCCCTCCAAAAGCTCAAGACTTGGTTCGCCTTGAACCTTCCTACACTCCTTCGTGGAATGTAGACCCCTTGATTCTTGATAATTTCCTCTTCAACCGATTAAAGTTATCTTTCCTTCACGGTGAGTGTTGGATTGATGTTCTTCGTAGTGTAGGCTTGAGGATTGAGCGTTTAATAACTTGAGAATATTTCAGAGTTCTGATTCTAATAATTGCTTGAATGTTTGTGGTTTCAAAGTCACCTTCTCTCAAAGTCATTCCTCGGCCTTTTATATTGATCTTTCAAAAATCTGCCCGTTGAAGAGATAGGCTTTACAAAGCGTTTACAACAATAATGACCTATTCTAAGTTTTATATGGCATTCATCAAAATTCAATAAATTTAATTTTCGAAGTCATTTGATTTTAACCAAACTATGACCAAACTATGACCTACAGTAGCTTCGAAAATCAACTAGTAATTCCCCCGTGTGTTCGTGTATTAGTATTTTACATTATTAATTTGTAATGAAACTATTTATTAACAATAAGTTGGTATTTAATTGTTTTCCTTGTATTATGGATTTTAAGCTTCACCATTCGAGTAACCTCTTTTGATACAGGTTGATGTCAATTTGGTTTTGAATAGGACTTGTTTATTAAAAAGATATATGACTCTTTCTTATCCAAAAGTTATAGGACTTTTTATTCAAAAATTATAATATCATTTATAGTTGTGATAAACATATAGTAAAAGTATATTCCAAAAATAAATGTAATAAAGAATACTAACTTAATTATACTAATTGCAATTGAACCAATACAAAACAAATATTCAGATATTTATTCTAAAACATGATATAAGAAACAAATATTTCATTAAAAATAATATATTGTTCATAGAAACACTCCATTAAAAAGTGACATAAAAAACATTCAAATATAAATAAAGTCTATAAGTAGTTCAAATACATCAATCATACATCACTCTAATCATTTTCCTTCTTGATAACCGCCTTAGTTTTCTTCACAGAGCCGGTACTGGAGAATTCTGCCTTAAGTTTTCTTTTAACATTATTGCCATCATCAAGATCCAGAAAAGAGTCAACATTCTTTAGTTTGAATTTGTCTGGAGAATAAACTTCTTCTACGGATAAATTAAGATAATCTTGCTAAAATACTATGTCATTAATTTGCTATCTATAAAAATTTCAAATAAAAGAAAAGAAATGCATTAAAGATCTAATCAACAATATAAAATTAATACCTTATCACCAACTGATTCAGAATGAATGGCTCTACAGTTAAGTTACGAGTCTTGTGACAAAATAATAAAAATAAAATAAAATATACCTATTTGAATATAAATTTTCTGCTCATTATAGTCAATCGCAAATTAATGAACTGTTCATGTTTGACTGTCAATAAAAGTTGACTCAAATCTTGACGTGAACACTGAATCCATAGTTAACTTTTAATTTGTGTTTGTTCACATTATAAAGGTCAAAATTTAATGGTGTAAGACCATTAAATTGACTGCCGAATCTGAATGTAAGACGCTGACACAAAAAATTTAATGTAATTACAATTTGTAATGAATGTTCTAATTGAACAATATAAGAAGTCATTACAATAAATATATAGAAGTTTATTGCCGAATCAAAACAAAACAATAATTGCCGAATTAAAACTATAAAACTAATAAAAAAAAAAACAATGTTGGCGGGGATAAAAGTTTATATACGTGAACAGAAAATATATGTTGACACAAAAAAACTGACACAAAATATGTTGACCGAAAATATGTTAGTACGAGGAATAATAAAAAAACAAATTATGCAAAAACCAACTTAAAAAAAATACAACAAAACTATCACGAATAATCAAAAAAAGAAACTCACCAAATATTGTCCGTATAAATCTACAATATTATTTATATAAAAACTCTTGTTTATTGCAGAATTCGAGTTCAATACTGTCGATGTTGGTGGGACACTTTATGAAAACAGAAATAGAGGGGAACGTGAAGATGAAGTCATATTTGGTGGTTATGCTTCGAATTTAGGATCAACATTCAACATTCAACAATATCAAAGTGTTTTTCTAATGCAATTTAAGTAGTATAAATATAAGAGGATTCAATATAATTAATAAGCTGCCAAAAAAATCTCTGAACAAAAAATCAATTGTTAATTCAATAGTGAAAGATACATAAAATCATAACTCGTCTATTTTAACTATTATTAAATAATTTAGGAAAGTTGAATAGTCATTAGTATTTAAAATTTGATTAATTAATATTATATTGTATAAAATTGCATCGACACCATTGAAACAAATAAACAATATATTTGATGAAGATATAATGTATGGAATCAACAAATTATTGTAATATATATTTAAGAAGAACTGATGTATACTAATATCAATTATAGTGAAATACTATTTATAATTTTTAAAATCTATATATTATATATAGATAGAATTGATACTATAGACTCACTTTTGGTATAAAGTAGATATGCCAGTAAATAAAATTTTCTTAATTTTTATACATATAAAATAGGAATACCATTTATGATATTTTCCTAATTTATATATATACAAAATAGGAATATCATTTACAATCTTTTCTTATAATATTTTCCTAATTTATATAATTACAACGATTCTCTTATAATATTTTCCTAATATAAAAATTTATAATAATTACCACTTATAATGTTTACAATTGTTTCCTAATAAAATAAGCACAAAGAGCGGGAAAATAAAAGTTCCGGACTTCTGCTAATATATATATATATATATATATATATATATATAGATAGATTCTATTTTCCCCTATTATTCCCATTATTTATTTTAATCCTAATGTTAATAAAGCGATGTATTAAGTTAAATATTAAGTTAAGTTATTTTTCATATGTAGGAAATGTGAAGCCCCCGATTTTTCCGAGCTATTATTGATCCTTTTGTCGTCTATGTATTTGATCGACTATTTTACCGCGTCACTTTGACGGGTAAATATTAATGATATATATATATATTTTGCAATTTATTTCATTTTATTTATTACTTGTGATCATGATCATTTATTAATTCTATTTTGCATTTATGATCACTTGATTGATCATTATTACTATTTTTGTATTTATTAGTCACCTTAGAATTTTAAGAGACTATTTATTTTAGAGACTTTTACCTTATAGAATTAAGAATTTGATTTAGTATAAGTGATCATGAGACTTATAAGTGATCAAGGAAATCACTAATTATTTTGGAGATTGATATTATTCATCTATTATCATCAAATTTGGGACAAAAAAAAATATATGGAATTACCAATTTGCCCCTATAGTGGACGGCAATAGTGATTTTTTTTTGGAGTAGAAATATCATCCAACTCTTGTACACTTACACCTTATATTAGTCATCTTGTGTATAATTATACCATTAATTCAAACATTATACACATCATCTTATACATAAATTCTTTATTATTAAATTTCCCAACATGTTGGAGTCTTCCCAACATTCCATTCAAACCCATCTCATGCCCATACCTTTGACTTGCATTTTGTCTCCCATGCAAGAAGCAGAATTCAAGACACAAAAATTAAACAAAAAATTCCTCCCCCTCCCTCCAAAGTGGACGGCCAATATGGCCAATTTTAACAAAAAATTTCATTTTTCATCCAACACATTTTAATTCTCAAGCAAATTCTCCTCCTTCTCTCTAACCTCTCTCTAAAAATCATTCACATCTTCAAATCTTCAAACACCAACTCTTCACATCTTCAAACCTTCAAACATAAGTTCTTCATATCTTCAAGTACCACTTCTTCACATCTTCAAATATTCAAACACAAGTTCTTCACATCTTCAAGCCTACCTTCATACCTTCAAGAACATCTTCTTCCTATCATCAAACACTCTTTCTTTCTTCAAACATCTAAACCAAAACAAACATTCTTCCTACTCAAAATCAAAAAATTCGAACACCCCCTCTATCTCAAGGAAAGAAATTTCACTTCTCAATTCAACTTAAAATCTTACTACTCATCACCTTCTCTTTTTAATTTAAGTTTGAATTTTGGATTTTGAGGTACTTAGAAGACCACTTGAAGACATGCATGCATGGTGGTGAAATTTGAAGACTTGAAGAATAATTAGTAGAGAAATTTGGACTACAAGGTAAGAATTGGACACTAGAACCCTTCTTTCTTCTTCTTCCTATTTTTTTCAAATTCTAACACCCCTTTTTCATTTTTGAGAAATAGGGGCTGACCTTAGGTGATTTTGGTGTTGAACCAAAAATTCCAAATTTGAAGCTTCAACTAGTTTCAAATCACCTACTACACAAGGTAAAGTGTAGTATTTCCAATTTTTTTATCTTCTTCTTTTTCTCCTTAATTTTTCTCTCATTTTTCTAACTCCAAATTTTTGATATTTCTTGACTTAGGGGCTGACCTAAGTGACCTCATCCAAAGTTGTGAAATTTATCCTTTTATTTCACGACTTTCCAATTTTAAGGTGGGTGGAAAAATTCTTTCAACTTCTAGGTGCTTTTGTTAAAATGCATGTAGAGTTTTGATCATGAGCACTTGAGATATATAATTTATGTATTGCATGTCAATTTTAAGTATCAAGTCATGAAAGTTCTCAAGTGTTGCTCAAAATTGCTATTTATTGAACTTTAGGTGCATGCATGTACAATTTAATGTTCTATGTGATGATTCTTGTATGAATTGGACATGAATGTGTATGATCTTTGAAATCCATATTTTGGATGACTTATAACCTGGACAAGTCGAGCATAATTTATTAAATTTCAATTTTGGACTTAAAAATGCAAAAATGGAAAGTTGGTGGACTAAATTGCAAGAAAATAAAACTTAAAGGACCCCTCTGCAAATTTAGAATTTTGGGACTGTACTCAGGTTCAAAAATGACTTTTGGACATTTTAATAAAGTTTTAAGAGTTTTAAGATAAATATAATCAACCTTTAAAAGCCCAAGGACTAGATTGTAAAATTTTAGAAGTTTGAGGGCTACTTTGTAATTTTTGAAACTGTACCAGACCTTAATTTTAAAATTTGAAATTTTAACTCTTAAGGGACTGGAAATGACATATTTTAAATGTATTCCGAAAATCCAAGTGTTTAGAGCTTGGAAAGTAATTTTACTAAAATTGAGGGACTAAAGTGTAAAAGATTAAACTTGAGGACCCAAATGAAATTTCCAGGACTTATGCAGCCCATGCACCTGGAAATACTAATTTAACTATAACTTAATTATATTTTGGACCCAAGGTTCAAATTTCATAACAATTGAACCCCTACAAGCCTTAAAGGCAATTATTTCAAAATGGGACAAAAATGAGATTTTCAAAAGTTAAGGGACCTACACTTATTTATTTTAAAAACTGCTTTTGTACCAATATCCTACTAACCTTAGTGACATTTTTCAACTGGAATCACATTAAAAGCCCTTCCGGTTTGTGAGTTCCGATTATTTTAAACTTAAGGCCCGAAATGACAATTTTAACAAATTTGGGGCCAATGTGAGAATTTTATAAAAACTCGACCTCGAAACTTTAAAAACCTGAATCTCTGAACAAATTGGAGAATTTAGGAATTGATCTCATAATATTTCAAGGTCGGGATCTTTAATTATTCAAATTTTAACCCAAAAGTATTGGTTTTTACAAAACGGGGCTAATTGTAAATTTTCTTTTTATCAAGGACCTAATTCAAATTATTTTCCTTTTACCAAAACAGCCCTGGACCCTCTGATTTTAATTATTAATTAAAATAATTTATTTTCTCAAAAACCCCTTGACTTATCGGATCGTCTTGACCGATTAATACCCGATCGCGGAGCGACTTCCTCGTCTTGCGATTTTGAATCTATAACGGGACTTATGTTCCACCTAATCTATCAAGATATCGAAGATTGCTTATCCTTCCGATAGTCGTCTTCATCCAATAACTCCACCAACGCCATAATTGCCACTCGCGTTTTTTGAAAACTTTCTCGAATCGCTTCTGAATCAATAATACTGACTCATTGCTGGTTGACTACCTGAACTTTATTTACTTTTCTGCCTGAGTCAACTTGGTGTGTCGAGCTCACAGTCGGAATGGATACGTCGGGGATGGAACCGGGCAGCTCGGCTGCTATTCCACTCTTTCGGCCCCATCGTCCTAGTCCCGCAACTGAGGGACGGAGTTTGTCCAAGGGAAGCGGGTCGTAGTACTTGAGGTATAATCATGATTATGACAAATTCGAGCCTTGCTAGCTCCAGTGTGGATTTTGTCTTTGCCTATGGAGCGATAAGGTGAGAGGTCTTGGACCATCTTGCTCGAGGAGTTACAAGGAAGAACGAAGGAATCGCTGTCTGATCCACACGATTCCGGAGTTAATTGGACCCGTTTGGTTGGCGCTACAAATCCGTACGCAACCGCTACTTGTATTGCATTGGTTGGTGCTACAAATCCGTATGCAACCATTATTATCTTGCATAGGATTGGCGTTACATTCCGTACGCAATCCTACCTCTCTTGCCTGAACCACTTAGTGCTTGTGTGACCACGAACTGTTTTCTTAAACTGTATAAGTATATTACTTAATTATTTTATCACGACGCTTGTGGACTGTGTGTGAATTCATGCATCATATATCACGCGTTTTCATACAACTGTTTTCTCGCTTTAACTATATATTGCGCCACACTTGTACACGATCACCCCATCCACTGAGATTTATGTCTCATCCCCTCCTATTTTCTAACCTTTAGATGAGGACTTCGTTGAAGATGCTGAACCGACTACGGATTGAGCCCTTGTACCCCGTCTGTTGGACTCACTACCTATTGTTGTTGTTGATGGACTCGTTTCTTGTTATTGTTGTTGGACTCTTTTATTTTCTTTTCATTCCGTCTGTAACTGAAGGGCGTAGGACCCTTTGACTATTAAGTTGTTATCTTTAGTTGATTTTCGGGGATGTAATTCGGATAATTGTGGGACTGTGAGTTGTAATTTGTACCTATGTTATTTTATTTTTCTGTTATTTGACTCTGTTTCTTTGGGTTTTCATTGATATTCGTCTAGACTGTTTGGTCTATTTGTATTTAAGTTGTGGAACGTCGTCGCGTCCCATTTGGGGCGTGACAGTTAGAGTGGTATCAGAGCTCGGCTAGTAAGATGGAAACTTACACCGAGCTGACCCAGGATAGGACCCTCGGTCTGTGTTTGGGTAGTACCGCGACTTGACTAATTAGTGTGAAATCAATTTCAATTTGGCGTAGAACCATATTATTGAGATTTAAACTAAGTTAGAACGCATGTTTGGAGATTCCATAGTCGTACTTGTCTTGACTTAGTTGACTCTTGATTGACTTTCGTTGTTCATTATTTCCTTATTCTCTCCTTATCTTTCCTCTACCTTTGACTGATCCGCCTTAGTTTTGTTTGATCAGGATGGAGCCGGCGCCACCTTCTTGGTGGGACGTTTTTCATGCCCGTGCTGAGCGGGAGTACTACCGGGCACTTATGATTCACTGGCACCGGGAGAGCGTTCGAGCGACCTCAGAGCTATCCGAGGAGCGCCAGCGTAACAGGGACTTGACACAACGCTTGGCAAAGAGTCAAGATAAAAAGAGCGAGTTGACCACTATCATTAAGGACCGCGATGACACCATACGGGCGCGGGAGGATCAGATACAGAATATCCAGGAGCGCCTGGATAATGTGCGAGAGAAAATGAAGAGAGCAAGTGACGACCGCCAGAAGTGGGAGATTGACGCCCACATATCTCGCGACACTGTTGAGCGCTTGGAGGACCTTACACAGGCCCTAGCTCAGAGAGACGCTGCTCTGGAGGTTGCTTTGGCAGCTAATGCACAACCATTGCCACCACCCGAGGTGGAGCCCATACCCGACGTTGAGGAGGACCCCGAGGAGGATCCTGAGGAGGATCCAGTCGAGGTCGGAGAGCCTGAGGCACTTGAGGATGCTCCACTTGATGATGCACAGGGATTCGAGCAGTGGTTGGATTTCGTTGATTGGCCTGAGGTCGAGGCGCCACCTCAGCCCGACCAGGCCCCGATTATGGACGTAGCTAATAGTGACGATGATGGCGATCTCACTGATTAGTTAGCTTGATTGTCAGTTTGTGCTTTCGTTATTGTAGACACTTGTTCCATTATGTTGTACCTTACTTTCTGTTGTATTAGATTCAGTTTTATTTTGGTTCATATGTATCTTTGACTCGGTATTACTAGTGTTGTACTTCGTGGGTGTATTCACATTTTACATTAATGGATATGCCTTTGCTATTTATTCAGTGTCTTGTGTTTTGTTATTACTTTCCCTACGATATAACCTGCTTTACGTGAATAATTATTGTATTCAATTACTCGTGGATCGCAACTAACACTTCAAGATACAGAATGGCTGAACATCGTGGACGTGGGAGACCTCGCCGAGTTCCGCAAGGGGATGACGACGTACCCAGGGACCGGGTACCCTCCCCTGAATTACCACCGCCTCCTCCACCTGTTGCAGGAGACAACTTGACTGCACAGGCTCTACAACAAATACTGGTTTTCATGAGGCAACAAGCAGAGCCTCAACCCGGGCCCCGAACCCGCCAGAGAGGCGAACGATCGCACGTTAGAACGATTTCTACAGTTCGACCCACCGGCTTTCTTAAGAGAGCCAGATGATTTAAAGGCAGAAGAATGGATAGAGAAATTGGAGAATATCTTCAATGCTCTCCAATATTCAGATGAGCAGAAAGTCACACTCGCCGTATTTCGTCTAGAATCGGTTGCTAGAGACTGGTGGAGGGCAGTTGAGAGAAGGTGGGAACAAGACCGAGTAGCCAGAACATGGGGAAATTTCTTGGCCGAGTTCAATGAACAGTACATTCCACAGGTTGTGAAAGAGGCGTGCCGGGATGAATTCCATAGGTTGAGGCAGGGGAACATGTCTGTAGCTCAGTATGAGTCCGAATTTCATAGATTGTCCAAGTATGCTTTGGGGACAATCAGTACCGAAGAGGATAAACTTTACAAGTTCACACGAGGATTGAGGCTGGAACTTCAGAAACAACTGTTGACTTTTGAACTGACAACCTACTCAGCCGCGGTAAAGGCAGCTCTCCGCATCGAGCGGGGATCGAACCGTATTGGACGATGATTCAGCAGAGTAGGCCATCAAAAGCAGTCTCAAGAGGGCAGTTGTGGGGACAGCCATCTAAAACTGCTAAGTTCTAGAAGGACGATTAATAAGATAAAGATAAAGGAAGGGACCAAGATACAAGGAAAGCCGGGTCAAGTGTGTGCACATTGCCAGAAACCGGGACACACTGCCAATGACTGTTGGCGTAAGCAAGGAAAGTGTTTGCGCTGTGGTAGTAATCAAGCACCAGCTCAAAGATTGCCCGAAATACTAAGATCGAACCAAACAGGCGCAGCCGCAGAAGTCGGGCAATGGCCAGGGTAATAGGGCAAGGATGCCTGCTCGAGCATTTGCACTCGCCGGACATGAGGCTCCGGAGGCAACAGACGTGGTGGAAGGTACGCTTCTAGTATCTAACCACTACGCTAAAATACTATTTGACCCTGGATCAACACATTCATTTGTCGCACCGCATTTTGTACACAAACTGCATGCATGCATGGAACATATGCCTGTATGTCTAGAGGTGTCAACTCCTATGGGTGCAAGTCAGATAACAAATATTATCTATAATGCATGCGAAGTTAAGATTGATGAGATAAACTTTCCTGCCGATTTGATCTTATTACCTATATCCGAATATGACGTGATATTGGGAATGAACTGGTTGTATGCACACCATGCACAAATGGACTGCCATAACAAGTCCATTAAGCTATGTGAACCCGGAAAGCCCGAAGTGGAAATTTCGGGAAGGGCACGAGTTAAGATTGCCCCAATCATTTCAGCAATGAAATCGAGGAAGGCGATCACTAGAGGGGCTCCAGGGTACTTGGCGTTTGTAATTAACAAACCCAAGGTTGAGACACAAATTAACCAAGTACCTATAGTATCAGAATACACGGATGTATTTCCACAAGAACTCACCACTGTCCCTCCAGATAGGGAAGTCGAGTTCACCATCGAGGTGTTACCAGGGACTGCCCCGATTGCTAGAACACCATATAGAATGGCTCCTCTTGAGTTGCAAGAGTTGAAGACGCAATTACAGAAGCTGATGGATGTGGCATTTATCCGACCGAGTACGTCTCCGTGGGGAGCACCTGTGCTGTTTGTCAAACAGAAAGATGGCACATTAAGACTGTGTATAGATTATTGTGGTCTTAATAGCGTGACCATCATGAACAAATATCCCCTCCCGAGGATAGACGAACTGTTTGATCAACTTCAAGGAGCGACGGTGTACTCGAAGTTTGATTTACAACAAGGATATTACCAACTAAAGATCCGCGAAGAAGACATTTCCAAAACTACATTTCAAACTTGGTATGGACACTACGAGTTTGTAGTGATGCCTTTCGGTCTGACGAATGCACCCGCAACATTTATGGACCTGATGCATAGAGTCTTTCAACCTTATTTGGATCAATTCGTGGTGATATTCATTGATGACATACTCGTATACTCTAAGTCTAGAGAAGAGCATGAACGTCATCTGAAAATCGTTTTGGAGACACTACGAGAGCATAAGTTGTATGCCAAATTCAGTAAGTGCAAATTTTGGCTTAGTGAAGTCACGTTCTTGGGACACATAGTATCCGGCACCGGGATCGCCGTAGATCCTTCGAAGGTACAAACAGTGGTTGAATGGAAACGACCCGAGTCTGTAACGGAAATCAGGAGTTTCCTAGGACTAGCTGGATATTATCGAAGATTTATCCAGGACTTCTCCAAGATAGTCGGACCGCTCACTCGACTAACCCAGAAGCAAGTCAAGTTTGAGTGGAATGACAAGTGCAAGGCGAGTTTCCAAGAGCTGAAGAAACGACTTACTACAGCTCCAGTCTTAGCCCTTCCAAAGGGAACAGAAAACTTCGTCGTCTACAGTGATGCATCAAAGGAAGGACTAGGAGCAGTGCTCATGCAGGAAGGAAAAGTCATCGCTTATGCATCACGAAAGCTCAAGCCATATGAAGCCAATTATCCAACGCATGACTTGGAATTGGCAGCGATAGTGTTCGCGTTAAAGAAATGGAGACACTATCTCTACGGAGCAACATTCACGGTTTTCACAGATCATAAGAGCTTGAAGTATCTATTCTCCCAGAAGGATCTCAATCTGAGGCAACGGAGATGGATGGAGTTGATTGAGGACTATCACTTTGATATTTAATACCATGCCGGGAAAGCTAACGTAGTAGCTGGCGCTTTGAGCCGAAAGGCGAGCTTAGCCAGACTTATGATTCGAGAGTGGGAATCATTAGAAGAGCTAAGCAATTGGAATCTGACAAGGACCAATACTCAGATTTCATGTGCTAATATTTCGGTTAAACCCGATCTGCTGAATGAGATCAAGGAAGCACAAGAGAAAGATGCACATCTTGTAAACCGAAAGAGAAGATACTTAAAGGAGAGAGATCAGAATTCTCGGTACCTGAAGATGGAGTTATCAGATTTCGAAATCGAGTTTTTGTACCGAGTGATGAGCAGATTAGGAATAAAATCCTAGCAGAGGCACACCGTTCAAAATACACTATACATCCTGGAGGAAACAAGATGTATAAGGATTTGAAACGGAGTTATTGGTGGGTAAACATGAAGAACCAGGTAGCGGAGTTCGTTGCGAGATGTTTGACTTGTCAACGAGTAAAAGCAGAACACCAACGACCATCTGGTTTACTACAACCATTGAGAATTCCCGAGTGGAAATGGGAACACATAACGATGGACTTCGTGACGGATCTACCAAGGACTAGAGGAGGCCATGATGCTATTTGGGTAGTTGTAGACCGACTCATGAAATCTGCACACTTCTTACCCATCAAGAAAACTGATAGCTTGCAGAAACTTGCGCAGATTTATATCCGAGAGATCATTCGACTGCATGGAGTACCAGTTGACATAGTATCAGACAGAGACCCGAGGTTTGTCTCCAGATTCTGGAGGTGCTTGCACGAGGAATTGGGTACCTCACTAAGTTTCAGCACAGCAGCACATCCACAAACTGATGGACAGTCTGAGCAAACGATTCAAACCCTGGAAGATATGTTGCGAGCCTGCACATTAGATTTCCAAGGAAGTTGGGATTCGCACTTACCATTAGCCGAGTTCGCCTACAATAACAGCTATCAGGCCACGATTGGGATGGCACCCTACGAGGCATTGTATGGGCGAAAATGTAGATCCCCATTACGCTGGGAGATTGATGACCAATGGACTCCGAAAGAGAAACGAAAGTCGCCCTTGATTCCAAAGGTCGACTTAGTTCAGGAGGCCATGGAGAAGGTCAAGTTGATCAAGGAGCGGATTTGCACAGCTCAGTGCCGCCAAAAGAGTTATGCGGACAAGAGAAGAAAGGATTTGGAATTTGAAGTCGGAGATGAAGTATTTCTCAGACTCTCACCACGGAAAGGATTGATCAATCCGAAGAAAGGAGGCAAGTTGAGTCCGAGATATGTTGGACCTTACAAAATTTTACAGAGGATCGGGAATTTAGCCTACCGACTCGAGTTACCAGAACCATATGCGGGAATGCACGATGTATTCCACGTATCAAGATTGAAGAAGTATCAACCAGATCCCGAACATATCATCACTCATGATACTTCTCCTCTAATGGAAAATTTATCTTACACCGAGAGGCCAATCCGAATCATTGATCAGCAGATACGACAGTTGCGTAAGAGGGAGATTCCGATGGTTAAAGTGATGTGGTAGAACCACAACCGAGACGAAGACGCAACGTGGGAAATGGAAGAAGACATGAGGAATCAATATCCAGAACTATTCTGAAGAGAATTTGGGGACCAAATTCTTTTAAGGAGGGGAGGATGTGAAGCCCTGATTTTTCCGAGCTATTATTGATCCTTTTGTCGTCTATGTATTTGATCGACTATTTTACCGCGTCACTTTGACGGGTAAATATTAATGATATATATATTTTGCAATTTATTTCATTTTATTTATTACTTGTGATCATGATCATTTATTAATTCTATTTTGCATTTATGATCACTTGATTGATCATTATTACTATTTTTGTATTTATTAGTCACCTTAGAATTTTAAGAGACTATTTATTTTAGAGACTTTTACCTTATAGAATTAAGAATTTGATTTAGTATAAGTGATCATGAGACTTATAAGTGATCAAGGAAATCACTAATTATTTTGGAGATTGATATTATTCATCTATTATCATCAAATTTGGGACAAAAAAAAATATATGGAATTACCAATTTGCCCCTATAGTGAACAGCAATAGTGATGTTTTTTTGGAGTAGAAATATCATCCAACTCATGTACACTTACACCTTATATTAGTCATCTTGTGTATAATTATACCATTAATTCAAACATTATACACATTATCTTATACATAAATTCTTTATTATTAAATTTCTCAACATGTTGGAGTCTTCCCAACATTCCATTCAAACCCATCTCATGCCCATACCTTTGACTTGCATTTTGTCTCCCATGCAAGAAGCAAAATTCAAGACACAAAAATTAAACAAAAAATTCCTCCCCCTCCCTCCAAAGTGGACGGCCAATATGGCCAATTTTAACAAAAAATTTCATTTTTCATCCAACACATTTTAATTCTCAAGCAAATTCTCCTCCTTCTGTCTAACCTCTCTCTAAAAATCATTCACATCTTCAAATCTTCAAACACCAACTCTTCACATCTTCAAACATAAGTTCTTCATATCTTCAAGTACCACTTCTTCACATCTTCAAATATTCAAACACAAGTTCTTCACATCTTCAAGCCTAACTTCATACCTTCAAGAACATCTTCTTACTATCATCAAACACTCTTTCTTTCTTCAAATATCTAAACCAAAACAAACATTCTTCCTACTCAAAATCAAAAAATTCGAACACCCCCTCTATCTCAAGGTAAGAAATTTCACTCCTCAATTCAACTTAAAATCTTACTACTCATCACCTTCTCTTTTTAATTTAAGTTTGAATTTTGGATTTTGAGGTACTTAGAAGACCACTTGAAGACATGCATGCATGGTGGTGAAATTTGAAGACTTGAAGAATAATTAGTAGTTAAATTTGGACTACAAGGTAAGAATTGGACACTAGAACCCTTCTTTCTTCTTCTTCCTATTTTTTTCAAATTTTAACACCCCTTTTTCATTTTTGAGAAATAGGGGCTGACCTTAGGTGATTTTGGAGTTGAACCAAAAATTCCAAATTTGAAGCTTCAACTAGTTTCAAATCACCTACTACACAAGGTAAAGTGTAGTCTTTCCAAATTTCTTATCTCCTTCTTTTTCTCCTTAATTTTTCTCTCATTTTTCTAACTCCAAATTTTTGATATTTCTTGACTTAGGGGCTGACCTAAGTGACCTCATCCAAAGTTGTGAAATTTATCCTTTTATTTCACAACTTTCCAATTTTAAGGTGGGTGAAAAAATTCTTTCAACTTCTAGGTGCTTTTGTTAAAATGCATGTAGAGTTTTGATCATGAGCACTTGAGATATATAATTTATGTATTGCATGTCAATTTTATGTATCAAGTCATGAAATTTCTCAAGTGTTGCTCAAAATTGCTATTTATTGAACTTTAGGTGCATGCATGTACAATTTAATATTTTATGTGATGATTCTTGTATGAATTGGGCATGCATGTGTATGATCTTTGAAATCCATGTTTTGGATGACTTATAACCTGGACAAGTCGAGCATAATTGATTAAATTTCAATTTTGGACTTAAAAATGCAAAAATAGAAAGTTGGTGGACTAAATTGCAAGAAAATAAAACTTAAAGGACCCCTCTGCAAATTTCGAATTTTTGGACTGTACTCAGGTTCAAAAATGACTTTTGGACATTTTAATAAAGTTTTAAGAGTTTTAAGATAAATATAATCAACCTTTAAAAGCCCAAAGACTAGATTGTAAAATTTTAGAAGTTTGAGGGCTACTTTGTAATTTTTGAAACTGTACCAGACCTTAATTTTAAAATTTGAAATTTTAACTCTTAAGAGACTGGAAATGACATATTTTAAATGTATTCCAAAAATCCAAGTGTTTAGAGCTTGGAAAGTAATTTTACTAAAATTGAGGGACTAAAGTGTAAAAGATTAAACTTGAGGACCCAAATGAAATTTCCAGGACTTATGCAGCCCATGCACCTGGATATACTAATTTAACTATAACTTAATTATATTTTGGACCCAAGGTTCAAATTTCATAACAATTGAACCCCTACAAGCCTTAAAGGCAATTATTTCAAAATGGGACAAAAATGAAATTTTCAAAAGTTAAGGGACCTACACTTATTTCTTTTAAAAACTGCTTTTGTCCCAATATCCTACTAACCTTAGTGATATTTTCAACTGGAATCACATTAAAAGCCCTTCCGGTTTGTGAGTTCCGATTATTTTAAACTTAAGGCCCGAAATGACAATTTTAACAAATTTGGGGCCAATGTGAGAATTTTATAAAAACTCGACCTCAAAACTTTAAAAACCTGAATCTCTGAACAATTTGGAGAATTTAGGAACTGACCTCATAATTTTTCAAGGTCGGGATATTTAATTATTCAAATTTTAACCCAAAAGTATTGGTTTTTACAAAACGGGGCTAATTGTAAATTTTCTTTTTATCAAGGACCTAATTCAAATTATTTTCCTTTTACCAAAACAGCCCTGAACCCTCTGATTTTAATTATTAATTAAAATATTTTATTTTCTCAAAAACCCCTTGACTTATCGGATCGTCTTGACCGATTAATACCCGATCGCGGAGCGACTTCCCCGTCTTGCGATTTTGAATCTATAACGGGACTTATGTTCCACCTAATCTTTCAAGATATCGAAGATTGCTTATCCTTCCGATAGTCGTCTTCATCCAATAACTCCACCAACGCCATAATTGCCACTCGCGTTTTTCGAAAACTTTCCTGAACTGCTTCCCTGAATCAATAATACTCGACTGCCTGGTTGACTACGAACTTGTATTTACTTTCTGCCGAGTCAACTTGGTGTGTCGAGCTCATAGTCGGAATGGATACGTCGGGGATGGAACCGGCAGCTCGATTTGCTATTCCACTCTTCCGGCCCCATCGTCCTAATCCCGCAACTAAGGGACGGAGTTTGTCCAAGGGAAGCGGGTCGTAGTACTTGAGGTATAATCATGATTATGACAAATCCGAGCCTTGCTAGCAGCAGTGTGGATTTTGTCTTTGCCTATGGAGCGATAAGGTGACAGGTCTTGGACCATCTTGCTCGGGGAGTTACATTCCGTACGCAATCCTACCTGTCTTGACTGAATCACTTAGTGCTTGTGTGACCACGAACTGCTTTCTTAAACTGTATAAGTATATTACTTAATTATTTTATCACGACGATTGTGGACTGTGTGTGAATTCATGCATCATATATCACGCGTTTTCATACAACTGTTTTCTCGCTTTAACTATATATTGCGCCACACTTGTACACGATCACCCCATCCACTGAGATTTCTGTCTCATCCCTCCTGTTTTCTAACCTTTAGATGAGGACTTCGTTGAAGATGCTGAACCGACTACGGATTGAGCCCTTGTACCCCGTCTGTTGGACTCACTACCTGTTGTTGTTGTTGATAGACTCGTTTCTTGTTATTGTTGTTGGACTCTTTTTATTTTCTTTTCATTCCGTCTGTAACTGAAGGGCGTAGGACTCTTTGACTATTAAGTTGTTATCTTTAGTTGATTTTCGGGGATGTAATTCGGATAATTGTGGGACTTTAAGTTGTAATTTGTACCTATGTTATTTTATTTCCGCTGCTATTTGACTCTGTTTCTTTGGGTTTTCATTGATATTCATCTAGACTGTTTGGTTTATTTGTATTTAAGTTGTGGAACGTCGTCGCGTCCCGTTTGGGGCGTGACAGGAAACGAATATTTCGAGATCTAGGATTTCAAACTCAAGCAATTGCATATATTCCAAGCTTACGAACTGCATATTAAGGTGGAGATATTTCTATTTACTTATTGTTTGTCATTTTTAAATGCTTCGTATATGTGTATTCATTTATGTGCAATGTTGAATAAAAGAAATTATGTTAGCCAGGGGCCGTAAGAAGGCACGGGATCAAAAGTATCGTCAGGGTGAACTCGCAGTGCTATAATTAGACTGGGGTTGTAAGAAAGTCTGGGATCAAAAACATCCTAGGGTGAACCCGCAGTACTTAGTCAGGGGCTATAAGAAGGTACGAGATCAAAAGTATCCTCGGAGTGAACCCGTAGTACAATAAAATAACTGGCCAGTCAGAATAAAAGTTAAATTACATGTTGAATGTTTATGATTATGCCTATTGTTGTATTTAATTTTGACAAATGTGTCCCCATTGAGCGAGTTGAAGGCTCACCCCATATTTATTACTACTTTTTCAAGTTGAGGAGCCCGAGTGATGATTGGAGGCGGTGGATGCGAAAACAATATATTTTAGTTAAATTGATTTTTAGAAAATTTTTATTATTGTCAATGTTTTTGAAATTTCTTTTGAATGGTAGTATTTGATTTTTTTGGAAAACAAAAGTTATATTTTGAATTAAAGTACTTTGTTCACTTTGATACTAATTTTAAATTTTAGGCTAGGTTTCATAAAATGCTTTCTTTTATCGAATTACTTAGATTCTA
Source organism: Rehmannia glutinosa (assembly GCA_016081115.2). Taxonomy (NCBI): domain Eukaryota; kingdom Viridiplantae; phylum Streptophyta; class Magnoliopsida; order Lamiales; family Orobanchaceae; genus Rehmannia; species Rehmannia glutinosa. The sequence continues at coordinate 38,197,260 of CM071924.1, forward strand.
GTAATTTTTGGTCGTTACGAGTGGTGCATCAAAATTTTAAATTAGACTATATATTTTATAAAATTAGAGTAGCGCAGCGGAAGTGTGATGGACTTTTTGGTTTATTAATAAAAATGGTTCCGCTTATTTTTTTTATGTGTCTTGTTCGTGAACTTTTAAATGTGCTTTCTTATTAAATTAAGTTACTCTTATATTTTGAAAACTAGGGCATTACAAGTGGTATCAAAATTGGTCTACGGTTCTGTAGACTTGAAATTTATTGAGATTTTTTAAATAAAATAGTGTAGTGACATCCACCTCCACCATATCTCGTCGGATTCCTCAAGGTATATACAATTTATTATATCATATTATTCCATTTATTCCTGAAATGTCATGTCATATTATCATGTTTTAGAAGTACTCTTTACGAATTATTGTCATCATTCTTTTTTTAAATAAAATTATTATTGTATTAAAAGAATTTTTGATACATCTCTAATGTTTATCATGTTTTATATTAAAGAAATTTTATGATAAACCAAGGGCTTAATTACATGAACTTAGATGACCAATACTTATTTGACTTAAATAATTAGGACGATGATTGTTTTGGAATCTTGTATTAGCGATGATGTACCATGGAGAGTTTATAGAGATTACCGACGAATATGGCTCTACTATTTTGATCATATTGAGGGGGGAAAAACTAGAGGAAAAGGAAATTGGAGGAAGTTTTGGAGTAACCAGAAGACTCATTGTCTTGTAAACTTTATGGAATGTTTAATTGGCTCATTATTATTGATAATAATGAAGAGTGATATAGATTATCTATAGTAGAAGGTGTTTGATTGCCATTAACTTTATTTAGTTTCAGTTAGTCATTATTGTTTAATTAGTTTTTGGCCGTTGACTTTTATATTTAAGCATGAATCCCAAATATTCGAGAACTATTATTATTACTAAGATTTTTATTTTCTTTAGGATTACACGTCTTGATTTTGATTATGAGAAATGTTTGAGAACTATATGCAAAATGGTAATCCATTAGTTGAGTTTCATGGTGAATTTGATTAAGGTTTTATTAGTCCTACAATACAATACTCAAGTATAGGTTTGATTGATAGAGGCCTGGAAAGGATTTTATTACAACCTAAATTGAACAGACAAGTGATATAACTAGTGTCATATAGAATTTTGGATAAGTTATTGCTATTGATTTTCATGGTTGACTACAAAGCTTGTCGCCTGAGACTTGTAATGATTTGTATTTTGGTGATAAATTAGACTTGTTACCCCTCAATTGGTCAATTATTGTGCCATAGGCTTATTCCCCAATAAAGGTGATAAGGTTTCCCAATTAAAGTTGAACCATTGATTATAGTGTTTCTCCCGATTAATATTTGGATGTAATCAAAGTTTGAGCATAGGGTTTTACTGAATGAGATTTGATAGTGTGACTTTTTTTCCTACAAGTTTTGATATATTGACCGTAAGATTTTTCCTTAAGATTTGAGTCATTGGACGTACGATTTTCCACTAAAGAAATTGAGTTATTAAAATATGATTCTCCCACATATTTGATTGAAGGATCTTTCCTAATTATGGTTTGAATGTTTAGGCATACTGGAATGTAAGGTTTTTCTCAATAAGGATTGATATTTGTAGTTGTAGACTTTCCCCAATAAGATTTGAAGATAGAGGTTCTCTCAATTAACTTTTGAGCTGTAAACATAGAGTTTTTTTCCAAATTGAGGCTTGATCATATTTAAATGTTGAGTTTTTTCCTATTTTAAGGGTTTAATCATATTTGAATATATGGTTTATCGTAATTAAGGTTTAAGTCGTAGACCAAGGGTGAATGACTTGTTTTCTCACGGAGCAAGAGCAATTGATAAGAAGGTTTCTCAAGTTGGAAATTGAAGTCGTTACGTCACCAGACTATACTGAAGCAATTTTAGCATCATTAGTAATTCGACCCACTTTGAGACATAAGATTAAGGAAACTCAGCCATGTCATAAAGTCTTGAGCAAGATGAATGAATGAACATAAATTTGTGACATCAAAGAATTTAAGGCAACCAGTGACAGTGTTTTGATATATGAAGGAAGAGTGTTCCTAAGAACGAAGAAATCTAAAGAGGCACCTAATACGTCGTGCACGACTTATCCAGGTGGTACGAAAATATATCATGCTCTGAGAAAGTTATTTTAGTGGAGAAGTTTGAAATGGAATACTGGGTCATAGTAGGCCGTTAGACGAAAACAACACATTTTTTTTCTACATGAGAGAATAACATTTAGTATGGATCAGTCTGCTAGAATCTCAAACTACAAAGTATGCCAGTATTGATAAGAGATCCACGTTTTACTTCAAAGTCTTGAAAGAATTTATAAGATACTTTGGGGAAAGAACTGAAATTTTGTACAACTTATGATGTACAGACCGATGGACAAATGCAGAGAACTATTAAACCATTAGAGAGTTTGCTAAGAGTGTATGTACTCGACACAAGGAATAATTTGAAAATGATTTTTTTATATGTTGAATTCACATATAACAATGGGAATAACTAAGTAACATTTTGTGATTGGTTGAATTAGCATATAATAATAGCTCCAAGACCACTATTAATATGGTTCGATGAAGCCTTGTGCGTGCAGAAAGTGTAGATCACTTTTGTATTGAAGAGAAGTTGGTGAAAGAAAAATGTTGGGATTAGAGTTGTTTGAACACACAACAGAGAAGATTTAGAAGATCCGATATCGAATTAAGATTGTCCAAGATAGGCAAAAGTCCTATACAAATAAGCGCAAAAAGGATATACAGTTTAAAGTTGGTAACTATGTGTTTTTTTTTATTATTTAAAAAAAAAAAGGCATCGATGAAGGGAATTGCAATATTTGGTAAAAAGGAAAAACTATAGCCTTGATACATTTAGTTGTTTGAGATACCAGAACAGATTGGATACACAACTTACCATTTGTTATTATCACCAGACTTATGAGGAGTACATAATGTGTTCCATATCTCTACGTTAAGGAAGTAGGTGCTCGACATTGTTAACTACAAGGATCTACACATAAGTAAGAGTTTGTCTTACAAAGAGGTGCCAGTAACTATCTTTTTTTTCTTTTCGACGAATAGTACATAAGCTTAGAAAACAAAGATGTGGCTCTCATCTAGATTCAATGGAATAGGTAGATAACTGAATTTCGAGAACGAAATTCGTTTAAGGAGAGTAGATTGTAACATCCCACTATTTTTCTACTTGGATTTGTTAGTTACGGTTTTTAGGATTTTTAATCTTGGCCCAATATAAGAAAAATTTCAGGTTTATTTATTTTCAGATGGCACAAACTTATTTTTAAAGGTCCGTTTTATTAAGCCCATATGGGTATTTATGGATTTTAAAATTTTGCATTTATTTATTTTATTCATATTAGAGTCTTATTTCATTGAGATGCACATAATTTTATTTTATTAAAGAATATCCAATAGGTTTAACCTAATACATGGCTAATACGATTAGGACTCTCACGCCTAAACACAAATATATTTTCGGATTTCTCACGTATCTTTCAACAATGCTCAACATTCTAAAACCACCAAACTACACAGTTCAATCTCCGAACACCAGAAATCCCCACAAGAGCAAGCCCCGTCACCCAATTTCTACCAAAATCCTCTTAGCACAGTCAAATCCAAATATCAAATTTTCAATCCCAAAAAAAAAGGGGTGGGCAGATAAGAGCAAGAGGAAGTGATGGGCAGTCGCGCCGCCGCCGTGCGTCGACCGCTATCTCCCACTGCCATGGTCCAGCCCCGCTGCCGTCGTCCACTCGCATTGCCTTTCCGCCAGTGGTTTTGTGGTGTGAATAAACAGAGAGAGATAGGGAGCGAGAAACGGAGAATAGAGAATCGAGATTTCAGCAATTTGGAGAGAGAAAATTTCTACAATTTTGTTATGATAGCTATTTTTTTAAAAAGAAAATAACTCAATTTGGGGATTTCACCTTACTTTTTCTATAAACTCCAGTTTTGTCCCTTTTGAAATATTTTTATTTCACAAAATGACTATTGACTCTATCATTATGAAGTCATTTGATTTTAACCTATGACCCTAATTTTAACCAGATTCTAATTTCGATGAATTAACCAAACTATGACCTACAGTAGATTTGAAAATCAACTAGTAATTCCCCCGTGCGTTGCACGTGTATTAGTATTTTACATTATTAATTTGTAATGAAACTATTTATTAACAATAAGTTGGTATTTAACTATTTTCCTTGTATTACGGCTTTTAAACTTCACCATTCGAGTAACTTCTTTTGATACAGGTTGATGTCAATTTGGTTTTGAAAAGGACTTGTTTATTAAAAAGATATATGACTCTTTCTTATCCAAAAGTAATAGGACTTTTTATTCAAAAATTATAATATCATTTATAGTTGTAATAAACATATAGTAAAAGTATATTCCAAAAACAAATGTAATAAAGAATACTAATTTAACAAAATTGTACTAATTGCAATTAAACTAATACAAAACAAATATTCAGATATTTATTCTAAAACATGATATAAGAAACAAATATTTCATTAAAAATAATATATTGTTCATAGAAACACTCCATTAAAAAGTGACATAAAAAACATTCAAATATAAATAAAGTCCATAAGTAGTTCAAAAACATCAATCATACATCACTCTAACATTTTCCTTCTTGATAACCGCCTAAGTTTTCTTCAAAGAGCCGGTACTGGAGAATTCTGCCTCAAGTTTTCTTTTAACATTATTGCCATCATCAAGATCCAGAAAAGAGTCAACATTCTTTAGTTTGAATTTGTATGGAGAAGAAACTTCTTCCACGGATAAATTAAGATGATCTTGCTAAAATACTATGTCATTAATTTGCTATCTATAAAAATTTCAAATAAAAGAAAAGAAATGCATTAAAGATCTAATCAACAATATAAAATTAATACCTTATCACCAACAAATTCAGAATGAGTGGCTCTAAAGTTAAGTTCCGAGTCCTGTGATAAAATAATAAAAATAAAATAAAATATACCTATTTGAATATAAATTTTCTCCTCATTATAGTCAATCGCAAATTAATGAACTGTTCATGTCTGACTGTCAATAAAAGTTGACTCAAATCTTGACGTGAACACTGAATCCATAGTTAACTTTTAATTTGTATCTGTTCACATTATGCAGGTCAAAATTTAATGGTGTAAGACCATTAAATTGACTGTCGAATCTGAATGGAAGACGCTGACACAAAAAATTTAATGTAATTACATTTTGTAATAAATGTTCTAATTGAACAATATAAGAAGTCATTACAATAAGTATATAGAAGTTTATTGCCGAATCAAAACAAAACAATAATTGCCGAATTAAAACTATAAAACTAATAACAAAAAAAAAACAAATGTTGCCGGGGATAAAAGTTTATATACATGAACAGAAAGTATATGTTGACACAAAAAATATTGACAAAAAATATGTTGACAGAAAATATGTTAGTATGAGGAATAATTAAAAAAAAACAAATTATATAGAAAACAACTTAAAAAGAACTACAACAAAACTATCAAGAATAATCAAAAAAAGAAACTCACCAAATATTGTCCGTACAAATCTACAATATTGTTTATATAAAAACTCTTGTTTATTGCAGAATTCGAGTTCAATATTGTCGATGTTGGTGGGACACTTGATGAAAACAGAAATAGAGGGGATCACGTGAAGATGAAGTCATATTTGGTGGTTATGCTTCGAATTTAGGATCAACATTCAACATTCAACAATATTAAAGTGTTTTTCTAATGCAATTTAAGTAGTATAAATATAAGAGGATTCATATTAATTAATAAGCTGCCAAAAAAATCTCTGAACAAAAAATCAATTGTTAATTCAATAGTGAAAGATACATAAAATAATAACTCGTCTATTTTAACTATTATTAAATAATTTGGGAAAGTTGAATAGTCATTCGTATTTAAAATTTGATTAATTAATATTATATTGTACAAAATTGCATCGACACCATTGAAACAAATAAACAATATATTTGATGAAGATATAATGTATGGAATCAACAAATCATTGTAATATATATTTAAGAAAAACTGATGTATACTAATATCAATTATAGTGAAATACTATTTATAATTTTTAAAATCTATGTATCATATATAGATAGAATTGATACTATAGACTCATTTTTGGTATAAAGTAGGAATACCAGTAAATAAAATTTTCTTAATTTTTATACATATAAAATAGGAATACCATTTATGATATTTTCCTAATTTATATACATACAAAATAGGAATATCATTTCCAATCTTTTCTTATAATATTTACCTAATTTATATAATTACAACGATTTTCTTATAATATTTTCCTAATATAAAAATTTATAATAATTACCATTTATAATGTTTACAATTATTTCCTAATATAATAAGCAAAAAGAGCGGGAAAATAAAAGTTCCGGACTTCTGCTATTATATATATATATATATAGATTCTATTTTCCCCTATTATTACCATTATTTATTTTAATCCTAATGTTAATAAAGCCTTGTATTAAGTTAAGTTATTTTTCATATGTAGGAAACAAATATTTTGAGATCTAGGATTTCAAGCTCAAGCAATTGCATATATTCTAACTTACGAATTGCATATTAAGGTGGGGATATTTCTATTCACTTATTGTTTGTCATTTTTAAATGCTTCGTATATGTGTATTCATTCATGTGCAATGTGGAATAAAAGAAATTATGTTAGCCAGGGCCCGTAAGAAGGCACGGGATCAAAAGTATCCTCGGGGTGAACTCGCAGTGCTATAATTAGACTGTGGTTGTAAGAAGGTCTGGGATCAAAAACATCCTAGGGTGAACCCGCAGTACTTAGTCAGGGGCTATAAGAAGGTACGAGATCAAAAGTATCCTCGGAGTGAACCCGCAGTACAATAAAATAACTGGCCAGTCAGAATAAAAGTTAAATTACATGTTGAATGTTTATGATTATGCCTATTGTTGTATTTAATTTTGATAAACGTGTCCCCATTGAGCGAGTTGAAAGCTCACCCCATATTTATTACTACTTTTTCAAGTTGAGGAGCCCGAGTGATGATTGGAGGCGGTGGATGCGAAAACAATATATTTTAGTTAATTTGATTTTTAGAAAAATTTATTATTGTCAATGTTTTTGAAATTTCTTTTGAATGGTAGTATTTGATTTTTTTGGAAAACAAAAGTTGTATTGTGAATTAAAGTACTTTGTTCACTTTGATACTAATTTTAAATTTTTGGCTAGGTTTCATAAAATGCTTTCTTTTATCGAATTACTTTGATTCTAGTAATTTTTGGTCGTTACGAGTGGCGCATCAAATTTTTAAATTGGACTATATTTTATAAAATTAGAGTAGCACAGCGGAAGTGTGATGGATTTTTTGGTTTATTAATAAAAATGGTTCCTCTTATTTTTTTATGTGTCTTGTTCGTGCGCTTTTAAATGTGCTTTCGTATTAAATTAAGTTACTCTTATATTTTGAAAACTTGGGCGTTATAAAAATACAACATAATATAATAATAAAATAAAATAATGTGCTATATATAGAACAATTCGAATATAATTAAACTAATATGACATCTATGTTAAAAAATCTAAGTAGTTATTTAAATATAACTCGCGTTACAGTTTTGGTGGCAAAGGTATTAATCAAGTTGTTCAATAATTGTAGAATTCCTTGTTTTCAAACTTTTCCCTTTTAACATTTAAATTGGGAAAATTTAATCTTGGGCCCTAAGGAAAATTGGAAATTAAATTTATAATTTGTTAGAACCTAGCAAGAATCAAGGCTACTAGGCCCAAGGAAAATGGGCCATTCATTCTTGGTGGAGATATTATAATTTTTTATCTAAAATTATAAAAAAAAAAAAAAAAAAAGAAAATCTGCAGCCACTAAGTATAGAATCCAGGTCGCTACAGACAGAATGCTGAGAGCTGCCAAGAGTTAACCACTAGGCCAGAGAAGGTAATTGTGCAATATCTTACATATTTAAGATATGTATGATATATAAAAGTTATACACAAAATTTGGGCCCATAAATTTTGTAGTTTTTAAGGGCCCGAGTCGACCGACTCATTTGACTAACGTTAGGAGCGGCCCTGGACACACCTATATATATAATCATACACATCTCACACACATAGAACACACTCACATATATATATAATCACACTCATCACACATTCACATACACTTAAACACACACTCAGTACACACGCACAGTAACACACACACACAATTACACATACTAAAAATCGAAAACCCAACCAAAATCGTTAGAAAGGGAGTAAGATGACTTACTTGTAAAATTTATCAGATTGGATTTGAAAATATGGAAGCAAGATCTTAGAGAAAAATGAAGATATGGAAGGATTTAAAAGCTATATTCTTTTTTTATTTTATTTTTAAATGTTAATTGAAAATATGGGTGAGTTGGGATTAGTTGGCTAAAGTAGATCAATATGGGGATAATGATTAAATGCAAATGGACATGATGGCATTAGTTGGCAACATAATGGGCCTAAAGTGAGATAAGATGGGATAATAATTAGTACAAATGGAGATGGTGGGCATTTGTGGGGATTTTATAATTAAAATTAACTCATTAGTAGTAGAATGGACCTTGGTTGAAAGCATCACCTCTCCGACGCTTCTCTACCCGGAAAGACCCATATACATGTACCCCTACCACCCGCAACCTTTTTGGTCGTGACCAATCTGCTGAATCATTGTCATCCTCCCAACACCCCATTGCCACAGTCTGCTACCAACCTCCTTCAGCCCAACCCCAACATAATCCCTCACCCACAAATAATGTAACCATATCCCCGACAAATTACCTTATACAAAAATCCCTCAAATCTTTTTCACTCACATCCCAACCCCACGAGGAACCAGAATTCATACCCCCATCACACCCGTCCAGCCTAAAAACATCTAATACCACATTCGTACACTCTACAGAACCTGTACCTAACCACCCCTACACACACTTGTTTCTTACCCCAGCAAACAAGCACCAAGTGGTCTCCCCCTTAAAAAATAATCCAAGGTCATCCCTCCCCAACCCTATACCAACCTATACACAACCCCACAATCCAAGCCCTCCCCGCAAAAACCCACCTCCAAACCTAAAACCCAAAAATTGTTGGAGCCGCCTGAACAATCGTACCCCTACCAAAAAACCAACGAAGCCTGTTACCAATAATAAACACAATAAGAAGCTGAATCCCCATAATATACGGAAACTGAGACCGTGCGGGCAAAACAAATGCAGGAATTTGGATTATTCGACGTACCATGTACCATTAATCTAATGGCGGAGACTACGGAAAAGTAGTCCCGCCAAGCCCAATGAGTTGCCTTGGTTGGAACAGTCAGGGGCTTGGGAACCCACTGACAGTTCGGGTACTTAAACGTTATATCATTGAAAAAGATCCCACGTTTGTTTTCCTTATGGAGAACAAACTTTGCAAAGATGAAGTAATAGAAGTTACACAGATTTTTGGGTATGAATGCATTTATGTAGTGAACTGGGATATGTCTAATGGAGGACGGCGAGGCGGGCTGTGTTTTCTTTGGAAAGAAAATTATTGTTTTAAGGTATTATCAGATTTCTTAGATCATATGGATGGGATGGTAGGCGATTTAGATGAACAATGGAAATTGACTGTGATATATGGTTTGCCGTAGGAGACCTCAAAACACTGCATGTGGGACCTTTCGTGAGCTAGCAGTTACTATCGACGCAAATTGGTTTTGTTTGGGACGTTCGAAAAATGATATTTTTGCGAAGGTGGTGAATAGAATTCGGAAGAAGATAAAGGATTAGAAAGGGAGGTACTTATCCGTAGCTAGAAAATGATGCTTATTCAATTAGTTTCTCAGGCCATCTCGTCATATTTGATGAGTTGCTTCATCTTTCCTGCAAACATATGCAATCAAATCAATTCCCTAATAAGCAACTTTTGGTGGGGGCAGCGCAAAAAAGAAAGACGAATTCATTGGAAATCATGGAGCAATCTATGTCGACTGAAGAAGGATGGGGATTGGGGCTTTTGAGATTTGTAGTGTTTTAATGAAGCGATGTTAGCTAAATAGGGCTGGCGTTTGATTCACAATGAGAGCTCCCTTCTATCCAAAGTTCTGATACACGGAGATGGGATGCGGACTTAGTGCACCAATTATTTCATCTAGCAGATGCCCATTCTATTTTGTCCATTCATTTATGTTCGATCAGTAAGGATGATAAAATGGTATGGAATCATTCTAAGGATGGGAAATATAAGGTGAAATCAGGGTATAAGGTAGCGAAAGCATTAAAAGAGAATGATTCCAATTCCTCGGCATCATCTAGCACTGATGATGGATTGTGGAAATGGCTTTGGGCATTGACTATTCCAAACAAAGTAAAAGTATTCTTGTGGAAATGTGTTTATGGAATCCTTCCAACTAAAGGGGCGTTGAGGAGAAGAGGGTTTGAGATATGTGTGGTGTGTAGCATGTGCAGTTTAGCAGAAAAATCGAATGAGCACGCAATTCAGGACTGTGGATGGGATGAATTCTATTGGGTTGTTTCTCCACTTCGCATGGCTCTCCCTCCACCACAACAACAAGGGTCAATTGGAGATTGGGTTGTGAGGATAACGCATAAAGGGGATCAGGATGGTCATGCTTTGTTTGCTATGCTACTTTGGGGTGCATGGTGTGCTTGGAATGATTTTACTTTCGAGAAACGAGCAACTAATCACCAACATTATTTACATATGGCAACTACACATCTCCAAGAACACTTGCAAGCATCTAATGCAAAGGGGAAATCAATTAGTGACAGAAAACTGCAGGAACAATGGATCCCCCAGATATTAATAGGATCAAAATAAACACGGATGCTTCCATTAGGGAGGGAGAAGGAATAGGTATTGGAGTCATTAGGAGGGATCATAAGAGCCTAATTGTAATGCCCCAAAAATTTGGAGCCGAACAATGGATCCCCCAGATATTAATAGGATCAAAATAAACACGGATGCTTCCATTAGGGAGGGAGAAGGAATTTTATAGTGATATATTATTTTAATATTTTGTGATGTTTTAGTTGGTTATAGGATGGGATATTAAATGCATTCTTTTAATAATTTTTAATATTTAATGTATTTTTTATTTGTAATTTAAATTTTTTCTGATTTTTTTTTATTTTTTCGTGTCAAAGGTTTTTAGGTTGTAATGCCCAAAAATTTGGAGCCGCTACCCAATGGTAACTCACGTCAGTTCTCCCATTTGAGAATACAATCCACCAAAAATTTGAGCAATGTTAATTCTCAAATAGACATAGTTCTACATAACCTCTCGGAAATAGAGTCAATAGTCACAGCGGAAATATTATTACAATCCATTAGTCTAAGCGAAAGAGGTCTTACGCCCCTCTATTATATCCAACATAGCAATTGTTCATAAACGAAATTTAAGGCTAGATCGACAAATTAAGTCTAGGGATTAATCCGTCACTTGGTCTTCTTCGTTGACGTCTTCATCATGTGGTAGATCATCAGCTGGCCTTTGAAAAAGGTGGGGTGAGACAAAAATTCTCAGTGGATGGGTGATCGTGTGTAAGTGTGGCTTATATAGATGCAGGAAAACAATTATATGAAGAATGCATGATTCATGATGCGTGCGTCACACGCGATTCACAAGCAACATAGTATTCAAAATAATATAGCTTTATATAGTTTGATGAAAATAGTTCATGATCATTCAAGCACTATGAATGCGTTGCAAATAGTTCACGTAGTGGTTACGTACGGAGTGTAACGCCAACCCAAGCAAGTAATGGTTGCGTACGGAGTGTAACGCCAACCCAAACAAGTAATGGTTGCGCATGGAGTGTGACGCCAACCTAAGCAAGTAATGGTTGCGTACGGAGTGTAACGCCAACCCAAACACGTAGTGGTTGCGCACAGAGTGTGATGCCAACCCAAGTAAGTAACATTGGAACCATGTGGATCATACAACGATTCCTCCGTTCTACCTTATGATTCCCCACGCACATTTGGCACAAGGCCCATGTCTACCTTATTACTACCCGGGCGAGACAACTCCAACGATTATGGCTAGCAAGGCCCAGAGTATCATAATCATGATTATACCCAAACTATGACCCGCTTCCCTTGGACACTCCGTCCTTAGTTGAGGGATTAGGACGATGGGGCCGGAGAGTGGAATAGCAGCCGAGCTGCCCGGTTCCATCCCGACGTAGCCATGCCGACTGTGAGCTTGACACACCAAGTTGACTCAAGCACAATTAGATTCACGAAGTTCATATCATATCAACAAGATAATCGAGTAAAGAGAAACATGATGATACATATAAAAGCATTACAAGATATCAACAAGTTAAGTTTAATTTTTTTAGGATTGTAGAGAAGAAAATATTTTATTTTGGGGACGTTGATAAGAGGAAAATTTTGTAAATAGTCCAATTTCTTGGAAAAAATACTTATCGAGTCAAACATTGAATAAGCCCTAGTCTCGACCTCGGAAAAAATATAAGGTAAGTTTCCAAATTCTTAAAATTGTTCAAAGATTCAGTTTCCAAAGGGTTTTGGTCGAGGTTTTGGAAAATTTCAGTTTGGTCCCTTCTTTTGTCAAAAATATCATTTTCGTTCCTGAACTTAAAAATTTTGGATCTCACAAACCGGGAGGGCTTTTGATGTGATTCCAATTGTAAAATATCATGTATAATAGTAGTATGATGGGACAAAAGCAGTTTTAAAATAGGTCGATTTAAGTCCCTTAATTTTTACAAATTCGATTTCTAGCCAAAAATTCAGTTTTTGCCCTTAAGGGTTTATTTGGTGTTCGTTTGTTATGAAACTTGGACCATGGGTTCAAAATATTATAAAAATAAGGTTATGTAAATTCCCAGGTGTCCGAGACGTACTTTTTTCTGAAACTTCATTTTTGGTCCTTTGATATTGGAATTTTTACACTTTAGTACTTAAAGTTTAACAAATCGGTTTTCTCAACCCGTTACCACTTTAACTTTTTAAAATATCTCAAAATATAAGGTGAAAAGTTTGAGGAAGTCAAAATTTTTAAATTTTCAGAGGGGTCCCTGGACATTTTTAAAAATTCAATTTTTAACCTTTAAACTTTCAAGTTTCCATATTTGAGTCTCTAAAATTCCAAGATTGAGTTTTCTTATCTCAAAACCTTTAAAATATTATTATTAACTTAAAATATTAAATATTACAATTAATACAGTCCAAAATTTTGAAATTTACAGATTGGTCCTCGGACATTTTTCGAAATTACGGTTTAGTCCTCAACTTTGTAAAAATTGCATTAATGGCATATTTGTTCGAATTCGAGCACAAGGTCATATATTACAGAATATATATCAAGTATAGAACATGATTTTGAGCATATAACACATTCTGTTACACATTAATCAAGAGTTGAACAAGAAATTAAGATATATATGCAAATATGTCCCTATTGTGCAAGAAATCAAAATCATGCTCGTTTTTTGTGAAACTTCTTGAACTTGATACATATCAAAAAATACATGTAATATATATAGAAATTCAAAATATTTTCATGCACTACATGCATTTTATGAAAATTATTTGCCTATTTTTTTGAAAGATTTTTCACCCACCTTTTATATTTTCAAGTAGTGATGGTAGGAGTCTCCAAAATTGGACCTTCTTCTTCAAGCTCTAAACCCCAAGAGTTATCTCCTTAGGTCAGCCCCTAAGTGGTTCAAAATCCACAATTTGAGGTTAAAAATTTGGGATTTAAATCTTAGAAAATAAAATTATACTAGAATCAAAATTGTTCTCTACTTATCTTGACTTGTAGATAGTTGAAGCTTTCTAAAATTCCACTTTAAATCAAGCTTCCTTCAATTCCTCTTATTCTCCTCAATGTTCATCCACTAGGTGCTTCAAGAGGGTATGAATTATCAAGGTTAGAAGATGAATGAATAGTCTTGAGTTTAAAGAAGATGAGAAGAAGATGAAAAGAAAGAAAATTTCTTATATTTTGCTTGTTGTTTTTGGCAAGGGGAAAAAGGAGGAGGGAAATTTTTGTGTTTTGGTGCCTTAGAGTTGGAATGGGAGGAAGTGGAGAGAGTTGATGAGTGATAGAAGAATGAAATGAATTTTCTTGGTCCTTTCCTAGCCATTATGGCCGAAAGTTGCATCTATCACCTACCACATATTATTTTTTATTTCTTTCATTTGTCTTGCTTGTTTGGCTTGTAGAGACAAAGTATGGTCAAAGGTGTAAGCTTGCATATCCTTCACATGGCCGTCCATATCAACTTTTTCCTCCAAATTGTCATTTTTTTTTCGTCTTGGGTGAAAAGAAATTGATTTGGAGTGTATAAAATATTAAAGTGTTAAATAATAGAAGTTGTGAGTGGAGATTTCCTACATATCCTACATGCTCTAACCATCCATGTCTCTCCATATATTATTATTTTGTCTCAAATTGGTAGTAATGGTGCTAATTATCTAGTCCTAAAAAAAATCACTTGTCAATTTCACAATCACTTATCAATTCTATAATCACTTATCGTCTAATGGTTCTAAAAAATTAGAACCAATAATACGAGTCAAATATATCCATGAAGCAATTAATTAAATTATAAAATTATTTCATAATATTTAAATATAATTTCGAAAATAATAAAATATTTAAATAAATATTATGCTACAAAAAAAATAGTTGTTAAGAAAGAAATCCAACCGGCCAATGTAACATATTAAAAGTTGAAAGAAGTCGACAATCGTTAAAGAAGTGAAAATAGGTGTTATTAACATACACCATAAAATAAAATGATGTATCTACTAGTTACATCAAGTAGTAATTAATTTAACAAAATCAAGTATGAGGCACTCGCTATTTCAATATAAACTTGGCTTTAATAAAACAAGCCTCAAGTACTATTGTTTGGAAAAATAGAAATTTTACTAAATGAGCTTTCAAAATAAAGGCATCGTATTTTTAAAAAAAATATTAATTTAGTAGTAGATAGTTTTCAAATATCATAAGGATGAAAGTTTGTTCGCAAGACACGAAATTATATTTCTTGGAAATAGTTTTAAGCACTACTATATTTTATGCTACGAATTTTAAAATTTTATTATACAAATTTGATAAACCAATATAATAGATTTTGAGTAAAGATATCGAGTTTATCGTATAAAATATTTTCAAATTGTATTTGTTTTATTTCAAAATCTCAAAAAAAATTTGAGAAGTAAGTTTGTTTAAATTAAAATAGTAGTTTTGCACAATAAGAATAAGTTATTGGAATATTAAAATATTATATAGAGAAGAAAAGAAAAAGAAAAAAAATATACGTGATTGTGTCGTCTACGGTTGAAAATTTTGGGGCATCACATTCTCCCCTCCTTAAAGTAATTTGGTCCCCAAATTCTCTTCGAAATAATTTCATCGAGTATTTCTACTTCTCTTTTTATACTACAAACGCTACATTTTAGAGTCGATCGTGATTAGTCGTCGTACCACGTTGATAAGTGAAATCTCGACTTCCATGAAATTCAACAAAATGATCTCAGTATGTCCTCAAGAGTTTGGATCATCTTTCAAGTCTCGTCATATCGAAAATTATAACCTTCAAAATCGTGGATTCTAAATTACCTAACGAATATGTTAACACTATTACAAGCTAAAAGAGTTCAAATATTCATCCAAGACCTAACTTAGGTCATCTAGGTGCGGTACCCAACCCAAGGTCAGAGGATCTTATCCTGGGTCAACTTGGTGTAAGTTTCCTCCTTACAAACCGAGCTCTGATACCATCTGTAACGCCCCAAAAATTTGGAGCCGCTACCCATTTGAGAATACAATCCACCAAAAATTTGAGCAATATTAATTCTCAAATAGACATAGTTCTTCATAACCTCTCGGAAACAGAGTCAATAGTCGCAGCGGAAATATTATTACAATCCATTTGTCTAAGCGAAAGAGGTCTTACGCCCCTCTATTATATCCAACATAGCAATTGTTCATAAACGAAATTTAAGGCTAGATCGACAAACTAAGTCTAGGGATTAATCCGTCACTTGGTCTTCTTCGTTGACGTCTTCATCATGTGGTGGATCATCAGCTGGCCGTTGAAAAAGGTGGGGTGAGACAAAAATTCTCAGTGGATGGGTGATCGTGTGTAAGTGTGGCTTATATAGATGCAGGAAAACAGTTATATGAAGAATGCATGATTCATGATGCGTGCGTCACACGCGATTCACAAGCAACATGGTATTCAAAATAATATAGCTTTATATAGTTTGATGAAAATAGTTCATGATCATTCAAGCACTATGAATGCGTTGCAAATAGTTCACGTAGTGGTTGCGTACGGAGTGTAACGCCAACCAAGTGTAACGCCAACCCAAACAAGTAGTGGTTGCGAGTGTGACGCCAACCCAAGCAAGTAATGGTTGCGTACGGAGTGTAACACCAACCCAAACAAGTAGTAGTTGCGCACGGAGTGTGACGCCAACCCAAGTAAGTAACATTGGAACCGTGTGGATCAGACAACGATTCCTCCGTTCAACCTTATGACTCCCCACGCACGTTTGGCACAAGGCCCATGTCTACCTTATTACTACCCGGGCGAGACAACTCCAACGATTATGGCTAGCAAGGCCCAAAGTGTCATAATCATGATTATACCCAAACTACGACTCGCTTTCCTTGGACACTCCGTCCTCAGTTGCGGGATTAGGACGATGGGGCCGTAAGTGGAATAGCAGCCGAGCTGCCCGGTTCCATCCCGGCGTATCCATTCCGACTGTGAGCTCGACACACCAAGTTGACTTAAGCGCAATTAGATTCACGAAGTTCATATCATATCAACAAGATAATCGAGTAAAGAGAAACATGATGATACATATAAAAAGCATTACAAGATATCAACAAGTTAAGTTTAATTTTTTCCAAAGGCGAGGAAGTCGCCACGCGTAGTGCGTATAGTCTGGGTATTTTCAAGAAGAATATGGAAGCATAATTAAATTATAATTAAATCAGTTTTAGGATTGTAGAGAAGAAAATATTTTATTTTGGGGACCTTGATAAAAGGAAAATTTTGTAAATAGTCCAATTTCTTGGAAAAAATACTTATCGAGTCAAACATTGAATAAGTCCTAGTCTCGACCTCGGAAAAAATATAAGGTCAGTTTCTAAATTCTTAAAATTGTTCAAAGATTCAGTTTCCAAAGGTTTTGGGTCAAGGTTTTAGAAAATTTTAGTTTGGTCCCTTCTTTTGTCAAAAATATCATTTTCGGTCCTGAACTTAAAAATTTTGGATCTCACAAATCGGGAGGGCTTTTGATGTGATTCCAAATATAAAATATCATGTATAATAGTAGTATGTTGGGACAAAAGCAGTTTTAAAATAGTTTTAAAATTCGATTTCTAGTCAAAAAATCAGTTTTTGCCCTTACGGGTTTATTTGGTGTTCCTTTGTTATGAAACTTGAACCATGAGTTCAAAATATTATAAAAATAAGGTTATGTAAATTCCCAGGTGTCCGAGACGTACTTGTTTCTGAAATTTCATTTTTGGTCCTTTGAAATTGGAATTTTTACACTTTAGTACTTAAGGTTTAACAAATCGGTTTTCTCAACCCAAACCACTTTAACTTTTTAAAATATCTCAAAATATAAGGTTTTCAGTTTGACTAAGTCAAAATTTCAAAATTTCAGAGGGGACCCTGGACATTTTTAAAAATTGAATTTTTAACCCTTAAACTTTCAAGTTTCCACATTTAAGTCTCTAAAATTCCAAGATTGGGTTTTCTTATCTCAAAACCTTTAAAATATTATTATTAACTTAAAATATTAAATATTATAATTAATACAGTCCAAAATTTCGAAATTTATAGATTGGTCCTTGGACATTTTTCGAAATTACGGTTTAGTCCTCAACTTTGCAAAAATTGCATTAATAGCATATTTGTTCAAATTCGAGCACAAGGTCATATATTCCAGAATATATATCAAGTATAAAACATGATTTTGAGCATATAACACATTCTGTTACACATTAATCAAGAGTTGAACAAGAAATTAAGATATATATGCAAATAAGTCCCTATTGTGCAAGAAACTTTATTGAACTTGATACATATCAAAAAATACATGTAATATATATAGCAATTTAAAATATTTTCATGCACTACATGCATTTTATGAAAATTATTTGCCTATTTTTTTGAAAGATTTTTCACCCACCTTTTATATTTTCAAGTAGTGATGGTAGGAGTCTCCAAAATTGGACCTTCTTCTTCAAGCTCTAAACCCCAAGAGTTGTCTCCTTAGGTCAGCCCCTAAGTGGTTCAAAATCCACAATTTGAGGTCAAAAGTTTGGGATTTAAATCTTAGAAAATAAAATTGTACTAGAATCAAAATTGTTCTCTACTTATCTTGACTTGTAGATAGTTGAAGCTTTCTAAAAATCCACTTTAAATCAAGCTTCCTTCAATTCCTCTTATTCTCCTTAATTTTCATCCACTAGGTGCTTCAAGAGGGTATGAGTTATCAAGGTTAGAAGATGAATGAATTTTCTTGAGTTTAAAGAAGATGAGAAGAAGATGAAAAGAAAGAAAATTTCTTACATTTTGCTTGTTGTTTTCGGCAAGGGGAAAAAGGAGGAGGGAAATTTTTGTGTTTTGGTGTCTTAGGGTTGGAATGAGAGGAAGTGGAGAGAGTTGATGAGAGATAGAAGAATGAAATGAATTTTCTTAGTCCTTTCCTAGCCATTATAGCTGAAAGTTGCATCTATCACCTACCACATAGTATTTTTTTTTCTTTCATTTGTCTTGCTTGTTTGGCTTGTAGAGACAAAGTATGGTCAAAGGTGTAAGCTTGCATATCCTTCACATGCCCGCCCATATCAACTTTTTCCTCCAAATTGTCGTTTTTTTTCGTCTTGTATTATTTTATTGTTAGTGGTTTGTGTAGGGAAAAGTTGGGTGAAAAGAAATGGATTTGGAGTGTATAAAATATTAAAGTGTTAAATAATAGAAGTTGTGAGTGGAGATTTCCTACATATCCTACATGCTCTAACCATCCATGTCTCTCCATATATTATTATTTTGTCTCAAATTGGTAGTAATGGTGCTAATTATCTAGTCCTAAAAAATATCACTTGCCGATTTCACAATCACTTATCAATTCTATAATCACTTATCGTCTAATGGTTCTAAAAAATTAGAACCAATAATACGAGTCAAATATATCCATGAAGCAATTAATTAAATTATAAAATTATTTCATAATGTTTAAATATAATTTCGAAAATAACAAAATATTTAAATAAATATTATGCTACAAAAAAAAATAGTTGTTAAGAAAGAAATCCAACCGGCCAATGTAACACATTAAAAGTTGAAAGAAGTCGACAATCGTTAAAGAAGTGAAAATAGGTGTTATTAACATACACCATAAAATAAAATGATGTATCTACTAGTTACATCAAGTAGTGATTAATTTAACAAAATCAAGTATGAGGCACTCGCTATTTCAATATAAAGTTGGATTTAATAAAACAAGCCTCAAGTACTATTGTTTGGAAAAATAGAAATTTTACTAAATGAGCTTTCAAAACAAAGGCATCGTATTTTTTTAAAAAAAAATATTAATTTAGTAGTAGATAGTTTTCAAATATCATAAGGATGAAAGTTTGTTCGCAAGACACGAAATCATATTTCTTGGAAATAGTTTTAAGCACTACTATATTTTATGCTAAAAAATTTAAAATTTTATTATACAAATTTGATAAACCAATATAATAGATTTTGAGTAAAGATATCGAGTTTATCGTACAAAATATTTTTAAATTGTATTTGTTTTATTTCAAAATCTAAATTTTGTTTTGAGAAGTAAGTTTGTTTAAATGAAAATAGTAGTTTTGCACAATAAGAATAAGTTATCGGAATATTAAAATATTATATAGAGAAGAAAAGAAAAAGAAAAAAATTTATGTGATTGTGTCGTCTACGGTTGAAAATTTTGGGGCCTCACATATTAATTGTAATATTTAATATTTTAAGTTAATAATAATATTTAAAAGGTTTTGAGATAAGAAAACCCAATCTTGGAATTTTAGAGACTCAAATGTGAAAACTTGAAAGTTTAAGGGTGAAAACCAAAGTATAATTGGCTATTTTATAATTGGCTACTTTGTAACTGAAGGCAAGTAAAAGAGGGCATGATATTTTTGTGTCAGATGAGGTGTTGGCGGCAGTCCGTTATTTCTTTGTCACGGCCTCCTTTCCATCAGGGTTGAATGTCAGTTTCATGGCACTCATCCCAAAAACCAAGGAGGCCAATTATAAAAACCTCCAGATACAAAAATATCATGCCCTCTTTCACTTCACCCCGAACAAAAGAGATAACAATATAAACAAAATATTGCATCTTTTGTAATGCTAAACTCTTAACCAATTCTTAAATTCATCAAACCACGATGTAACAAATTTACGTTTTCGATTCCCATCTATCTTTTGAGGAAAATTATATTTACGTGGCTGACATGGACCTTTTAATAAATAAGCTCTACGCACCTGTTCAATTAAGTCAGATGAATAGCTCATTATGTTAGGTCGTAGTCCTGGATCACTTGGAAGATTTTTCATATCAACCTCAAGAGCATCTTGGCTTGATAAAACTTTATCTTGACTTGCTGGTGCTTGAAGTTGAACAATTGCAGGTGCATTGACTGATGAGGATGATTCCTCGATAATAAGTGGTACTTTTTTAAAAAATCTTTCCATTATCTAAGAAAATGCGGAGGAAAAAATAAATCAAACACTAATATAGTTTAAGGAAACAACTATACATGGACTATAAATTATAATAAATTACTAAAAATTAGCCCTAATAATTCATATAAAAATTAATGATACAACAAAAAAATTAAATAAATAGAGGAAACAACAAATCCAACAAAATTAATTAATATACATTTTGATATTAAAAACCCTAAATACAATGCATTCTCATTCAATGTTAATCTCATGACAATATGGTGAAATAAAACTTTAATACAAACCTTGGGGGTAGGTGGTAGGGGTTGAGCGTTGGTAACCAATGGTTGGTACTTAGTATGCGTTCTTCAATTCTTCTTTAGTAGGGATTGGCCGCAAGGCTTGGGACTGTTTCTTTAAATTTTTCATTCTGTGAACTAAATCATGAATGTGGCTTTCAACTTAGTGAGCCTTTTTTTTTTTTTTTTTTAATTAATGTTATATATGAAAAGCCAAATATACCCCTAATTTTTTTTTAAATCTCAGGGGGCCCAGTGCCCCTTGGCCCCCATACCCCTTGGTCCCTGATTATAGTCATTGGTTGTGAGTAATATAAATTTACCATTTTCACCTCTGCGATTGGTTATTTTTGGTCACCACCTTTACTCTAAATTCAGTTTAATGAATCAAAAATCTGTTTTATAGGAGGACAAAAAAGGGTGAAATAATAATCTGGAAAAAAAAAACAGAATAATTTATCTTTTGGTGTGATGTTTTGATAGGCCTACCAAATATCAATGACACAGGTTAGTCCCACCTGTCCTAATTACTGTGCCTACCTGTTTTTAAATAACGAGGAAATAAAAAGATTCTCATTAATATTTTATATCTATATATATATTCGTTTCTCTGTTTCACTGAGGATTATAGTCTTGTTGGTTCAGTATTGTGTCAATAATGACGATTGAATCAGGTATGTGCTCCACTATTTTGAACTCAATTACATGAGGTTTCCTTCTCTTTTTTTTTTCACGAAAAACATGAATACTTGGTGCTGTAAATTTATTTGATTATTTTGTAGTTTTCACTTATTTGGTAACTATGTATATAAATCATAAATCTACACATAAGTTTGTGGTTTTTATCACATTACATTAGAATTTAGTCGGTGTCTCATTCATTGATTTACATGTGAAAGTAGATTGATCGTGGATCCAATAAATTCTAACACATTAAAGTTTTGAATCTTATTTGACTATAGAAAAACTCAAAGCAAAATCGTTACATTTAGGGGTTGGTGGATTATACAAATGAATTTGGGAATTGAAAACCCAAGCAGGAGGGGTAACGTTTGGTATTTGAAAGGTTGTTTTTGTATGCGTGTTTGGAGGTCAAACCCAAACAGGACTGAGGGGTTAACGTTTAGAAAATATTTTAATTTAACATCAAATTTAGAAATGCGTTTATTTTTTTAAATACAAATCCTGGTAGAGATAAGAGAGTTGGAAATCAAGCTAATTGATCGAGTTTTATAAATGTCTTACCCCTAGCTAGCTATCAAGCGATTTTCTTAGAAATGTGTTTAGTTGAATTCTAGCTTGTTCAAGGCATAAGACACACTGTGTTTAGTTTGTCGAATCGTGAAATTAAATTGTATAATCTTTTAGCTAATTTTTATAATTCACTATTGTTCATGTTATTAATTTTAATATATCTTTAATATATATATTTTTGAAAGTATCTTTAACATTGATTAAATGACCAGCTAATTTATTTATTATTTCATGAAAAACATTACAACTAAATTTAAAATAGGTAGTCAGTTCTAGTGGGACATTATTTTATTTTTTTAATCCATTGTGGCCTAGTGGGGATCAGTACAATATTAATTTTGCCTACTGAATTCACAGTCAAATCTCAAAAAACAGTATTAATTGAAGAGGTTTTATGTGAGATCGTCTTATAGATCTAAATTAATGAGACGGATCCTAAACACATATAAAAATATGGATTATTTTTATGGGTATGAGTTTGGGTCAAAATTCTATTTAAATGTAGGATCCGTCTCATAATTAAATCCATGAGACCGTCTCACACAAGTTTTTGTGTTAATTCAAATACTTGGCATAATCTCTGGAAATATTCAGGAGTCAGCACTCAGCATCCACAAATAGCTTGTCATTTATTTAAGGGATAACCCTTGAGTTTGATTCTATTTTATATTGTCATTCTTCATAACCAAAAAATATTTAAAAAAACCTCCTATGATATTTATAGAATTATTACATTTACCCCCTACATTTAAGACATAATAAAAAAAATATGCAGATGTGGCAGCAAAGTTTTCATATCATCAGTGGGCTTTGTACTCAACCTCTACTCTCATCATCCTGTTGATACTTTTCATGAAGAAAAGGCTGCAACCCAAATTAAATCTTCCTCCGGGCCGCCATGGATGGCCAATTATTGGCGAAACCCTGGAATTTCTGAATGCACGTTTTGAAGGAAATCCACAAAGATTTGTGAAAGAGAGAGTAGAAAAATATAAGTCTGAGGTGTTCAAAACTTCAGTGATGGGACAGTGTGTGGCTGTGTTATACGGGCCGGCTGGGAATAAGTTCTTGTTCAGCAATGAAAACAAGCTGGTCACTGTTTGGTGGCCTACTTCTGTTCAAAAAATACTTGGAACATGCATATCCACTACTGGAGGTGTCCAAGGCATGCAAATGAGGAAGATGGTTTCTTATTTTGTCACTCCTCATGCATTTACTAAACTTTACATCAACAAAATGGATATTGTGGCTCGACAACATGTCAACACTCACTGGCAAGGTACTAATCATAACGTAACCACACGTTTATGTTTTAAATTGCACGAATTTGATATCAAAACTGATTTTTTTGTAAGAATTACAAGTTGATACTAATTGTTATTACTAACTAGTACTACTGTTTCACTTTTTTGTATTCAGGTAAAGAGGAGATAAAGGTGTTCCCTGCTATCAGACAATATACATTTGAAGTAGCTTGTCGACTGTTTATGAGCATCCAAGAGCCCAAGCAGATTGCCAACCTTGCTGAGCTATTCAATGTTTTCATCAAGGGAGTTATTTCGATCCCTCTTAATTTTCCAGGGACAAGATTTTTCAAAGCAAAAAGAGCTACGGCTGCGATTAGGAGGGAATTACAAGTGATAGTGAGACAGAGGAGAATGGAGCTGGAACAGAAAACAGCTATACCTTCACAAGATCTTTTGTCACATTTGCTAGCCTACCCTGACGAAAATGGCAAGTTCATGTCGGAGGCCGTTATCATAAATAATATACTAATGTTGTTGTTTGCAGGACATGACACTTCAAGTTCTGCATTAACAATGCTGATAAAGTATCTAGCAGAACATCCTCAAGTCTATGAAAATGTGTTGGCAGGTCACTATATTTTTTGCCCTTAACTATTTTCTTTATTGACACAAGATATAGAGAGACTTGACTAGTTATACATTGGTGATGATTGGAAAGCAGAGCAAAATGAAATAGCATCTTCAAAAGAAGCTGGGGAGTGTCTTCAATGGGAGGATTTACAGAAGATGAGGTACTCATGGAACGTGGCGTGTGAAGCTATGAGGCTATCGCCACCACTAATAGGTGCCTTTAGAGAAGCACTGGTTGACATAAAGTATGGAGGTTATCACATACCCAAGGGATGGAAGGTGAATATACATATATATATAATCTTGTAATAATACTATTATTACTTGACAATTATAATTCTCTAGACACAAATGATGATAGATATTGATATTGTCGTTGACAGTTGTACTGGAGCTCGTCGTTGACACATAGAGACCCAAGTTTCTTTGAAGACCCCACAAACTTTGAACCATCACGATTTGAAGGCGCAGGACCTACTCCATTTTCGTACGTTCCGTTTGGTGGGGGGCCTCGTATGTGCTTGGGGAAAGAGTTTGCTCGCCTAGAGATACTTATATTACTTCACAACATTGTGACAAGATTTAGGTGGAATTTGGTGATTCCTGGTGAGAAAATTGGATATGACCCCATTCCCACCCCAGTCAGAGGACTTCCAATTCGTCTTCACCCCCATCCTCATGCCTAAGGATTCAGAATTCCTCATGCCAAATATGAGAACTTGGACTACATTTATTTTATTGACAGTGATATTGGTGAAATGTTGAATGTGTTGGAGATCTCTGATGCAACCACCCTTTTGGAATAACTTCTCTATATCGTATCACTTGCACAATTGTTTACAAGTGTATGGGATTAACAAATAATACATATAACGGGCATAAGTCTATCATATATTTTTGTTGTATAATATTGCAGTTTTATTTTTCCTTCTAAACAAAAATAGGAAGGGAAAAAAAACAGATGTGGAGGCCTTTAACTAATCTGTTACTGTTAACAGGTTAAAATCCTGTTTCTCGATAGCCACCGCACAAGATGCTTTTGCAATATTAAAAGATATACATATAAATAAAGGACGGTGATATTCATACATATTCTGTCCAACATTTTAGTACAAAAAAATAAAAATAAAATTTATATAGTAAGTAAAAATAAAATGACTTTAATGTACTTCTACCACACTCTCTCTCCACTGCAGTCTACTTTTTGAGTAGATATCTCATAGAACTGTCGTACTCATTCGTAAGACAGATCCCACTATCCGGATCCATAACTGGTACCCGGATTCATAGTATAAAAAAAATCCAAAACAGAATAATCAATTTCATATTATACATATACACAGTTTTGAAACTGTAACTTAATAAACCTTTGTATAATGTTCATCATCTCTATCTCTATCTCTATCTCTATCTCTATCTCTACTACTCTAAAAGTATGAATATTTCTGTAAAATTTTGTTTGGACAAGAATACCCCTTTTAAATATTAATTCTTATTCTTAATGGTAAAAATATTTTCACACAAATCAGGATAAATCTTTAGAGGTATTTGGATAAGAGAGATTACAAGAGAATCAAAAGAGATGAGAGGAAGCCCATCGGATATCAAGAAAAAAAAGGGCAAATTCAGGGAACCAAAAGATTAACAAGAATCCGAGTGCATGCATAATTGATCGATCCAAGGGAAGAAGAAAATAAAAAAAAGGGGCAAATTCAGAGAACCAAAACATCATCAAGAATCCGACGGAATGCATCATCAATCGATCCAAGGGAAGAAGAAAATACAATAGCACTGGAGATGGAATCCAACAAAGAAAATATGTGGTGGGATTTTGGAGGCCAACAATGGTGCCAATTGGTATTTGTAAACCACCTTAAGCTATCCCCAAAATTTTCTGTTTTTTTGGTTAATGTTATAACTCCGAAGAGTCTTTGAACTCCACCAAATTTGAGGCGCAAGGTATGGGTTTCTTTTTCTTGTGCTGCCAAGAAGAAATCAATAGTTCATCACTTCTATTACAATGACTTGACCAACGATGTTGATGTTGATATAGTTAGCTCTGCAACCAAGCAGATTGATCATGTATGTGAGCCTTTTTTCTATTGTTTTTTTTTTAACATTTACTTTTTGTTATAAGTGTAGTTTTAGCTTACTATTTCTTTTTGGGGTGCATTCATATGTATTTTGTATGGGCACTTTAGTTTGGATATTTTCTTGTCTGCATTGATTGATAATTTCATTTGGGAACATATTGGTGGGTGATTCACTTATTATAGGGAATTGTTTTTAATGGGAAACTATTTTCTTGATAAAAGAGTCGAGGTGTATAAGGAGTCCTCATTATTGATGTTAGAAGTTTGATACTAGAGAGTTGGTGTGAGGGTTTAGAGGCTATCAAATTGCATGTGTTAATAAATACTTAAATCTTAAATTTTTAGCAGCTTCGTGACATAAGTAGCTGCATCAGATTCTTGGAACCCATGCTGCACATGGAATACTGACTTCTTTCCATGACACTTTTGGCAGAACATAAATAGATTTTTGCTGAATACATATTTAGGAGAAGAATTCTTGTTTGAAATTGGTATATATAGTTTAATAAGAAACATGAAAGAAGCCATGTTTCCCTTTAACTTGTAAAAAATTGAAGCGTATTGAGTTCACAAAAGCGTTGTGAATCTGCATGTTTAATTATGTTTAACAATGTACTATAGTTGCTGGAATAGACATAAGTGAATTTTGTCCATCTTGTTTTAACCCTTAGTTTCTGGTGATACAACATTATAATGAATAGAGTGGGTGGAGATCAGGTAAGGCCGGACTAATTTTCCTGATAGTTGTTCTTTTTCTTGATGAGAGAATGAAGAAAGTTTAGTAGCACTGGAGACGGAATCCATCATAAATAGTATAATCATGTAGCCTGTCAGATATAATTAACTGATTGACAGATGGTCGAAAAAATCCAATGGAAAGCAACAACAATTGTTTGATTAGAGAAAGAAGAAAAATTAACCACAAACTCCAACGAAATGCAGCGAAAAAAGTATGATTAGAAAAAGAAGCAAAGCGAATAGCATCAGAGATAGAATCCAGTAGCAAAAGAATAATCCTATAGATGATTAGATATATGAAGAAGAAAGGGAAAAAACCATGGAATGGTAATATAGACAGGAAATTGAAACTTCTCTTTTTTGAATCCTTATTCTTTAACATGTCCCATCATTTTTTATTGAGAAAGGAAACTCAAGGGAGATAAAAAAAAATGTACACCTACTCAAGGTAAAGGATGAAGTTCGCATCCTTATTCATTAATCTTTTCAAATCGTCTTGGCCGTTTAGGTCATTTTGATAGTTGTATTTTTCACTTGCAACATCCTTTTTCAATGGTTCCTATCGAAATTCTTCCGGTTATGAACTGTAACAGAGTTGTCTAATGGACATGGGTATAATGGTTCTTGACTTTCTTGTGGTCTGTTTTTCTGAACTTTTTAGGTTGGATTTGTTCCATTAATAATGTTGGATGACCTTCTATGCACAAATATATTATGTGGGCTTTCCATTTCCCCTGTTTATTGTGTTTTTTAAGTATATTGTATCCTACTTCTATAAAAGGCTGAATATTTTTGTGAAGAGATATGCTTAAATGTCCCTAAGATGAATTAGTTTTAATGGAAAAAAAGTAATTTACAGATAAATTCATAGTGTACTGTGAATTTACAGGAAAAATAATTTGAAACGATCAAATTTCGGACTCAGGTTTCCTTGACTTTTCTTATGCTAGAGTCAACAGAAAGAAGAGAAATAAAGAAACAGAGAGAAAAAGGATAGCAAATATCAGATTTCCTTTACTTCCTTTTGCCAGAGTCGATCAAATTTCCGAAATAATAAAACGAAGTTGATCAATCAATTTGCAGCAAATCAAATATTCAGAAAGAAGGAAATAAAGAGCCATGAAATAGAGAGAGGGAGAAAGAAATCAGATTTTTGCAGGTCAGGTTTCAGAAAGAATGAAAACAAAGAAACATGGAATAAAGAGAAACCCTTCTACAATCATTTTAAGCCCTCTAATTGCACCAACGTCACGACGTTTTTTTCCACTCTGTTCGTGGAAAATTTCAAAAATTCTAATAGGATCCATATTGGGGCTAGCCTGGAGGAAGTTTACTGCAGAGAGAAGAAAATGATTCATTCTTCATATCCCATGCTATGACATGCAAGTGGCAACTTGATACCTCAACTTTTACTGTTTATGTGAAATAGTTAATGATTAATTAGCGAAGACCATAAAATAAATTTTATGCTTTGATATAACATGAAATAATGCTTGCCCTTGTGGATTATTGAGTGAGTGTTTTTTCTATTGCCAAGCAATAGACGAGGGCACAAAAATGGGAAAGGAACTTTAGCTATCCATATCAGGTTTTTGCCCTTGCAACAGATCTATTATATTGATTTGACATTTTATGAATTTGTATCTAGATTCATTGAAAAACCTTGATTTTATCTCTTTAAGTTTTTGTTTGGTATTTTTTCTTGTCTTACCTTTATTATTGAGAATAGGAATACAAACATATAGTCATTAAAATGAGCTTTGCTTATGAACCATTGCATAGTTTCATGAAAATCAAAATTTCCATGGGCTTATCATGATTGATAAAGAGAATAGATATTGATTTTGTACAATTCTGATCAAGCTTAAATTTAGTGTCAAACTATTACGTTTGAGATTGGGGGATAATTTTGGTTTGTGTATCTGCGGATCTTCTAGGGTAAATGGGGACGAGATTTTCAGACTTCAAGATTCAGGAATGCAGTCATTAAGCACGCAGTGGATGAAACCTGCACCAACGAATGCAGGTAGAAGGTCTTATTTAATTTTTCTATTTTGCTAATATCTTAGGTATACAGTTGCTTCTCAATAAGGCTTTGAGTGTTATGTTATATGATGTAAGTTGAATCGATTGCATATATTGTATTGTCAATAAAGATATATATGCCTTTTGACTAAATATAAAGTCATGTTAGGTTTACATGGAAATGGAAGGACAGACCTAGAATACATGAAGATATATATAAAAGTTTTTGGATTGACAAAAGATGTCTGTAAGGGATTTAATTAAATTGTAACCTTTTACACTGATGAATTTGTGTCGCTGCAAATTAGCTGCATAAATATCTGCGAATGTAATCAATCGGTCTGATGGTGGTTTTAGCAAAGTTATGACTAATGTCTT
Organism: Rehmannia glutinosa; assembly: GCA_016081115.2. Lineage (NCBI taxonomy): Eukaryota > Viridiplantae > Streptophyta > Magnoliopsida > Lamiales > Orobanchaceae > Rehmannia > Rehmannia glutinosa. The sequence continues at coordinate 38,226,777 of CM071924.1, forward strand.
AATCACATGTGATGTGCATTTGTCCCGTTCACTCAAATCATAATGAAACAGACAAGTTAAGCAAACTTATTTATCAAAAGATCTAATTAGTGATTCATTACAGTTGCAATAAGAATGTATATATACTCTATTGTAATGCATTAAAGCAATAAATGATCTCAATTGGACGATCGATCCTAACAAGACGTTTGAAAATAATTCAAAAGCATTCAAAATATGGTTAAATGCTTTAAGAGTTGGGTTTATAACATGCAGACAAAACTTGGCTTCGAAAATTCGACAAAAATAATAATGACAGTTGATATAAACTAAAACTCAAGTCTTTTATGTTTATCAATTTTATTTATTAATAATTAAAAACATATATGTTGATTATTGTAGGGTGTGTAAATTGGTTATAGATCTAAGTGAGGACATCAGTTACTTTACTGGAAATTTTGTGAGTAATATTACATATCTATTTTCAAGTGGAGATGTTATAAAGGGTAATCAATTGTTTCATATTGCACGTCATGAAAAGGAATTGATGTTAAATAAATATGGCTGTGAAAGACGTATTAGAATATATTGAAGACAAAAGTAAATACAATTTTGTGGAGTTTAAAGATATATATAGATGAACTATACAAAAAGGAATAGATATATCAAATTTTCTTCCTTTACTTTTCAGCTAATTATAATTTTAGAGTTGGTCTCTTGTCAGACGGTCTAACGGATCTAAGTTGGTTAGACGGATCTCCTCTCCAACCCATAATCTAAAACACTCAGTATTCCCCACTTTTACCTTTGTCTTCCCCATAACCTTTTATTGCATAAACAAACCTTCAGTCACGGACATTAAACAAACCAAAATCTTACTTTCATTATTTACTTTCATTATTTTTCTCGGTGAAACAAATGAAAGTTGAATAAATAAACTAATTGTGGTCACAAGAAAGAAAGTCAAGATTGGCCAATCGCAGGTTGTGCATTTCCATTTTCTCCTTTATGTGGACCTCAGATCTATTTGGGTTTCATTCTTTCTTTCTTCGTCTTCTTCTTCTTTTTTCCCCCCATTTTGAGTGCTTTGGTCTTCATTTAATTATATTAAATGATTTTAAATAAATGTTAAAAGAGAGATAACTTGGTTGATGTGAGAGAGATTGTACTTGCATTTCCACAATTCTTTGATTTTCTTTTTCAATTTGTGCTACTTTTTAGGGAATGAATAATACTTTTCAGGCAAAATATTAATACTTTTTAGGCAAACTATTGAATAATTTTCAGTGGGATTGCTAATACTTTTTGGAAAAACTACTATATATTTTTCACATGATTGCTAATACTTTTCAGTGGAGCTGATAATACTTTTATAGAGAACTACTAATACTTTTTACTGGAATTACTAATTTTTTTATATCATTCAATGGGACTGCTAATATTTTTCAATGTGAATGATAACACTTTTAGGGGGAACTACTAATACTTTTCAGTGGAACTAATATTTTTTTCCAGTGAAATTGTTAATACTTTTCAGTGGGACTGATAATACTTTTATGAGGAACTACTAATATTTTTCAGCGGAATTACTAATGTTTTTTATATTTTTCACAGGGACTGCTAATACTTTTCAGTGGAGCTGATAATACTTTTATGGAGAACTACTAATACTTTTAATGGAATTACTATTTTGTTTTATACATTTTTCACTGGGACTGCTAATAATTTTCGGTGGAGATGATACTTTTATGGAAAACTACTGATACTTTTGAGTGGAATTAATATTTTTTTCAGTGAGACTAATAATACTTTTATGAGGAACTACTAATACTTTTTAGTGAAATTCGATTTTCGGTTCAGTTTTGACTTTCAACTTTGGTGCGCTGAACCCAATCAAAAACCGAACTTTTCTTATCTTTTTTTTTTTTTTTGTGGATTGTCATTTTGAAATATTTTCGGTCTTTTGAGTTTGAGAACATGGTTTTTACTGAGTGAAGACTGAAGAAAAAACTTCTCAAAAAAAAAGTGTGAAGAAAATAGAAGATAGCACAATGAAACACAAAGTCCATACTCTCACTCCCACTAGGACTTGTGTCCGCGGACGCATCAGGATGAGGCATGCGTACTCCAACCACCTAGAGACTTCCATGTGTCTAATTTTGAATAATTTGAATTTGAATTTAGATCCGTCTGACGGGTTTTAACCCGTTAGACGGTCTGACAGAAGTTTTTGTCATAATTTTATTCTTTTACGACATTTATAGTTTAGATCACAATATACATATATTTGCTATGTAAATTCCAAAGGCAATCTGGAGGTTTATTGATAGTTTAGTGAAACATTTCTAAGATAATACTATTATGGCCATTGACATCTTAATTAAAAGATTCGACATTAGATGCAGTTTTACGGCAATCTTATTTAAGCATTTTAACGAGTTTTTGGTCCAAAATTATTCTTGGTATTTCACCTGCATTGTATGATATGAATAATTTGAATTTGAATTTAGATCCGTCTGATGGGTTTTAACGCGTTAGACGGTCTGACAGAAGTTTTTGTCATAATTTTATTCTTTTACGACATTTATAGTTTAGATCACAATATACATATATTTGCTATGTAAATTCCAAAGGCAATCTGGTGGTTTATTGATTGTTTAGTGAAACATTTCTAAGATAATACTATTATGGCCATTGACATCTTAATTAAAAGATTCTACATTAGATGCAGTTTTATGGCAATCTTATTTAAGCATTTTAACGAGTTTTTGGTCCAAAATTGTTCTTGGTAAATTTTATGAAAAGTGATACATTGTGGTATAACACATTTATTCTTACTAATATCTCGAACTGGAAATTTTAGGTGCTAAGATTATTCATTTTATACATGTTTTATTAATGAACATATATAAATTTGAATTGACACATAAATTTATAATTATTGTTCATATTTATGTTTAATATTGCTTATGATTATATGCAATATTTTTGTGAACAAACTTTAGAATAAAATAAAATGTCTAGTAATCAATGTAATTTTTGAATAATTAGAGATTAGCCGCAACATCTTTAATTATGTAAAAAACAAATCAAGTATTCAAGATCATATATGGAAAATGACATTAATTGTAATTAATCACATTCAATATAATGGATTTTATCCCACATGAAATTTTATTATATTTATGTGATTAATTAGGATATAATATCAAATTATACTTCTTAATTTACCCACAGGGATTAAGAAAAAGGAACATAATTTGATAGTTCTATCATAAAGATAATGAATCTAATAGAATTAGAACTTTAGCCCACAAGCAAGTTTTATGTCAATTGATTAAATGCAGCTAGCGCACGTGTATGATTCTCTGATATTAAATGTGACATTCCTGAATTAAAGGGGACAATTATAAAGTCTGGAGGGAGAGAATTCTTCTTCAATTATGGTGGATGGACATTGATTATGCTATAAGAAAAGACGAACCAACTATAAATGAGACCAGCAATTCTGATGAAAGGGCTCTTTATGAACGATGGGAGCTCTTCATGAACGATGGGAGCGGTCTAATCGCCTCAGTGTGATGTTCATAAAAACCAAAATATCTGCTGGTATTCACGGTTCTTTTGATCAGTATGATAATGTCAAGGCATTGCTAAAGGCTATTGATGAACAATTTACCACTTCAGAGAAGGCACTTGCTAGTACTCTAATAATGAAATTCTCATCCTTAAGACTCACTAGTGTGAGAGGTGTGCGTGAGCACATCATGCAAATGAGGGACATTACAACTCAACTAAAGACTCTTGAGGTTGAAATGTCTGAATCTTTCCTTGTACACTATATACTTAACACTCTTCCACAGCAATATGGACCCTTCAAAATTTCTTACAATACACATAAAGATAAATGGTCAATTAATGAACTTATGACCATGTGTGTTCAAGAAGAAGGTAGGTTGGCTATGGAAAAAGGAGAGAGTGCATTGTTGGTGACAAATGACAGGAACAAAGGAAAGAATCAGAATCAAGCCAATACGAAGGGGAAAGGAAAAATACCACCCCAGGGTGAAATCAAAATGGAACAAAAATGCTTCTCCCGAAAAGAAGGGACACATGAAGAAAGATTGCACTGATTTCAAGAAATGGCTTGAAAAGAAAGGTAATTTAATCTCGTTAGTCTGTTATCAATCTAATATGCTTAATGTTAATTATAATACATGGTGGATTGATTCTGGTTCTACATTCCATGTTTCAAATACCTTACAGGGTATGCGAAACCTAAGGAAGCCGGTGGGAAGTGAACAAAACATCTTATCCGGAAACAAGATGAGTTCACATGTGGAGGCTATTGGGACATGCACTTTAATTTTAAGTATTGGTTATGTTTTAGATTTGGAAAAGACCTTTTATGTTCCAAATTTTTCTAGAAATTTGATTTCAGTTTCAAGACTTGTACCATTGGGATATTCCTTTAAGTTTTCAGAAATTAATTTCAGTTTGTTTTATTATTCTGAACTTGTTGGAAATGGTACATTATCAGATGGTCTTTTCTCCATTAATCTACAATATAATGATCATAATGTTATGCATGTTCACATTGGTGTTAAAAGATGTATTATGAATGAAGATTCTTCTAGTTTGTGGCATCGGAGGTTTTGTCATATCTCCATAGATAGAATTAAAAGATTAGTAAATGACGAAGTACTTAATACTTTGAACTTTACGGATTTTGATACTTGTGTGGACTATATTAAAGGAAAACAAACCAATAAGTCAAAGAAAGGTGCCAAGAGAAGTTCACATATTACAAATCATACATTCAGATATATGCAGTCCAAATATGGACTCATATGGTCCAAAATACTTTATCTCTTTCATTGATGACTATTCACGTTATATGTATCTCTACTTGCTTCATAATAAAGATGAAGCATTAGATGCCTTTAAGACATTCAAAACAGAAGTAGAAAAACAATGTGGTAAGCAAATAAAAATCGTGAGAACTGATAGAGGTGGAGAATATTATTGTAGATACACTGAGAGTGGACATGCACCTGGTCCGTTTGCAAAGCTTCTGCAAGAGCATGGGATTGTTCCCCAATACACCATGCCTGGTTCTCCAAACCAGAATGGTGTAGCTGAAAGAAGAAATCGAACATTATTGGACATGGTGCGTAGTATGCTAAGTAGCTCAAAGCTACCCAAATCCTTATGGACAGAAGCACTTAAAACAATTGTGTATATATTTAAACCGGGTTCCAACTAAGGCTGTTCCAAAAACTCCTTTTGAATTATGGAAAGGTTGGAAACCGAGTTTGCGACATATACGCGTTTGGGGTTGTCCGTCTGAAGTAAGAGTTTACAATCCACAAGAGAAAAATCTAGATCCAAGGACCAATAGTGGGTATTTCATTGGATATGCCGAAAGGTCTAAAGGATATAGATTTTACGGTCCATCCCATAACATTAGATTTGTGGAATCAAGAAATGCAAAATTTCTTGAAAATGACTTGATTAGTGGGAGCGACCAATTACAAAGATCAAACTTTGAAAATGATCAACTTTCCACATCAAGTGAGAAATTGGGTGTCATTTATTACACTCCTCAAGTTCAACCGAGTGTTGTACAACCTTTTATTGAAGTTCCACAAATTGTTGATAACTCAGTAGAACAAATTGTTCAAATACCAGATAATATTGAACAACCAGTTGAACAACATAATGTTGAACCAACATTGAGAAGATCTACTAGAGTAAGAAAATCAACAATCTCTCATAATTATATTTTGTATCTGCAAGAATTGGACTATAACATTGAAGCTGAAAATGATCCTGAAACATTTTCACAAGCTATGAATTGCAAATAATCAAATTTATGGTACAATGCTATGAAAGATGAGATAAATTCTATGGCATCTAACGGAGTCTAGGATCTTGTTGAGTTACCCAATGGTGCAAAAGCCATAAGGTGTAAATGGGTCTTTCAAACAAAGAAAGATTCATTGGGTAACATCGACAGATATAAAGCAAGATTCGTTGCTAAAGGATTTACTCAAAGAGAAGGAATCAATTACAAAGAAATATTTTCTCATGTATTTAAAAAGGATACTTTTCGTATTATTATGGCATTAGTTACACATTTTGAATTAGAATTGCAACAAATGGATGTGAAAACGGCTTTTCTCAATGGAGATCTAGAGGAAGAGGTATATATGAAACAACCAGAAGGTATTGTTTGATAGATGTTTTTATCATGATTTTGATGATTTTGTTTAAAGAGTTTTTACACCAAAACAATGTTTGAAAATGTTGTCCAAATACTCCCGATTATTTTAAAATGTCTTTACTAATTTTTCGGAGTATTTCTTGAAGTTTATTTTGATAAAAATTGGACAACACTTCTGTTTCGCGTTGGACCGGTCGCCCTATAGGGCAACCCGTACCTGAAAATATGTTTTGAAATAGAAAATGAGACGGAAGTAAAATTGAAGAGGTCGACCGGTCAACGCCCAAATGAGACAGAAGTAAAATTGAGGAGGTCGACCGGTCGACCTGGGCGTCGATCGGTCGCCCCAAGGTCGACCGGTACCTGGGAGAAATCACTCTAGACAGAACTCCCTGACCTCTGTTTTTGATGAGCTCGACCGGTTCAACACAGGGTCGACCGGTCGGACCCCGCATCGACCGGTCGCCCTGTGTAAATTTGTGGTTTTTATTTCCAACGTCTATTTCTGCGCGACCGGTCGCCCTATTGTTTGACAAAGAAAATTTAATGTTGTATGCGTGATGAAAGAAATTCCTTAAATTGTGGAATTGATTTCTAACAGCTATATTCTTCAATTGTCTTGCAATTTTTTTACAGATTTCAATCTCATAGGAGGAGCCTATCATGTTCAAGACATCTTCTATAAATAGATGAAGAATTGAAGCAACACAATAAGAGAGAATACTATAACACAACAAGATACATTCAAGCAAACACTTTTGTTCTTCATTGTCTATATTCTTGTTGTAATAGCCTAAGGTCTTACACTTTCACATCTTGAGGTCTAGGCTTTATTTCTTGATTACACTTGCACTCAAAATTGTATTATTCATTATCGAGTTGTAATCTTGAATTTGTGGTCATCATTCAACACAAGATATCCTTGTGAGTGTTCTTGTGATAAGAACACACTTGGGTGATCTAGGTGTTAGGTGCAAGAAGATTGTGGTAATCTTCTTATTGAAGAGTGTGGTGCTCTTTGAGGTGTTGAAGAATTTGGTATTCTTCAAGTCGGAAAATTGTGGTAATCTTCACAAGGTGCCGTTGAAGATTGTGGTAATCTTCAAGTGAGATTGTGGTAATCTCCAAAGAGGTGTTGTAAGGTGTTGTTGTATTAATTGTGGTAATTAATAAAATCTTTTTTTCTTTTTGAAATCCATCCCGGAGATACTGGGGTGGTAGAGGATTAGGCCCTAGGTGGGTTGAACCTCTATAAATCGATGCGTGTTGTTTACTTCCCGCACCTTCATTCTTGTCTTGGCTTGTTTGATTTGAAAAAGAGGGCATAATCGAGAAAATGGAGATAATCTATTCACCCCCCTCTAGATTATCGTAGCCGCTTGGACTTACAAGTGGTATCAAAGCCAAACTCTTTGGCAAGCTCGTTCCACATCGCGAGTAAAGAGGAACGATCATCGGCTACGGATGAACTCTACCTTACCGGCACCTCCACCACCAAGCCACCACTATTTGATTCCAAAAATTATACATTTTGGAAAGAAAGAATGGAATGCTATCTACAAGGTTGCGGGTTCGATATTTGGAACACGGTCATTAATGGAGAATCCATTCCGATGAAAGACACACCTCAAACCTATAAAGTCCTCAAGGAGCTCAATGATGAAGAGAAGAAAATCATCTCCTTAAATGGTAAAGCTCTTAATATTATTTATTGTTCACTTACCATTTTGGAATATGATCATATTGTAGGAATTAAATCGGCACATGAAGCATGGAGAAAATTAGAAGAAGTATATGCAAATGAAAGGAGCCACTCAAAAGCATCTACTTCTCAATTGGATACAACAACATGGGATGAGCCTCTTACAAATTCCGATGATGAAAAAGTCGAAAAATGTCTTATGGGTATCGAAGAAGAAAACGAGGTATGTTCTAAACCTTCTACTTCTTATGATAATGAATTACACAATAATTATGGTGATTTGCAAAGTGATTTTGATGAGCTTCAAAATGAATTCCAAAGCTTACTTGTTAAATACAAAAATTTAAAAAAATAATTCAATGTCTTGAAAAATGATAAGGCAAGCTTATTCACTTCATATGAATCACTATCTTGTGCTCACACCACCACTCTTGATAAGGTTAGAAACCTTGAAAAAGAAAATAGTACTCTAGTTGAGGATATTAATTGCATGAAAAAGGATTTATTAAAATACAACTTGAGTACCAATAAAATGACCAAAATTATTGATGTTCATAGTTGTGATAAATTGAAACAAGGACTTGATCATAAGCCTAATGTTGTTAATCATATGAAAAAGGGTCAAGTCTCTAAGCATGTTGGTCATTATACTTCTAAGATTATTACTTGCTTCTATTGTGGTAAAAAGGGTCACACGGTTAATACTTGTTGGGCTAGAAATAGCTCTAATTATTATTGGAGACCTAAAAGTCTCAAAGCTAATCCCAAAGGACCCAAACACTTGAGGGTACCACAAAACAATGTCATATTAGGTACCCGGTGGAATAACAATCAAAGAAAATTCATACCGCCAAGAAGACATCAGATGACCGTCTCATTTGATCAAAGGAAAAGACAACATCACAATGAATTTCCAAGAGAAAGACACTATCAACAATGGGAATGACACAATCCTTGGAAATGGCGTAATTGGTAAACCATATCTCCCCATTTAAATATGCATTTTATTTTGTTATTATGCATGTTTTTATTTGTGTCTTAATTGTAAAATGATTTCTCAATTTTTTTTAATGAAGTCTTCAATAAATATTTGTGTTTTTAATTTTTTTAAAAAGGAGACTTTGCACATTGCTTTAAGAACTCTTATGCATTTACTAAGATTTATGTGCTTTATTATCTCTTTTGAATTTATATAGTTTAAGCATACTTGTGATATATCTTATTAGCCTACACCTGTATCATATTGCTTTGTACAAGCCTTGTTTAAGAATTGTGTAGGATATATACTTCTTCATCTTCATCAAGAGATGTTTAAACTATCGAGGTACATTCACTCGTATTATTTTTAGAACTCGATGTTCTTCATGTCATAATCATACGCTTATCTTTCAAACTATTTCATTGCATTTCTCTTACGTGCCATTAAATGGATTTGTCGATTTTTTTAAAATGGGCACTTTTCAAAATCATGTTTTAATCGAATTAGCTCATGAATATTGGATATAGTCCATGGTTGTCCTTTTGCAAGTTCTTAAAACTTTTGGGGTGAAAAATCAAACTTTGGAAAACCTTGAGAAGTGCAAAATTACTCAGGGGATGGTCAAGAGGGGGTTGACCGGTCGCCCTGGTGTTTTCTTTTCTTCATAAACCCGTCTGTTCTCTGTCTTGTAACAGAACAAATTTTTCTCTCAAACCCTAGGCGCGATTTTTACTTTCTCCCACCCTAAAATCCTCAAATCTTTATCAAATATTTTGATTTTTGTTGCTAATCTCCTCTCTTTTGCAAGAATCTTACATTCATGGAACCTCCAAAGAATTCTACCGATCAAAATCCCAATCCCAAGCGAAGAAGGGCCGGAGAGGGTACTTCAGGTAATCGTCAAGAAGAGGCTGAACAACATGAAATTCGAGCTACCCAAAGGAACGTATCTCAAGAGCATGAGAATAATCAAAACCCCCAACTTTCCCGGCCTCAAATCGCCGAGCTTCGCGGTACTATCTCGCTCGACAATTGTCATTGGGCCAAAAGTAAGAAATCCTTTATCCCTCAAGCTCCTCGTTCCGCAAATGTGCTTAATTTTATCAATAAATACGCGGAATGGTATTATGATAATTTGGACTTGGGTAGTAAGTTGATTACGCGTACAAAGATTTGTTGGTTTGGTACGTTTTCAGGTGATTAACCGACTATTCGAGGAATTTTTTAGGATCAAGGATGGATGTATTTATGGGAGCATCCATTTGTTTTATATGATGATAATGTGATTTTACATTTCTATGCAAATTTGTGGATTGAGTATGATGTTCAAAGAAAACCCATTGCTATGAATTCTTTTGTTAGAGGTCGTCACTTTAGATGGACTCCAAATGATATATGTCGGTTGTTGCATGTCCGTGAGGGAGGATGGGATTATTTTGGGTGCACGAATTGGAATAATGAGATGTTTGGTGTCTCATTGGAAGATGTTAAGGTCTTTTTGGGCGTTTGGCCGCAATACTCGTTGTTGGCTATGTCTCTTGAGCATAGAATTATTTCCACAATTGTAGTATATTGCATTTGTGGAAAATCTGGGAAAATGCCGAGTAATATGGACTTCTTTTTGACTTATAAGATTGCAAAAAGGAAATTGCTCAACTTTGGTGCAATTTTAATTCAATGCATCATTGAGTCGATTACGCAAGGGACTAAGAAGTTTGTTATGGGAAATTGGATTTGCAAACTTCTCATGCATTCGGGTTTACCTTCATCGGAGTTTAATTCAGATATGATTCATAATGACTTCGATATTGATAATATTTTGCAAATAGTCCGAATGCGTAAAAATATGACAATTCACCCTACAAAAATGGCAAGAGGGAGACACCAAGGATCTTCATCCCAAAACCCCAATGATATATTTGATGATGAAGGAATCGAAAGAATGGCTTCGGGTGAAGAACAAGGCAATCAAGAGGATAATACCGGTGCCCAACCTTCTCGAGGATCTTTTCAAGCCCAACTCGACGAACAAAGGCTCTATTATGAAGTTCGGTATGAAGCTTTAAGTCAAGAGAATTCTAAGTTGAAAAAGTCGATGGGAAAATTGAAGAAGTTCATCAAAGACCTCATCCCAAATGCGTGCTTCTCCTCCGACAAAGATTGACGACTTTATTGCTATTTCTTGCTTTATTTCATGTCTTTTCTTCTTATGATGTAATAAACTATTTTGTATAACTCTATTGCACTAATGATATTTGATTGTTTGTTTTTTAAGGGGATGAACTAGCAAGAGTGCTAGTAGCATATGATTGCTTGTGGTAATTATTGACTATGGTCTTGATGGAGTATTTGATGGTAAAAATACTCTTATTTATGCATAATGGCATTGTTTGATATTTTGGATGAAAGGTATGAAGAACTTGATGGTAAAAGTGCTTCTTTTTATTCTTGCTTGGTGGCATTTGTAATGCCTTATTTATTTTGCTTAGTTGGATAGATTTATCTCAATTGGGTTGAACCCTTGAGAATATGTTTTTATCTTGGTATTTTGTTGATACTCTTGAGTAGTTGGTTGAATGATGTTTTGTTGCAACTTAGTGATGATAAATTTGACTTGGCTAATTTTTCAAAGGGCTACATATCTTCTTTATTACTTGATGCCCGCCAAGTGTTCGATAATATGTTTCAAAGAAAAATTCATTACCCTCATGATTCTCTCATTTTTTAAAAGGCTTCCATATTTTTAGGGTCATGTTTTGCAACTCAAAAGAGCTTTTACAAACCTTATTTGATTAATTATTCCCTTAGCCTTTGGGACTTGAAGCTCAACATTTTATAGCTCAATATATTTGCGCACTTTGATATGATAATATGATGTTTCTATCGTGCTAACATTCTTTTTGATGATTCCAAAAGAGGAGAAACAGGTTATAAGTTTATTAGCTCAAAGAAGCTAAAATAAGCTCACGAAAGAAGCTATAAGCTATGGCTCTTTTAAGCCAAAAGCTTTGAATGGAAACTAGTCCATTGGATATATCTTGGACTTATTATACCTGTTTATGGTTGTCTTTGACAGGGGGAGCTTCTAAGCTCGTGATTCGTATAGTTATGTTGTAAAAGCTAAAGCTTTTAGCTTTTGTATAGTTGCTTATCTATCTATCTTGTTGTGCATGTTGATAGGGGGAGCTTATGCTAAAAAAATTTGAAAATCTTTACTCCCTTCCTTGTGGTCATTTTGTTTGGAAAGTTGGTTACTTCAAACGGCTAGCTATATTTTACCGGAAAATCTTTTTTGATTTTAAAATTGACCTCTTAAGATTTCTTAAAATTGTTTTGGTTTGTAATCATCAAAAAGGGGGAGATTGTTTGATAAATGTTTTTATAATAATTTTGATGATTTTGTTTTAAAGAGTTTTTACACCAAAACAATGTTTGAAAATGTTGTCCAAATACTCCCGATTGTTTTAAAATGTTTTTACTAATTTTTCGGAGTATTTCTTAAAGTTTATTTTCGATAAAAATTGGACAAAACTTCCGTTTTGCGTTGGACCGATCGCCTATAGGGCAACCCATACCTGAAAATATGTTTTGAAACAGAAAATGAGACAGAAGTAAAATTGAGGAGGTCGACTGGTCGACCTGGGCGTCGACCGGTGGCATCGACCGGTCGCCCCAAGGTCGATAGGTACCTGGGAGAAATTACTCTAGACAGAACTCCCTGACCTCTATTTTTGATGAGCTCGACCGGTTCAACACAGGGTCGACCGGTCGGACCCCCCGTCGACCGGTCGCCCTGTGTACATTTGTGGTTTTTATTTCCAACGTCTATTCTGCGCTACCGGTCGCCCTATTGTTTGACAGCAAAATTCTAACCGTTGTGCAGCAGACAGAAATTCCTTAAATTATGGAATTGATTTCTAACAGCTATATTCTTCAATTGTCTTGCAATTTTTTTACAGATTTCTATCTCCTAGGAGGAGCCTATCATGTTCAAGACATTTTATATAAATAGATGAAGAATTGAAGCTACACAATAAGAGAGAATATTACAACACAACAAGATACATTCAAGCAAACACTTTTGTTCTTCATTGTCTATATTCTTGTTGTAATAGCCTAAGGTCTTACACTTTCACATCTTGAGGTCTAGGCTTTATTTCTTGATTACACTTGCACTCAAAATTGTATTATTCATTATCGAGTTATAATCTTGAATTTGTGGTCATCATTCAACACAAGATATCCTTGTGAGTGTTCTTATGGTAAGAACACACTTGGGTGATTTAGGTGTTGGGTGCAAGAAGATTGTGGTAATCTTCTTATTGAAGAGTGTGGTGCTCATTGAGGTGTTGAAGAATTTGGTATTCTTCAAGTCGGAAGATTGTGGTAATCTTTCACAAGGTGCCGTTGAAGATTGTGGTAATCTTCAAGTGAGATTGTGGTAATCTCCAAAGAGGTGTTGTAAGGTGTTGTTGTATTAATAGTGGTAATTAATAAAATCTTTTTTTCTTTTTGATATCCATCCTCGAGATACTGGTGTTGTATAAGATTACGCCCTAGGTGGGTTGAACCTCTATAAATCGACGCGTGTTGTTTACTTTCCGCACCTTCATTCTTGTCTTGGCTTGTTTGATTCGAAAAAGAGGGCATAATCGAGAAAATGGAGATAATCTATTCACCCCCTCTAGATTATCGTAGCCGCTTGGACTTACAGGTTTCTCCTCTAGTAAAGGTGAGAAATTGGTATGCAGGCTTAAGAAATCTATATATGGATTGAAACAAGCCTGCCGACAATGGTATTTCAAATTTCATGATATTATCTCTTCATTCGGGTTTGTAGAGAATATCATGGATCAATGTATATACCAAAAGGTTAGTGGGAGTAAAATTTGTTTTCTTATTCTATACGTAGAAGATATTTTACTTGCATCAAATGACAAGGGATTGCTACATGAGGTGAAACAATTCCTCTCTAAAAATTTTGATATGAAAGATATGGGTGAAGCATCTTATGTCATTGGCATAAAAATCAATAGAGACAGACTTAGAGGCATTTTAGGCCTGTCACAAGAAACCTATATTAACAAAGTTTTAGAGAGATTTCGGATGAAAGATTGTTCACCAAGTATAGCTCCTATTGTGAAGGTCCCAAAAATGATCTTGAAAAGAAACAAATGAAGAATAATCCATATGCTTCTACTGTTGGAAGTCTAATGTATGCTCAAGTCTGTACAAGACTTGACATTGCATTTGTTGTTGGAATATTAGGAAGATATCAGAGTAATCCAGGAATTGACCACTGGAAAGCTGCAAAGAAGGTAATGAGATACCTTCAAGGGACAAAAGATTACATGTTTATGTATCGACGAACTGATAATTTGGAAGTCATTGGATACTCTGATTCGGACTTTGCGGGTTGCGTTGACTCACGAAAATCAACATCTGGGTATATTTTTTATTTGTCGGTGGAGCCGTATCTTGGAGAAGCACAAAGCAAACTTTAATTGCTACTTCCACAATGGAAGCTAAGTTCGTATCTTGATTTGAGGCAACTTCTCACGGTGTATGGCTAAAGAATTTTATTTCTGGGCTTAAAATTGTTGAATCCATTTCCAGGCCATTAATAATATATTGTGACAATTCAGGTGTTGTATTCATGGCTAAAAATAACAAAAGTGGCAGTCAAAGCAAACATATCAACATAAAGTATTTAGCCATAAGAGAACGTGGTAAAGATAAAATAGTGGTTATTGAACACGTTAATATTGAATTGATGATTGCTGATCCTTTGACAAAAGGCATGCCACCATACAAGTTCAAGGATCATGTAGAACGTATGAGACTTGGTTCTTCATTATGATTTTGTAAGAATCATTGTTGTAAAACTCTATTTTAGTAAAGATAATTCTCATATTTCAGTTGTGTACACATTCATTTGAGAATATCGTCAAGAAAGGACCTAGAATCAACATAAAGCTTGTTTGTTCATTAAGTTTTATTGGCTCGTGTTAAGAAACAAAATATATTGTGATACATAGAAGATAATACTCAAATTTTAGAGAACCTATCACTATGATTCATGTATTTTATTTCTTATCTTTGATCTATGATAGAACATATAGGCCAAGTGGGAGAATGTTAATTATTTTCAGAAGTGGCCCATGTGATAAAGTTATTCTATCATCTTTTTATCACATGGTTGTAAGTTGTAAAGTCATGAAAGACTGTAAAGCTTGAATAAACAACTCTAAACCATGTGAAAACCAAGCTAGTTATCCTCAACCTTGAGGATTAAAAGTCACAGGCTCCATGATGGGAAGAGCCTATATAAAAAGCATTTAGGTCCCTAAAATCATATTTCTCATACTGATACACCATCAATACAGAGATAGAGGAGATTTTAGAAGTCCCTAACAGAAGAAGAACTTGAAGAAGTAGATCAATCTCTAGATTTTCAGATTCAACTATATCAATGGCTGGAGGTAATATCTATCCAATTAATTTACGCATTATGATCTTATGTATTATCATCGATTTGGATACATAGTTAAATTATATATAATTTATATATTGATTCATGACTACTTTTCTAGCATTAATGTGTTAATTAAATTTTCATAAACTTTGGTAAACTTTATGAAAAGTGATACATTGTGGTATAACACATTTATTCTTACTAATATCTCGAACTGGAAATTTTAGGTGCTAAGATTATTCATTTTATACATGTTTTATTAATGAACATATATAAATTTGAATTGACACATAAATTTATAATTATTGTTCATATTTATGTTTAATATTGCTTATGATTATATGCAATATTTTTGTGAACAAACTTTAGAATAAAATAAACTGTCTAGTGATCTATGTAATTTTTGAATAATTAGAGATTAGCCACAACATATTTAAATATGTAAAAAAAAATCAAGTATTCAAGATCACATATGGAAAATGACATTAATTATAATTAATCACATTTAATATAATGGAATTTTATCCCACAGGAAATTTTATTATATTTATGTGATTAATTAGGATATAATATCAAATTATACTTCTTAATTTACCCACAGGGATTAAGAAAAAAGAACATAATTTGATAGTTCTATCATAAAGATAATGAATCTAATAGAATTAGAACTTTAGCCCACAGGCAAGTTTTATGTCAATTGATTCATATTTTATACGCTTCAAACTAATACAACTGTGTATGATTAAAACGCTAAGCGCTTTTTGTAAGTTTCTCTGATATTTAATGTGACATTCCTGGATTAAGAGGGGACAATTATAAAGTTTGGAGGGAGAGAGTTCTTCTTCAGTTAGGGTGGATGGACATTGATTATGCTATAAGAAAAGACGAACCAACTATAAATGAGACCAAAGAATTCGAGATGAAAGGGCTCTTTATGAACGATGGGAGGTCTAATCGCCTCAGTGTGATGTTCATAAAAACCAAAATATCTGCTGGTATTCGCGGTTCTTTTGATCAGTATGATAATGTCAAGGCATTGTTGAAGGCTATTGATGAACAATTTACCACTTCTTAACAAGGCACTTGCTAGTACTCTAATAATGAAATTCTCATCCTTAAGACTCACTAGTGTGAGAGGTGTGCGTGAGCACATCATGCAAATGAGGGACATTACAATTCAACTAAAGACTCTTGAGGTTGAAATGTCTGAATCTTTTCTTGTACACTATATACTCAACACTCTTCCACAACAATATGGACCCTTCAAAATTTCATACAATACACATAAAGATAAATGGTCAATTAATGAACTTATGACCATGTGTGTTCAAGAAGAAGGTAGGTTGGCTATGGAAAAAGGAGAGAGTGCATTGTTGGTGACAAATGACAGGAACAAAGGAAAGAATCAGAATCAAGCCAATACAAAGGGAAAAGGAAAAATACCACCCGAAGGTGAAATCAACAAGGAACAAAAATGCTTCTTCTGTAAAAAGAAGGGACACGTGAAGAAAGATTGCACTGAATTCAAGAAATGGCTTGAAAAGAAAGGTAATTTAATCTCATTAGCCTGTTATGAATCTAATATGGCTAATGTTAATTATAATACATGGTGGATTGATAATGGTTCTACATTCCATGTTTCAAATACCTTACAGGGTATGCGAAACCTAAGGAAGCCGGTGGGAAGTGAACAAAGCATTTTATCCTGAAACAAGATGAGTTCACACGTGGAGGCTATTGGGGCATGCACTTTAATTTTAAGTAATGGTTATGTTTTAGATTTGGAAAAGACCTTTTATGTTCGAAATTTTTCTAGAAATTTGATTTTAGTTTCAAGAATTGTACCATTGGGATATTCCTTTAACTTTTCAGAAATTAATTGCAGAATGTTTTATTATTTTGAACTTGTTGGAAATGGTACATTATCAGATGGTCTTTTCTCCATTAATCTACAATATAATGATCATAATGTTATGCATGTTCACACTAGTGTTAAAAGATGTATTATGAAGGAAGATTCTTCTAGTTTGTGGCATCAGGGGTTATGTCATATCTCCATAGATAGAATTAAAAGATTAGTAAATGACGGAGTACTTAATACCTTGAACTTTACTGGTTTTGATACTTGTGTGGACTGTATTAAAGGAAAACAGACCAACAAGTCAAAGAAAGGTGCCAAGAGAAGTTCACACATATTAGAAATCATACATTCAGATATATGCAGTCCAGATATGGACTCATATGGTCCAAAATACTTTATCTCTTTCATTGATGATTATTCACGATATATGTATCTCTACTTGCTTCATGATAAAGATGAAGCATTAGATGCCTTTAAGACATTTAAAACAGAAGTAGAGAAACAATGTGGTAAGCAAATAAAAATCGTGAGAACTGATAGAGGTGGAGAATATTATGGTAGATACACTGAGAATGGACAAGCACATGTCCGTTTAAAAAGTTTCTTCAAGAGCATGAGATTGTTCCCCAATACACCATGCCTGGTTCTCCAAACCAGAATGGTGTAGCAGAAAGAAGAAATCGAACATTATTGGACATGGTGCGTAGTATGTTAAGTAGCTCAAAGCTACCCAAATCCTTATGGACTGAAGCACTTAAAACGGCTGTGTATATATTAAACCGAGTTCCAACTAAGGCTGTTCCAAAAACACCTTTTGAATTATGGAAAGGTTGGAAACCGAGTTTGTGACATATACGCTTTTGGGGTTGTCCGTCTGAAGTAAGAGTTTACAATCCACTAGAGAAAAAGCTAGATCCAAGGACCATTAGTGTGTATTTCATTCGATATGCCGAAAGGTCTAAAGGATATAGATTTTACTGTCCATCCCATAACATTAGATTTGTGGAATCAAGAAATGCAAAATTTCTTGAAAATGACTTGATTAGTGGGAGTGAC
The DNA here is from genome assembly GCA_016081115.2 of Rehmannia glutinosa. NCBI lineage: Eukaryota > Viridiplantae > Streptophyta > Magnoliopsida > Lamiales > Orobanchaceae > Rehmannia > Rehmannia glutinosa. The sequence continues at coordinate 38,245,055 of CM071924.1, forward strand.
CAATTACAAAGATCAAACTTTGAAAATGATCAACTTTCCACATCAAGTGAGAAATTGGGTGTCATTTATTACACTTCTCAAGTTCAACCGAATGTTGTACAACCAATTATTGAAGTTCCACAAATTATTGATAACCCAGTAGAACAAATTGTTCAAATACCAGATAATATTGAACAACATAATGTTGAACCAACATTGAGAAGATCTACTAGAGTAAGAAAATCAGCAATCTCTGATGATTATATTGTGTATCTGCAAGAATTGGACTATAACGTTTGAGCTGAAAATGATCCTGAAACGTTTTCACAAGCTATGAATTGCAAAGAAAATTTATGGCAAAATGCTATGAAAGATGAGATAAATTCTATGGCATCTAACGGAGTCTGGGATCTTGTTGAGTTACCCAATGGTGCAAAAGCCATAGGGTGTAAATGAGTCTTTAAAACAAAGAAAGATTCATTGGGTAACATCGACAGATATAAAGCAAGACTCGTTGCTAAAGGATTTACTCCAAGAGAAGAATCGATTATAAAGAAACATTTTCTCCTGTATCTAAAAAGGATTCTTTTCGTATTTTTATGGCATTAGTTGCACATTTTGATTTAGAATTGCAACTAATAGATGTGAAAACGGCTTTTCTCAATGGTGATCTAGAGGAAGAGGTATATTTGAAACAACCAGAAGGTTTCTCCCCTAGTAAAGGTGAGAAATTGGTATTCAAGCTTAAAAAATCTATATATGGATTGAAACAAGCCTCCCCACAATGGTATTTTAAATTTCATGATATTATCTCTTCATTCGGGTTTGTAGAGAATATCATGGATCAATGTATATACCAAAAGGTTAGTGGGAGTAAAATTTGTTTTCTTATTCTATACGTAGATGATATTTTACTTGCAGCAAATGATAAGGGATTGCTGCATGAGGTGAAACAATTCCTCTCTAAAAATTTTGATATGAAAGATATGGGTGAAGCATCTTATGTCATTGGCATAAAAATCAATAGAGACAGACTTAGAGGCATTTTAGGCCTGTCACAACAAACCTATATTAACAAAGTTTTAGAGAGATTTTGGATGAAAGATTGTTCACCAAGTATAGCTCCTATTGTGAAGGGTGATAAATTCAATTTAGCTCAATGTCCCAAAAATGATCTTGAAAAGAAACAAATGAAGAATAATCCATATGCTTTTCTTTGTTGGAAGTATAATATGCTCAAGTCTGTACAAGACCTGACATTGCATTTGCTGTTGGAATATTAGGAAGATATCAGAGTAATCCAGGAATTGACCACTGGAAAGCTGCAAAGAAGGTAATGAGATACCTTCAAGGGACAAAAGATTACATGTTTATGTATCGACGAACTGATAATTTGGAAGTCATTGGCTACTCTGATTCGGACATTGCTGGTTGCGTTGACTCACGAAAATCAACATCTGGGTATATTTTTATATTTGCCGGTGGAGCCGTATCTTGGAGAAGCACAAAGCGAACTTTAATTGCTACTTCCACAATGGAAGCTGAGTTCGTATCTTGCTTTGAGGCAACTTCGCACGATGTATGGCTAAAGAATTTTATTTCTAGGCTTAGAATTGTTGATTCCATTTCCAGGCCATTAATAATATATTGTGACAATTCAGCTACTGTATTCATGGCTAAAAATAACAAAAGTGGCCGTTGAAGAAAACATATCGACATAAAGTATTTAGCCATAAGAGAACGTGTTAAAGATAAAACAATGGTTATTGAACACGTTAATACTGAATTGATGATTGTTGATCATTTGACAAAAGGCATGCCACCATACAAGTTCAAGGATCATGTAGAACGTATGGGACTTGGTTCTTCATTATGATTTTGTAAGAATCATTGTTGCAAAACTCTATTTTAGTAATGATAATTCTCATATTTCAGTTGTGTACACATTCATTTGAGAATATCGTCAAGAAAGGACCTAGAATGAACATAAAGCTTGTTTGTTCATTAAGTTTTATTGGCTCGTGTTAAGAAACAAAATATATTGTGATACATAGAAGATAATACTCAAATTTTAGAGAACCTATCACTATGATTCATGTATTTTATTTATTATCTTCGATCTATGATAGACATATGGGCCAAGTGGGAGAATGTTAATTATTTTTAGAAGTGGCCCATGTGATAAAGTTATTCTATCATCTTTTTATCATATGGTTTTAAGTTGTAAAGTCATGAAAGACTGTAAAGCTTGAATGAACAACTCTAAAACATGTGAAAAGCAAGATAGCTATCCTCAACCTTGAGGATTAAAAATCACAGGCTCCATGATGGGAAGAACCTATATAAATAGCATTAAGTTAGGTCCTTAAAATCATCTTTCTCATACTGATACACCATCAATACAGAGATAGAGGAGATTTTAGAAGTCCCTAACGGAAGAAGAACTTGAAGAAGTAGATCAATCTCTAGATTTTCAGATTCAACTATATCAATGGCTGGAGGTAATATCTATCCAATTAATTTCCGCATTATGATCTTATGTATTATTATCGATTTGGATACATAGTAGATCATGCCTGAAAGTAAATACTAACATCCAAGAGCCCAAGTAGGTTGCCAACCTTGCTGAGCTATTCAATGTTTTCATCAAGGGAGTTATTTCGATCCCTCTTAATTTTCTAGGGACAAGATTTTTCAAAGCAAAAAGAGCTACGACTGTGATTAGGAGGGAATTACAAGTGATAGTGATACATAGGAGAGTGGAGCTGGAACAGAAAACCGCTATACCTTCACAAGATCTTTTGTCACATTTGCTAGCCTACCCTGACGAAAATGGCAAGTTCATGTCGGAGGCCGTTATCATAAATAATATACTAATGTTGTTGTTTGCAGGACATGACACTTCAAGTTCTGCATTAACAATGCTGATAAAGTATCTAGCACAACATCTTCAAGTCTATGAAAAAGTGTTGGTAGGTCACCGTATTTTTTGCCCTTAACTATTTTCTTTATTGACACAAGATATAGAGAGACTTGACTACTTATACATTGGTGATGATTGGAAAGCAGAGCAAAATGAAATAGCATCTTCAAAAGAAGCTGGGGAGTATCTTCAATGGGAGGATTTACAGAAGATGAGGTACTCATGGAATGTGGCGTGTGAAGCTATGAGGCTATCGCCACCACTAATAGGTGCCTTTAGAGAAGAAGCTTTGGTTGACATAAAATGGAGGTTATCACATACCCAAGGGATGGGAGGTGAATATATATATATATATATATATAATCTTGTAATAATACTATTATTACTTGACAAAATTCTCTAGACACAAATGATGATAGATATTGATATTGTCGTTGACCGTTGTACTGGAGCTCGTCGTTGACACATAGAGACCCGAGTTTCTTTGAAGACCCCACAAACTTTGAACCATCACGATTGGAAGGCGCAGGACCTACTCCATTTTCGTACGTTCCGTTTGGTGGGGGGCCTCGTATGTGCTTGGGGAAAGAGTTTGCTCGCCTAGAGATACTTATATTACTTCACAACATTGTGACAAGATTTAGGTGGAATTTGGTGATTCCTAGTGAGAAAATTGGATATGACCCCATTCCCATCCCAGTCAGAGGACTTCCAATTCGTCTTCACCCCCATCCTCATGCCTAAGGATTCAGAAATCCCCATGCCAAATATGAGAACTTGGACTACATTTATTTTATTGACAGTGATATTGGTGAAATGTTGAATGTGTTGGAGATTTGTGATGCAACCACCCTTTTGGAACAACTTCTCTATATCGTATCACTTGCACAATTGTTTACAAGTGTATGGGATTAACAAATAATACATATAACGGGCATAAGTCTATCATATATTTTTGTTGTATAAAATTGCAGTTTTATTTTTCTTTCTAAACCAAAATAGAAAGGGAAAAAAAACAGATGTGGAGGCCTTTAACTAATCTGTTACTGTTAACAGGTTAAAATCCTGTTTCTCGATAGCTACCGCACAAGATGCTACATTTGCAATATTAAAAGATATACATATAAATAAAGGGCGGTGATATTCATACATATTTTGTCCATGATTTTAGTACAAAAAAATAAAAATAAAATTTATATAGTAAGTAAAAATAAAATGACTTTCCCCTAAAAAAAATGACTTTAATGTACGTCTACCACACTCTCTCTCCACTGCAGTCTACTTTTTGAGTAGGTATCTCATAGAACTGTCGTACGAATTCTCATTCGTATGACAGATCCCACTATCCGGATCCATATCTGGAACCCGGATTCATAGTATAAAAAAAATCCAGAAACTTCACGATCCCTCATCTTTTATGCGCTTTCTCTCCCCTCTTCCTTGTTTTTCGCTTTTCTCTGCTCGCTCTCTCTCTCTCTCTCTCTCTCTCTCTCTCTCCCCCCCTTGTCCTTTTCCTCTTTCCTCACGATCTCTCTCTCTCTCTTGGCCCCTTCTTCTTTTCCTCTTTCCTCCATCCCCGCTTTTGCTCTCTGCTCCTCCTTTTCCTCTTTTCTCCATTCCCCAATTTTTTATATTATTGTCGTACCACAGATCCATGCCCTTTTCGATTCGGCCATGGATTTTTGATTTTTTTCTTGAATTTAAGTTTATTTTTTTGTTGTATTATTTTTTCTTAGCTCTTTTGGGGGTTCTCCTATTTTTCCTTTAGAGGGAGCTGAGTGCCTTATGGAGGACTCTCCTTTATTTCTCTTATAGTTCTTATTGAATAACTTCTCGAACCTCTTGACCATGAAAGCAATTTCCTCTTTGTCAATGATGTCCTTGGAATCAATTGACTAGGATTCTCCAGCTATTAGTGCAACTGTCTTTGGTGCAGCTATCTCATCTTGCTCTTTCCTTTTGAGCTCGGAGTGATAAGCTTTCAAATCGGAGAATAGCTCATGGTTCGAAATCTTGGTCAAATCCATAGAATGTCCTAGAGCCATCACTTTCATTTCCCACTTAGGTGGGAGTGCTCTCATAATTTTCATACATATTTCCTTCTGTGTATATTCTTTGCCTAAAGCAGACAATTAATTTGTGATTTCTGTAAACCTTGCATCCAATTGATCTAATGACTCTCCATCCATCATTTTGAAATTCTCGAACTTTTGAACTGCAATTTGTAAACTTATTCTCTTTTATCCGCTCTGAGCCTTCACAAATAAGAGCCAGTTTCTCCCAAATTTCTTGGTTGTCCTGCAAGATTTAACTTAATTAAACATGGCTTTATCTAAATTTTTGTACAATATATCTTTGGCCATATTATCCATGTTGTATCTCCTTCTATTCTTATTTGTCCATTCGCCTCTGGATTTGTCAACCTCAACAACTCTCTCAGCATAATCTCCTACTGCTCCCACAGATGTATTCACCTTGTGATTCTAATGAGTCCATTGAAGATGGCAAACCACATTTCATCATGAAGTGTAGAAAAATATTCCTGCATACGAATTTTCTAGTCATCAAGTTCCTCGATGGTAAATATAGGAATACATGATAGATTTGCTCACAAGATAATAACTCTGAAAAACTTTTGAAAACTCAAGTGTTGATGTTTTGAAAAGAAATGAGATCTAGTTCAGTAACCAGTGCGGAAGGTATGTTAAACCAACCGCTCTGATACCACTTGTAGGTCCTAAGGGGTGTGAGTAAAGTCCGGAGGGGTTGAATAGACTTTACCAAATTTTGGATTCTTAATAAAATCGAGTTTTACAAGATAATAGCTAAGTCTTTTGAAAGACAGGCGTGTTAAGCTTCAATAAAAGGGTTAACCACTCAACAGACTCTGAGAGAGTTTTTGATAGAGTAACTCAGCTAAATAAAATTAGCTTTTAGAAATTCAGTTTCTTAATTAGCAGCAGAAGTCTTACACCCTTTTTAAACTTGGTTTATCAACACTTATACTTTTGATTGATTACTAGTAGGGGGCACGTGTACAATTTAAATTTGCTGATTTAATTAAAAATAAGTTATTAATACAATTATTTTGTAGTTAATTATATTCTAAATATTGTTCATATTGTAAATTGTTGTTTGATTTGAGGAGAATCCGCAAACCTAAAAACTTGTATTTTACGAAACACAATATAATAAATAAAACAAAGTGGAGACCTTGTGAACACAAAAATGTATACAAAATAATTTTATTGAAATTAACATAGATGTATCGAGTAGATTATTTTTGTTTAAGAACCATATGAAGAAATCTTAAATTGTATAGCACATAACCCATTTTAGTACTCAAATGTACCGCTTGAAGAAAGAAATAGGAAAACATGGAATTACTCAAATGCCAAATTAGTTATCTCGTGCTAGTCTATTTCTATATCTATCTATCTATCTATCTATCTATCTATATCTATATCTATCTATCTATACTATCTTAAAAGTGTGAATGTTTCTTCAAACTTTTGATTGGACAAAAATCTATATCTATATCTATATCTATCTATCTATCTATCTATCTATACTATCTTAAAAGTGTGAATGTTTCTTCAAACTTTTGATTGGACAAAAATATCTTTTTCACATATTAAAATTTTTGGGCAACTAATTAATTTGATATTTAATTAGTTTCTATTTGTTCAATTATAAGACAAGTGACCTTTTATATTCTATACTTTAAAAGTATTTATTCTTCCATCTATAACTCTTAAAATATTTGAATTTTCAAATAATATCAATTTCATATAAAACTAAATTTCGAGAGCTTTTTAACCATATGTCATAAGCATATATAAGGATTTCGCAAGAGAAAATTTTAACCTTATAAAATTCAAAAATATGTAGAAATTAAGAATTTATGTTTTTTTTTTATAGTTTTGCTATTTATTTAATCTTTTTTGTTTATTTATTGGATAAATGTTCATTATACCCAATTCATTTTTCAAAATCTGAAAATACATTTTTTAATCATAACACTAACAATACTTTAAATTTGTTATAAATCAATTTCAAATTTAAATTAGGTTTCAAAATCTTCAACCATATATTATTTATATATACACAAGTCGTTATAGAAGATTTTTGTTAATTATTTAAAGTTTAGTATGATGCAAAACTGTATATTTCTTATATTCTTTTAAATTTTATCAATAATTAAATATATCTATTATAATTTGTAAGAAAAAGATCAAATTATAGTAGACATGATAAGGAAAAAGGAAAAATAAAATACAAATATTTTAGATGGTTTTGATGCTATATAAAAAGTAGAGAATATACATAATTCCTTTATGGTCGGAAAATCCTCGCTCATTTTTGTAATATCTAATTTGAAAATAATTTTATTGATGGTTGTTAAAGAAATAATGTTGAAAATAAGAGAGTTTCTTATTTTATTTTTGATTTCATGCATAGTTTGTTTTATTTGGCCATATCAGTAAAATAAAAAGTACACAATAAAAAGCAATAAGATTAACATGAAAAAAACACGAATAGGAACTAAACAAGTTTGTCGCAGCAAAAAAATATTTGCCTTTTGAATTTTAACTATATGTGTTAATTTGACATTTCTTAAATTTTCTAACATTATAAATTTTAGTTTCAAATTTAATATTTTTTTGAATATATTATTATTTCAATATTTCAAAAAATAAGTTCCTATAAATTAAACAAGTGCAAAAAGGAATTAAAACTTCTACATTTATATATATATATATATATATATATATATATATAACTAGAAGGCAAAATTAATAAAAAAAATCCATATATATGTATTAAATTGATATTTGTGATAAAACTTGAAAGTCGTTTGAGAATCACACCCTTAAAAAGTTATAAGTTTAAAATATCTACATGATATATATTCATAATAAAAATATGTATCAAAATAATTAAATTTTAATAAAATGATGTGAAAGAGTGAAACATGAGCTAAAATTGGATTAAGTCTAAATGATCATATATGCTAGGCAAAAGAAAAGTAAATAAACTAATTTAATATGTAACAATTTGACATTTGTTGAGAAAGTAATAAATTTCTTAAATTATATATTAATTCAAATACTAACATAACTTTCATAAAAGCTAAGTAAATTAAATAATTACACCAAATTAAAGTAAAAATTAAGAATAAAAAATATTAAAAAATAAATAGTTCTACTTGATATTAGTGAATTGAGACTGACCAAAATAATTTTGGGCGTTAACCTCATATATATAGATAATTTAAGATTAAGCCAAATGAAACATATTATAAAAGTTGAAAGAATAAATGTATATAGTTAAAAAAATATATATGTGTCCCCTAGCGGGAAATTCTAAAGAAAATTGAATAACTTTCATATAATATGTATAATTTGACAATTCTGATAAAATATTAGTTCATGTACACCGTTAGGATTTATAAAAATTCAAGCACAAAAACAATTATTATAGAACTCGGCACAAATTATTCTAACTTTTACAAAATCAAATAGTATGAGAAAATTGAAACAAGAATCAAAAATAGAAAGTCACTCTATGCATATGAATTTGTAATAAATAAATAAATAAAATAAACTTATTTAATATGAAATAGTTTGATATTTATGTCAAAGCTTAATATTTCTAAAATTATATGTTAATTTACGTACCAATATAATATTCAAAATATTACTTATGTATCAAATCTGTTGTGTTAAACTATATATAATAATAAATTAAAGTGGTAACCAGGCTTAGTGCCATGTAATATGAATTCTCCCGGGCACGAGGAGGCGCAAGAGAATAGTTAAGGGTTTTTTTACAACTTAGTATCTAATTTTTGGCAACTATATATTTTCTTATTTGATGAAAAATTCAATCACAATTCTAAATAAAAATCAATGTACTATGTACCATTTTCTCAATAAAGGCACTGAAAATTGTTTGACAATTATATTTTAAAATAAATAATATGATTTTGTAAACGAGAATAAAATATATCAATTTTAAATTCACAGTATCTTCAAAAAATATAGATTAGTATTAGTATATTAAAGAATAATTGCAATTTTCATAACTACATGGCTCACAAAATTTACAATTATGTAGATTTTAATATAAATCAAAATAGCCAAATTCAATTGCAAGTACAAACTCTAATATATAAGTATCTTTCTAAAATATTATGCAATTTAAAAAAACTATATTAGTTTTTAGTTCATTATATAACCTTTAAAAACTTAAGTGTATTCAAAATAATCGTCAATCATAAAAATTAATCAGTATTATATTTAATCATACAAGATTGACACATGAAAATCATTAACATGTTTTTCTTTCATAAGACTGTCTTTGTTTTATTATTTATTAAGTTGAGATATCTTGTGTGCAACTAAATAGAGTTTCAAAACTTAGATTTCGACTTATCATTTTTTCATAGATTTATTAATACTCGATTCTCGATGAAAATAATTGATTAATTTTATTATATACTAGGTTTGGGTTTATTATTTTTAAGACACTTGAAATAGGAAGACTGGAAACTTTATTTTTAAGTATTAATGATAAAATATTGATTTTGTTACTAGAATTAAGATAATATATGAAACATTTTCTTACATATATATTATATAGCAATTTTTTTTATATTTCGCTAATCGGAGAATTGGGATAAAATAAAAGAATTAAGTAAGCACAAAAAGTATAAGGATTTGATTAACTTTTAATTTATGTTTTTTTAAATTGAATAACAATAACATTATGATATTATCTGGATTTTGGTATAAAAGTTAATTAATTAATTTATTTCATAAATACAATAACTCGCATGAGATTTATTAATCATTAGCTTACGAATTATAAGTTAAATTACTTGTCTGATTATGTAAAATGCATCCAATGTTAAAACAATTCAAAAATCAAGTAAGACTATAAGACTTTTCTAGCCATAAAAATGAAATAATAGATTGATGAATATGATTATAAGCTAATATAGAAATTATCTGTTTTTTTATACTAAATTTAAAAATTTTGTGGGATTGAGTTCTTTAAATGAACATTTAACAAATCATATCGATCTATAATTAAAATAAAGAAAATTATATATTAAATACTCTGTAATATTTAGTTTTACTAAATCACTTTTAAATATTTTATTATTAATCAATAAAATTATTAAATAATATGATTATTTTTGTAAAGTCATGTGAATCACGTGCGACGCATGTGTTTCTTACTAGTTCTGAAAATGCTTCAATAAATGATGATATGAAATTTCAAAACTTTGTTTGTAAATCACATGACAAACAACTTAAATCATGCTTCAAACATATTTCAGAATTAAAATTGCATTCGTCCAAGTCATATTTTTGACTTGAATTTTATAAAATAATGAAGATAGGTCATCCAAACCACCAGAAAGTACTTATAAGAAAAAATATTTGTTGCATTTAGCCTTATCTTGCTTTATTTTGTAAACTTTCATTATCATCTTGTAGATGAATTTGACAATCCTTTTGCATATTTATTTTGATACTTTGAAGAGTGTCATTTTCATTATTTGAAATCTGGATTTCAGTAATATTTTTGTTAAATCTCATTTGCTTCTTTTGAACATCTTTTTTTCCTATGTTTTTTGTATTATTCGATCGTGCATGATTTACTAATGTTTTTCTATTTTTGCCTGCCTTTCGAGTAGTTGTATATTTTCAATTACATTAACTAATACATTGAGTTTTTCATTCATCAGTTGTACTTTTTTGTTGAGAGTAATGAAAGAGCGGAATTCGTTTAATGTTAATTTGCAAGCTTAACTTTGCCCTATGTAGTATGTTGACTCATATTCTCATTGATTAAATTAATTTAAAATAACCAATTCTAATTAGGAATTATCAATAATTCATGCGAAAGAAATTCCTTAATGTTATACCATATAAATAATTACATTAGAATCCACATTCACTGACTATGCTATTTGATATCTTATAAAAAAGAAAAATAAATCTATAGAAAACTAAATAATCTATAGTATAATAATAGGGTGGCGGCATTCTTACCCCTTTATTTTCTGATACACCTCTTCCCTATAATTACAAAAATATTATTAATTTAGAAAACTATAATACCCTTACTATGTGGATGGCATGATGGCACAATGCCACCGTGCCATATGGCACGATGACACGATCAATTAAATAGGATAGAACAATGGCACGATCCGACATGATGGCACGACCATGGTGCCATCCCGTCACTGTACCATGTGGCATGATGGCACGATCACTCAAATGGAATGGCACGACTGCCATGTCATATTGTCACCGTGACATGTGGCACGTTGGCATGATTAACGTGCCATCATGCCATTCAAATGGGTTTATTAAAGGAAGGGTAAATTGGAAAATATTGGGGTATATTCAGTAAATGGACTGCTTTTAAAAACCAAAGTGGGCGTATTTAGAAAGCAGGTGTATTTAGAGGAATAGAAAGTGCGAATAGCGCTTCCCATAATAATATTACTTGTTCAATCAATGCCTAATATTCACGTACCGAGCATCCAATAAATATTGAAGCTGCCTCCTCAGACATAGTTATGTATCCGTTGTGCTCTCTTTGTACAAAATTAAAGACCAATCTATATCTCCAGTTCACGAAATAATGTTTGGTTTTCGATCAATGAATATTTTATTTAACTTTTTGAAACTAAATTAATACCTTATTATTTTGACATCTTCCCAGTTGCATTTATTGCAAGTCATATTGTGTGTATTATTGAAGTTGAAGCAGCGGATATTTTGCATGAATATTTTCAACTTTGTCAACAACTCATTTGGAATAATAATACATATCTTGTAATTTTTAAGTGGAAATTACTTAATATATTTCTCATGTAAAGTTAACTAAGCAGATAAAGTGATTTTTCTAGTAATTCAATAAATAATAAAATAATGGCCTACACATTGAAATATAATTAAATTTTAATAATTAAGAGATGTATGATTGGAGATACATGAGTTGCAAAATAATATTCTGAAGAAATTTAGCTAGAGTTTGAAATAAATTACACCTTTAATATAAATATTACATCATATGGCATGCAATGACCTATATTACAACGATAGGAGGTATTGACAATGTTAAAAAGTTCGCCAATGGAAACAATAACTAAAATAAATAAAGATATGAACTACTCAAAAAACCATTGCAACGTGATGGCTAATGAACAATCAAGAACATATACAATAATAAATTCTTTTGGTAGATATTCTCAGTCATTGGATATACAGAAAAGCAAGGGCAAAAATCACACCTTGATCTCTCCTCGAAACTTGCGAGAAATGGGGTTTGAGTGAGATGGAGGAAAAAACTAAATGCAGTGAATCAAAAACATAAATCAATTGAATCTAACACTGCACATTCTGCAATCAAGCACAATCATGAACGAATTTAACTAACATAATATTTATGCATCGTGAGTATCAAGTTGGCAAATTATGCTCTTGTATTGGCATCAATAACCATAAATCCAAAATATACATAACAATAAGAGCATAATGCATTATAGAATCAGGGAAACACTTGTCAAAAAGTAAAACTTCTTAGAAAAGTTCATCGCCGCTTTTAAATATCCATGCATATCGTATCATCACATCTAAAATCATATACTACTAACAAGTTTTCTTGTCTTATAGTCTATGCATATGATCGATTAGTTTGGTGCACACCAAATTCCCGAACTTCCAAAAATATCCCTCCCAGAAGCTACTCCCATTGCTCGAGGTGTGTTCACCATCATTGTACTTCTCGATTAAAAGGGAGTTCTGATGGCTTGCCCACCATCAGAAACCTAATCTTCTAGAACAAAAACTACCGAATTAACCATCCGAACAATTCCCGTGCCACTGCTAAAATTCCTCCATCAATTACATTAAGTGGCTAAAACATCCTCCTGCCTTGATATCTATGTCTTGGCTCTGTCATTCTATCACCAATCTTCAAGCAAAATATGTGTTAACTGAATTGAATTTAAAAAGTAAAAGAAAAGAATAAGTATGTGATTACAATACCAATTTTTGCTGATCAAATACATGTACTCAACAATATAATCAATAAGCCCACATTCAATTAAAAAAGGAAAAAAATAAAGAACCTAAATATTTAACAAATTAAAAACAATGTCCTCATTCAGGTTAAAGAAAAAGACAACAGATGTATGATGCCATTTCCCGGTGAAGTAGTGTAAAAGTAACCAAAAACAAAAGCAAAATTTTCTTCATTCCTCTAGAAAAAAATTCCCAGAGAATTGTTGCGCACTTCAATCATATAAATGAACTACAACAATGGCAATATTGAAAACACTTAACAATTAGGTTTTGGCTTTTCCGTTGTATTTGTGTGTAAATTTTGAGGTAAGGGAAGAAGAAACACATAAAGAGTATAAAAATTAGTTGTGGAGAGAGGTAAACCGGAAAAATTTGAATAGTACCATATTTATTTGCTACCTTCATCCAAACGCCAACCAAAAATATACACATATAAATAAAAACTATAATCCAAGTGGCTTATCCAAATCAAAACCTAACTCAGTAGCCACAATTCATTCACCAACAAACTAGGAAACTTTATCACCAATATTTACATGTGATTGTTTTATATCTCAAAAATAAAAACTCTTCGGATAGGTACTCCTAAATATGTTCATGTACTTTACCTCATTGATCCACATGCATAGACTTTTGTATATGTATTTTAGTGCAAACAAATTATATAATTTCAAAGGTATAAATCAACACTACAATGATGTAGTTGCCTCTCATGGCGACTGCAGAATACAAAGCATTAGAACAAAAATCACAAGTTTTGCAATGATAAAAAAATAAAAACAACATTGGCTAATTGCACTCTATATTGATCTGTAAGAGAGAATTGAAGCTAAAGTTTCTTACACAAGCATGATCTTATAGCAAAACTTAAGCAAGGAAAAATGTGTATATATTCCGAATAATTTATGAAAGGAAAAAAGAATGAAAAAGAAAAAGAAGAAGAAGATCAATGTTATTCTTCTAAGGGCAACTGCACTTTGAGAAGTTCTGCAATATAAGGACCCTCTAGATGAGAATCTAATTCAGTAGATACAAGTTTATCATAAAAGAGAAGAAAGTACAAGAACATATGCTTCTTTTCAGGGAGAATACTATGAAAACATTATTTATTTGTCTAACATATCCTCAAAAAAAAAAAAAATATCTTACACCAAGTGTTCGCCAAAAATATTTTGGATCATACAACTGCAAGTGTATAGTGTAGTTTATAGGATGATGACAAGAAAGATCGTATTCCTCAAGGATTGATATTCGAAACACTATAATAACATCGTATTCCAGTTTTATTGGAGCGACCGAATATTGAGTAATTTTAACTAAAAAATCGATAATAAAAGAATAAAAAGAAATAAATTTGCGAACCCCACAAGTATTTTCACCATCTATAGGATCAACCTTAGGCACATAATCTCAACATGTTTCTTCAATATTAAATGCAAATAAAGTTTTAAAAACCAATTCATGCAATTCTATGGGTTCAATTCCTAAAATAGTCTATTCCCCTCCTAAAGGCGGCGCATAAACAGGTTGATTAATAAGTGTAGGTCTCCGACTCGATACAATTATTATTAACTCCCAATAGATCTATAAATTGAATGACTACCCACAAACAGTTGTAGGTCTCCCGACTATATACACCCGTTTATGTCTGAATTCGATTTCCGTCTTTGTTAGAACCCCTCTTCCGAATTTCGCACTAACAAATATGACATGCAAATTATTCCTGGCAAATAAAAGTAATTCTAAATAAGCACTCGAATTTATAAAATAGAAAGCATGAATTAATTAAGAAAACAAATAATCATATTTAATAAGAATAAGATTATGCCCTAAGATAAGATATGCCAAACATTGATTACAAACTAACAAATTCGAATCAATATTATGACATCATTTAAGCACAAACAAAAGTTCTTAGACATAGAAAGAAAACCCCTTCTTGTCAGGATGGATTCTCCTTCCAAGCCCTTGAAACTCTTGTGCTCCCGTAGATGCGAAGCCTTGTGGTGTTCTTCGCGACCTAGCCTTCTTTGCTCAAAAGATCTTCGATTCTTCTGTTCTTGTGTTATTTGATGTGTTTTCTCTGTATGAACTTGTATTGGATGATGTATGATGATGATAAATTAGTTCAGGCCTTGGTCCCCTTTATATAGGTGCTTGGAGAGGTCACTTGTAGAGATTGAACGAAAAAAGAATTCCAAAAAACGCATTTGTCAGTGTCTCACACGGCCTGGCCGTGTGGCACCACACGGTTGTGTGGATTTTTGGCCTTTCTCACATGTCCGTGTGGGCTCACACGGTCGGGTTGTGCGGGCCTAATTTCGTCCCCTGTTTTCGTCCCTTTTTCACACGGTCGTGTCATTCCACACCGGCATTTTCACACGGCCGTGTGACACCACATGGTCCAGCAGTGGGACGTGTTTGTGTCCGTGGTTTTAATCGAATTTGATCCTGGGGCCTTCATGAATGTTGTAGCCCTTTCCCTTATCTTTCCATAGCCAATTGAATCACCTCAATATCAATTTTTTAGAGAAAGTTATGGCCAAAATACTAAACCCTGTCAGTGATGACAACTGTTTGCTTGTATCTTAGCTCTTGACTTATACTTTGGAACGTGATATCCCTTTTTATCCCATTTAGCTCCATTTCCTGTAAGAAGTTACAAGAATACGCAGTATCACGCCCAACAAAGGAAACTAACCAAAACATACTGAATATGTGTGCAAATGCATCAAATATATATCATTTTAAACGCTCAAATGCACGTATATTTTACACTCGTCAAAATTCCCGAAACTTAAAGCATTGCTCGTCCTCGAGCAAATTAAGAAAAATAATATCACGGGGTAAAAAGAACACACAAGAACACTATGAACATTAAATAACATTTGACTCCATACTCAAGAAAACCATGTAATTCATAATCAAGAATTCATCATTCATAATGTAACACCCGGGCCAAAAAAGAAAGGTGCATTTAATTAGTTAGATAGCCCATTAGTGAATTATTATTATTATTGGATTTATTATCCAATTACATGGCCCATGAGGAATCCTAAGGTGTTTAGGAAACTAGCTAGGGTAATTATATTAGGAGTCTTTTATTATTAGGGTTTTATTATACCATATTAGAGAGGACCAAATGGAAACACGTTCCAGCTCTATTCTCTGCACCACCACAGCCCCATCATCTACCATACAACCTCGACGAAGTTTTTCTTCAACGTCATGATCCCTCAATTGCCTTCCCCATTTCATTCTCAACTCCTAAGGTAATTTTCTTATAAATTTCTAAACCCAATCTATACTGTTCATAATTTTATGAAATTTTAATATGTTATTCTTCATGACGGTTTTATCGTACGGTTAAAATTTCATTCTAATCCGATAGGTACTTTTGTAGTTATATAATTTTCAAACTAAGATGCCAGAATTTATGTTATTCCCTATTTTTGTTTTATAAAATCAAAAACCCTACTTATACATATCCAAAATTCGTGAACTTTTAATATATTATGTTATCATATGTTTATAATATTCAGTTAAAATTTCATATACTTTTGAGTTGTATTTTATTTTATATGAAATTCGTATTCACACTTTCCAAATCTTAAATATACTCTGTTTTTTATTTTTAAATTCTATAAACCTTGTATAACGACCTTCACAATATCTGAATTTTGGTTATGTTATGTATTATAGCGTTTACTACCGTGTGGTAAAATATCAGATCATTCCAACTTATATGTATTTAAATATTAATTAGTTTCCAAGACGTTACAGTTTTAGCAATGACAAACGTTTCGGTTTATAAAATTCAAAACCTAAAGTTAACGATCTTAATATTTTATTATTTTTGGATATGTTATACTATGATGTGCATATTATACATTGTTAAAGTTTCAAATCATATAGTACTATATTTATTTAAATATGATTTTTCTCCCTTAGCTATGCAGGTTTTAATGTTACAGCAATTTGAGTTTCACAAATTCAAAATCCATAGCTACATATTTCTAATCTTCTTGAAATATTTATATGATATCTAGTTTTGAGTTTATTACTTACTATAAAAATACTAACTAATTCCAGTATATGGTTTATGAGAAAATATCAAATGGTTTATGAGAAAATATTATTTGATCCCAACTACACAGAGATTTAGTATTGTTCAAACCTACCAAGTTGAACCCTAAACCTTAGGAAAATACCGTGAGCTTCCAAGAATGTTATTTTAGTGCTTCCGATATTGAGGTTAATACTTAAGTTTTTAACTTCTAGGAACTAAGATGCATATATATCCATGTTAGGCGACGAGGACGACGAGCTCGGAAGTTCTAGGGATATTGCATCAAATCATTCACTATTTTTCAAGCAAAGTTTCGAGGTGGCGTTTGTTTTAAACTTTATTGTCCTTGATAAATGCTTAGATTATTTTGCATGAATGTGTAATACAGTTGCTTAGGCCCTATTGAGCCAGGGACTCAAGAGGTCCGGGGTCGATGTATCCCTCAGGTGGAACCCCTGCAGTGCTACCTATTGTCTATGTCTACGGTTTTTCAAAAGATCTATGCTATGTCCTATTGGATTGTATTTGCATGCCTATGTGAGATATCTGTGTATTTAGCTTGGACAATTTATACTCCACTGAGCTGTGTCGCTCACCCCATATATAATCAGATTTTTCAGGTTAAGGAGTCGGCGATGGTTATTGGCGGTGGATAATGGGTGGCCTATAAAACTACTGGAGCAATGTCTTTTTATTTTTAAATGTTGTTTTCAATTAAATATGAAATTATTATACAAATTATGATTTTTCTATGCAACTGCTAGAGTGATGTCTCTTTCTAAATGTTAATTTTCAACTGAATAAGAAATTGTTAAAACAAATTATTATTTTCAAAGTATTTACCTACGATGCTAGACTCTGTGAGATAATTGATTTGTGTTGAGAACAAATGTCCAGTTTCTAGGAAATATTCGAATTGAGATAATAAATGATGAATTACTATGATTTTCTAAGTTTATTTATGTAAACAGACAAAAAGGGATATTTCTTTTAAATAAATTAGTAAATGTACAATTTTTTTAGAAATAAATGAATATATGAATTTTCTACACTTTATAACTTGCTTCCGCTGTTGCTATTGAATTTTAAATTAAATATATTTACAAGCCTATTTTCTCTTATAAATAAATGTATGCACGTGACACTTTTCAAAGTCTTTCACTGTCAAATGGTCTGTTTGAATTATATGTAGATGTCAAATTTTATTCAAATTATTTTATGCGAATATTTCTACTGTAATTATTGTTCTTTTAAAAATTAAATGGTTCGCTATAACGAGTTGTCTTTCTCATGTTTCTTATGAAAAAAATATACGGTAAAATGAATATTTGCACACATTTTATAGTTCAAAATTTCGGGGCGTTACACATAAACTCGGCATAGTCAATACTCTCTTGGTTACTCGGCATCACGACTAACAAATAGATAGTGTATCACTCGACTCTCCGAAGTGTATGGATAGTGTTTACGCTCATATTCAATTCAGTGAAAGTAGAACTACCATAGGCTTGCAAATCGTCTAACATCTCGACCACTTTTGTGTGCACAATCTAAGAATCAAAAAGGACTTTTCATTTGGTTGTAATGTAGGCTCTTTGGTAAGGCTAGGGATAATTTGGATTAAGTGAATTGACTTAAGCAAATAGAATTTAAGCATACAAACTTGCAATTCACCAACCCAATTTCAGTATAATACTCATTTTTTTTTCTTTTTCCGTCTGATTCCACCCTTATTGCTCCTTTCTCATTCTTAGGCCTTTTTTTTGCCATTTTTTCCTTTTTTTTTTCTTTATCCTCAAGCTCTTTTTTTTTCATAATTTTCAGAAATTCTTTTTCTTGCTTTTGCTCGATTTTCTCTATATATTTTTCAGAGATTTTTTTTTCGAGCTTCATGTTTTTTTTTCATTTACCCATATACTTTCATCCCTCTTTCTTTTGCCAACTTCCTCTCTTTTTTCATAAATTTTCGCCACTTCTCCCCCAAACTTGTTCATTTTCTATTAAACTCAAGAAATTTCAGGGGTAAAAACATATTTAAATTTCAAAGATCAATGTGGCTAAGAATAAAAAGTTTTGGCTCAAAATTGGCTAACTAGGGAATCATGAGTTCATAGATAGGCTTTTTAGGCTAAGTGAGATAAACAAAGATGGCCTTAAATCATTTTCAAAAATTGCACACACACATGGCTTCAATGAAGATACCAGAGCAAGTTCTAGAATTCTAACAATCATGAATAACACACTCAAGAAGAAAAAATAAGTCTGCATAATATAAAGCAGTTTAAGGCACAAAAGCTCACATGCTTATTTTTCGCAACATGCTCAAATATCCAAATTTTTTAACTAATGCCAAGCAAATAAATAACATCTTCCCAATAATTTATCACATTATTCCCACAAGTATGTTATTTCATTACATAAAATGCTCATAGTAAAATCATACGGGAGCTAGGCATTTAAAAATTTAACTAAATTCACACACAAAAGTAATTAAACGTGCTAAAACGATAAACGTGCTAAAACAAAATAAACTAAAAATCAATTTTTTAATGCAAATATTTATGCTCTACATGCAATCCTAAATGCAATGAAAAATGCAAGAAAGTACTAAATTACGCATTCTTGATAATCCCCCCAAACTTAAAATATACTTGTCATCAGAACATATGAGAAAATTATCAAAGAAAAAGAGGAATGCGTAAAGAGTACTTACCTAGATCGTTCGGTGAAACCGAACTTGTCCGTCAAATTTGAAATTGGCAAAGCAGATTGCACGGTCGGGTCGTGCGTCGCACGCCGTGTGCATTTTTTTTTGTGATTTTTTTGTTTTTTTAAATCCTCGGGGTTTGTCGCGACGTTTCTTGGGTTGCCTCCCACAAAGCGCTAAGTTTTTCGTCTTCAGTCAGACTCATATTTCTAACATCACTTTTGTTGAACCGTGTCGGTTGAAATCCTTGAGCCCTCATATTTTGTTCCATCCATCAGACGAATGTCATTACACTATTTTCTCGGATTAAGTATCACCTGGGAATTTGATCTTTTGATGTTGGCCTCCCACTACAGCTGTGATTTGGGCTTCTTGAATCTCAACCGATTCCAGTCTCACATTCAACAAAAACGATGTTAGAAACGAAGAAAAGAAAAAAATAAAATAAAAAAAAATCGAAAAAAGAAAGAAAATATATACAAGAAAATATGCTTCAATTAAGATTGAACTACTTATTACTATATCTAAGTAGAATCTAATCAATCCCCGGCAACGGCGCCAAAAACTTGTTCGCCCAAAAATTTTGGATCATACAACTGCAAGTGTACAATGTAGTTTATAGGATAATGGCAAGAAATGTCGTATTCCTCAAGGATTGATATAGGCTATAATAACATCGTATTCCAATTTTATTGAAGCGACCGAATATTGAGTAATTTTAACTAAAAAATCGAAAATAAAAGAATAAAAAGAAATAAATTTGCAAACCCCACAAGTATTTTCACCATCTATAGGAGCAACCTTAGGCACATCATTTCAACATGTTTCTTCAATACTAAATGCAAATAAAGTTTTGAAAACCAATTCATGCAATTATATGGGTTCAATTCCTAAAATAGTCTATTCCCCCTCCCGAGCGGTGCATAAACAGAGATTAATAATAAGTGTAGGATAATTATTATTAACTCCCAAAAGATTTGAATTGAATGACTCCCCATAAACAATTGTAGGTATCCCGACTTTCAATTTGATTTTCGTCTTTGTTAGAACTCCTCTTCCGAATTTCGCACTAACAAATATGACGTGCAAATTAATCCCGACAAACAAAAGCAATTATAAATAAGCACTCAAAACAATTAATCATATTTAATAAGAATCCATAGTTTTGATTATGCCCCTAAGATCCGTAAAATATGTCAAACATTGATTACAAACTCACAGACAAATTCAAATCAATATTATGACATTGTTTAAGCACAAACAAGAGTTCTTAGATATAGAACGAAAACCCCTTCTTGTCAGGATGGATTCTCCTTCCAAGATATCGAAGCTCTTGTGCTCCCGTAGATGCGAAAGCCTTGTGGTGTTCTTCGCGACCTAGCCTTCTTTGCTCAGAAGATCTTCAATTCTTGTGTTCCTGTGTTATTTGATGTGTTTTCTCTGTATGAACTTGTATTGGATGATGTATGATGATGATAAATTTGTTCAGGCCTTGGTCCCCTTTATATAGGTGCTTGGAGAGGTCACTTGTAGAGTTTGAACGAGAAAAGAACTCCGAAAAATGCGTTTGGCAGTGTCCCACACGGCCTAGCCGTGTGGCACCACATGGTTGTGTGGATTTTTGGCCTTTCTCACATGCACGTGTGGGCTCACACAGTTGGGTCGTGCGGGCCTGATTCCGTCCCCTGTTTTCGTCCCTTTTTCACACGGTCGTGTCATTCCACACCGGCATTTTCACACGGCCGTGTGACACCACATGGTCCGTCCGTGGGACGTGTTTTTGTCCATGTGTTTAACTGAATTTGCTCCTGGGTCTTCATGAATGTTGTAGCCCTTACTCTTAGCTTTCCACAGCCATTTGAATCAATTTAATATCAATTTTGTATAGAAAGTCATGGCCAAAATACTAAACCCTGCCACTTATGGAAACTGTTAGCGCATTTGGACGTTTTTGAAGGAAATTTCATTTTGTTCGACCGTCCATGCTTCTCTCCTTCACATTTTTGCTTGTATCTTAGCTCTTGACCTATACTTTGGAACGTGATATCCTTTTTATCCCATTTAGATCCATTTCCTGTAAGAAGTTATAAGAATACGTAATATCACGCCCAACGAAGAAAACCAACCAAAACATACTGAATTTGCGTGCAAATGCATCAAATATATATCATTTTAAACCTTCAAATGCAAGTATATTTTACACTCATCACCAAGGAGGGCAAGGTCAGCTGCATCAAGATTTGTAACTATGGTTGTCCGCTTCTGCAAAATAAAGAATATTAGAATTGTTCAGACGATTTTAAAAATAGATGAATGACAAAAACCATCCTAATTCTAATCACCTTTGGTGGCCATTTTGGATATGTTTAATTTAAAATCAGGTAGAGATGTCACTCCAGGCCATGTATCTTCATCTAGAGTGTCCATAACTCTTCAATACCAAAGATAAATCATGAAGTAGTTATTACATGAATCATATTTTAACAAATGAAATTGAGTTTTGGGAGTAAATGTTGCTCCAATATTTTATAGGATCAACAAAATGGGCAAAATCAATCTAATCACATGATAAGCAAGAAAATATTTTAGACACAACTTTTGGATTGTTCAGTCATATATATCACCTAAAGATTCTGAAGAGTTCATATATATCAGTGTCACTGAGAAGTAATGGTTGTTGGTTTCAAAAACCTGTTTAATCTAAACCAGCAATACATCACAATTCTCATTGCTCATGCGCTTATAAAAGCACATTTATTTCATGATTTCATAATAACCATACTTAAAACGTATTAAAATTTGATTATTTGTTATAGTCAAAAATACAAAATGAAATTTTCAGTTTCAACAATATTCATATTTTAGATTTTCCGTAGGATACACAATAGGATACAAAATGGCTATAAAACACAAGACCCATATTATTAACCCAATAAATTCAGTTAGATTAATCTATTAACTTAAAAAATAGAAATATATAAACACTAACTCAACCTCCATATTAGAAAAATCAAAATTGTTATAATTCAAAGCTAAAGGTGGAACTAACCATGGGTATTGTAGATTTTTAATAACCCCAAAAGAGATGATAGAAGGAGATTTCTTTTCTTTGTTCAAATTTCTTGTTGGTACTCTTTTGCTATCATTTATGTGCTTTATCTTTTTTATTTTTTGGCATATCAATGTAGAGATGAGAGATGGCTTTTATTAAGGAAGTAGTGCAACCTTGTATTCCAATAACTGGGAAAGATATATTACACTTAACACACTAACAGAAAAATTTCACAAAGCGACCATGCATAGAACTTCTCGAAATGGAAGCGACAAATCATAGGAATAGGGATAGTTTAGGGCGTGATTTTCTACTTCCATAACTATTGGAAATGGAAGCAAAATGACTTAGGCACAACTAATCATACAATATTAGTGTGTGACCGCAAACTTCAAAAAATAATGCTTCCCACTGCCTGGTCAATCAATAGAATAATCTTGCATAACATAGGAACAAACATGAACTGTCTCCTTTTTGTGTACCTCTCATTTAGAAAGTGTTACATATTCCTCCGTTTCCAGATTAAATTTAGTAGCATCAGTCCTTCCCACTCTTTTAATTACTCCACTATTTGCTTTTTCAATATATATAAAACATCACCAACCAACAGCTACCTGCAGTTTCTGACATTAATCTTGCATCTACAAGGTAGAAACTACCAAGCAATAAAAAAAGTAGATTTCATTTGGCAAATAATGTTATTAAGAATGTTGAGTATTCATTCATGCACCATATTCCGAACCAGTTTATAGTGGGTGTGTCCCTTCGAGTAAAACTGTAGATAGATATTACATTTAGAAGTTCCATTTTGCAATTTAAAATATAAGAACAATAAAGAAACACACAAATAGAGTCACGAACACGTAAAGACTTAACCAGAAATGCTAGCTCTCTCGAAAACTCACATGTTCCTTGATCATTGTAGATTTTTGAATAAACCAAAAGAGATGATCGAAATAGATTAGACTTCTTCCATTCATATTTCCCGTTGGTACTCTTCTGTAGAAATACGAAATGAAATTTCAGTTTCAATATAATTCACAATGCTAATTTTCCTCAGGATACACAAAAGGATATAAAATCCCTAATAAAACACAAGACCAATATTGTTGACTCACTAAAGTCAGTTAGATTAACCTATAAATAAACTCAAATAAACAAAATTAAAAAAATATTAACCCAGCCCCCAAATTAAAAAACTAAAATTTGTTATAATTTTGATTTTTCTTTGCTGAAGCTAAAGGTGAAACTAACGATGGGTATTGTAGATCTTTGAATGACCCCAAAAGAGATGATGAATAAAGATTAGTCGTCTTCCATTCAAATTTATTGTTAGCACTCATTTGTTCTCTTGTTGGTACTCATCTACTTTCCTATTTGCCGTTTGGGTCTTTTTAATCTTTGGCATATCGTTTCAGAGTTGAGCAATGACTTTTCACAATACAAGATGTCTTTTAAAACTAAGGGTATTTTAGGACATCCAATTTTTTTTACAGAATATGGCATTATATATAATGCTTATATTGGTAATATTCAAATTTTGAAACATTTTTCAAACACACTTAAACACATACACCAAAAATACTTCTGGGAGCCACAAACCAGAAACGATTCACATTTTGTTATTAAAGTAAGTGCAGACAAAAATAGAAAAACAAACAAAAAGAATATGACATTATATATATATTGCTTATATAAATAATATTCAAACTTTGAAACATTTTCCAAACACACTTAAACGCACACACCAAACATTCTTCTGGGAGCCACAAACCTTTAAAGAATCAAATTTTGGTATTAAAGTAAGTGTATGTAACAAAACAAAAATGAACAAAAAGACGAAAATAACAATGAACCACATTGACTCTTGATTAGAAATAAATAATAAAAAAAATGAAGGCCAAAGAGACATGTCTTTAGTCAGAACAATTGTTTATCTTATTACCAGGTTCCTCTGGAGATTTAATCTTTTTTCATGTGAATATTTACTACATTTAGTTGACACTTCTTAGCTTGTACAACTTTCAACTTGCAATGAATTAATAAAATGTGTTGTCTGGTGTCTGTGGATTTTGAAGTCACAAATATTTTAGTTTGTTCTGCTGCATGGAAAATTTACCTTGTAGATGTAAGGAATATTCCTAATATCAGAGGATTCATGGTAAGAATTAATCCAATGGGTAGAGTAGAAAATGGGAAGTTGCAGGGTTGCAATTAACAATGATATACCCCAGGAGATTGTAAATTGGCATAAAGATTCCTACTAGCACTTGGTATGTGTGAAAAGTTTTAAGTTTTCTAAAGCATTTGGTATATGTTTTTTAAAAGATCTCATAAGCTCCTAAAATAAAATATTAGAAGTTAATAAATTATTTTTAAATGAAAATGAGACCGTATGTTGACCATCTTATTTAATTTTGACCATTTTACAAGCATTAATAACATCTTTTAGGCTCTATCATCTTATTTATTAAAACACTTCAACAACTTATTTTCAAAATAAGATCAACCGTCTTATAAGATCTAAAAACATCTTATAATATATAGAAGCATATAAAATCTTTTAAATAAGTTTCATCAAACACCCTCCTAGAGTACACCCTATTAGTATATTAGATAGGTGCGACATGTACGAAATCAAGAGAGCATAAACACTTAGTTCAATATCTTTTTCAGTGAAATTACCCTTCTTATTAGGAACCACATCAGGCTCAGAATTAGGGTCTTGCAGGAGGTTTTAATTGGTGTGACTAAAGATTATGGATACGCACTTATTTCTCTGGATGTTAGAAGAAAATTTTCAATTGTTGAATTTTAGTCTGGTGGGAGGTTTAGATAGAAAAGAGAGGTTATCATGTATCACAAAATTGTTAACATCAGTAACCCTATAAATGAAGGTGAACCTTAAGGATTCTTAATTTGTGGTTTCAATTTTCTTTTCAACACTCAGTGTATAAGCAAAGAATTACTAATTTTCCCTTTAATTGCATCATTCAATTTGGCTGATTGCAAAAAGAAAGTGTTAAATGACAGAGAAAGGACGTAATGGGAGTGTTTGCAATCACTAAAAAAAATACTACTTAGTTTTTTGCTGGAAAAAAATCACTTTGTATTGTTTGCATATGCTAACTTTTACTTTATTTAATCGAATCTAAAAGCAAGGATTGGGTGCTTTAGATTTTTGTTTTCGCTTCTAGTTTAATTTTTACAAATAAATAAGCACTTTTTCAATCACCAAACACTCTCAACATTTGATTATGAACGATTTGTTCTATTTCATACACTACAAACTTTTGATTCTCAACTACTTTTACTTAAACTTCAATAAATCACTCTAAAAATAGAAGTTTTTGCAAACACTTGTAATGTCTCGCTAGTTGCTCGACTCCACTGTATATCTTGAATACATCCTCACACATCCATAAAATGATTTCCAATAGTAATAATATGTCAAATTTGCTATCTTGATTATGATCAAATGGAAATTTGATGCCATATAATTTGAGAGAGCTACTAAGAGAGTTCAGTTGTTTTGCTTTCCATTGTAACTTCATAACAAAGTTGAAACTATGGGAAAAGGGGATTTTCTACTTGACCTATTGCCTGTGTCTGGCGAATGGATACGAAGAATGGATATGAAGAATGTCTAAAAAGTCATTAAGTGAAAAAACATTAAAGTAAAATTAAAGATTTAAAAAGAAATCACCTTTGTCTATAAACTTGAAATTGAAGTTCTTAACTCTCCCTTCTTGATTCGCGTCACAAACGCACCACACCGCACCATCCCATGGTCAGAAAAACCGCTCAAGGTGATATCTTTGGTTCCCCTTCAGTGATCCGCCTCACAAATCCATCGCACCCGACCGCCGCCATGGTCAGCAAAACCGCTCATCTTGATATCTTCGGTTCCCCTTCCATACAAATTCACTTTTTGCTTTTAACTTTACTGCCGCTCAGATTCTGGTATTTTTGTGCCTCGCGGTATTTTGTTAATAAAGCCCACTTGATCTTAAGAAAAACAAAAATATTTGGTGAGATTAAAAAGATTTCAGGGATGACCCGGATGAGAAGGAAACACATATTATTATTAGAGTGAAATGGCTGAGACCTTTTGAGATTCCTTGTGAAATGGCTGAGACCTTCTGAAATTCCTTTTCATATTCGCAAGAGATCGATGACAAAGTTTTTTGTGAAATGGCTCAGACCTTTTGAAAGAGTAGCGCTATTAACACCCAAAACCTATCAATACACCCCATTTCTTAATACACCCCCACTTTTATTTTCAAATTAACTTATTTACATAATACACCCCCTAACAATCCCAAATTTACCCTTTCCCTAATTAAATCCCAAAATTTTCCCCCAAAATATAAACTCACCTAAACAAACCCCCAACGCACACATAGGAGGAAAATTTCCGATGAATGATGAAAAATTGAACAAAATAATCTTCACTATTAAGAACAACTTGATTCTAATTTCTGAGTGAAAAACTAAAGAGTATATATATATATATATATATATATGTAGTGGTGAACAAGATAAAGGAAAGTAATAAGCATACGTAGACAAAGATGAACACATGATGGTTAGAATACGAGAAAGCAATATGTAAAGTATAATCTAAAATGGCTGCAACAATGGCCTGCTCATGTCAAAAACAGAGAAAATTAAATCTGTTCATTTCGAGAAAAAAAAGCTTAAATATGTTGCTGTAATTCTAAAAAGTAAGAAATCAATGCCATCTTAAAAATTAACTTAAATATATTGTTCTCCTTTTATCTAAACTACATTCATACCAGTATATCGCAAGAAAAAATTACTAATCCGATTCCACAAACCGCAATCTCCAATTTTACTATAAATCTGCAAAATAATTTGATCTTGTGTTTTATGTAATGTTTCTGTTATTGGAAATTTATTTTTCATGCTTTGAATTCAATGAAGAAATTTTGTGTAATTTTGAAATTAGTTAAATCTTCCTCAGATCTCTCTTTTAATTTACATAAAGTGAAGAAGAAGAAGAACGTGGGTTGGGTAGGGATTGAAGAAGATTATAAGTTTAAAAAATATGGGGTGTATTTAGAAATTTGGTGGGTCTATTTAGAAAATTGGTAGGGTATTCAGGGCATTTTAGTCTTTTCATTTAATTGTATTTTTGTAATTAAAAAAGGGGGTGTATTAATAGGTTTTGGGGGTGTTAATAGCGCTCCCCCTTTTGAAATCCCTTTTCATACTCAAAAAAGACATATGAGAAAGTTTTGAGGTTATGTTCAACTTTTATCACACCGGTTCTTAATTAATTACAATTAATTAAATTACACTTTAGACCTTAATATTAATATAATATAGGGATATTTTAGTTTCATCAGAATTTTACAGAAATATTCATCATTTTATAAGTGTTAGGGATTAGGGATTAGGGATATGGATTATAAAGTTGGATAGCAAAAATAGCAATTAAATAAAATTGCAGAAATTAAAGTGCATAATTAAAATAACAGAGAATTTATAGTATTTCGAGGATGGGGTAATTTCTCTACTTCACTCTTCTTCTACTCTAGGAGTAATACACTAATATGACGGTAACTTTGTTATAAAGGTACAAAGTCCAAAATAGCTTTGATCATACAACCGCTACTCTTCCCGGGACTCAGCTCTTCACAAGGCAGCTGCCTCACTACTTCAGCTCTTCAATTCTTCAGGATTTGATCACACAACCCTCCTTCAGATTTGATTCTGGTTCGACCTTGAACCTCACTATATTCCCTTCATCTTTTGGAAAGATAGACTCCTTTGCTTTGTCAAATGTTTTCCTCTTCAACTTTGAAGAACAACTTCTATCTTCCACGTGAGAGTGTTGGATAAAGTGTCTTAGAATCGAGCTTGAGGATATGAGATTCGCTTGAGAGAGTATTTGTAATTCTTGCTTGAATGCTTGTTAGTTCCGTGTCTTGCTTTAATAATTACCTCTGCTTGTCTCTGAAAATTCTTCAGCCTTTTATAGTAGGAGTTCAAATTTTGTCCGTTGAAGAGAAAGACAAATTCAAACTCTTACTTTTTGTTCATTGGATTGTCTTGTTTTTGCAGCTTTGATGTTGATCCAACCTTTGAATTTGGTACTTGTAGGCTCCTGAAAAATGTTCAGAGTTCAACAGACTTCTCATTGGCTCAAGCTTCTTGCACTCCTTCAGTAGAAACACTTTAAGATTACATGTATGTCTCCATATATTACCAAAACAGGTAAACTCTTGACTTGCAACACAACGGACTTCTTCATTTGTCTTTGAGTTCTTCAGCTGCATTACCCCTTGAGTTAAGTCATCTCCATTATTCTTTGGTTGACCCTGTTTTAAGTCTTCTGAAATACTTAGCTGATGTACTTGACTGAAGGACTTCTAATCCACTTAGCTGCGACTCAACTGATTCTTCTCTGTATTCTTCAGCAAGTCTTCTGCATATTCTACTTAGCTGCTAATTGACTTAGCTAATTTATCTGGCTATTACAAGGTAGAATTTACATACGAAATTGGGGTATGCAAACTTTCTAATACAAAGTTTCCCAAGCATCATCAAAATCTATACAATATATTTTCTAGCAACAATAATGTAAACTGTTTTCTATATATATGTTTTAATTATGTGGAGAGTTAAATAACATGTAGTGATATATGTTACACTATATGAAATGTATTCATACTAGTATATATTACACTATAGTATATGACATATTCATATTAATATTTGTTACGGTGTAGTATTATACAAATATAATAATAACTTATTATATAATAGTTAGAACGAGTTTGATCATATTTTACCCACTAATAATAATTATTACTCAAATATAATTATAATCAAACTTATTCTTTTAATGACGTATAAATATTTTTTATATGGTGAATACTTATTCTCAAGCGTGTTGAGAGTGTTATAAATAATTTTTCATTTTGTGTTGACTATTCACTTATTTAATCTACTCCCCTTCATGTTTTATTTATTTAATTTTATTATTCTATATATTAGAATAAAATATTATTCTATATATTAGAATAAATTAGTATACATAAACTATAGTGTAAAATATTATATATATATATATATTTTAGTATATGGAGAGTTAAATATCATATAGTAATATATGTTACAATATATCAAATGTATTCATACTATTATATATTACACTATAATATATGGAATATTCATACTAATATTTGTTGCATTGTAGTATATATATATATATACAAAATATAATTATATATGACTTATTATATACTAGTTAGAACGAGTTTGATCATATTTAACTACTAATAATAATTATTACTCAAATTATAATTATAATCATAATTATTCATTTAGTGACATAAATATTTTTTTATGTGGTAAATACTTAATCTCAAGCATGTTGTGAGCGTTGTGTAGGTCCCAAGGGGTGTGAGTAAGGTTTAGAAGGGAGGGGGGTTGAATAAACCTTACCAACTTTTCGATTTTAGTCCTTTTAAAATATTACAGAGTTAATTACACAACTAAGTTAGTTAATCAGTAGAGTTAGCCACTCAACAGACTCGAAAGAGCTGTTGATAGAATAACTCAGTTGTTTAAACTAAACCTTAACTTAGCTGTGATGAGATTTTGAGCGGAAGACTTAACACCCTTGAATTTGAATTATCTTTGTTTTAACACTTGGTTTTAGCACTTTGTTATTTATCAGTTGGATAGAAAATTATCAGCAGATATGAAATGATATGCATAAATAAAATGTTGAAATGTAAATGACACAATAATTTTTATAGAGGTTCGAAGATGGGGTAATTCTTCTACTCCTCTCTTCTCCAACTCCTGGAGGAATCCACTAAGTAATGATCAATTTATAGAGTGGTTATCAGTCCAGATACAAGTCTTGGTCACACAGCTGACTTACTCCTTTGGGACTCAGTCCGGAGATGCCTTGATCACACTGCTGGCTTCTCGTCCGACTCAGCTTCTTCACAGAGCGGCTGCCTTGCTACTTCAGCTTTCTTTCTCAAGCTTCTTGGATTTGATCACGAAGCCCTCCAATAACTTAAGATTGGTTCGACCTTGAACCTTCCTACAATTCTCCTTGGAAAGTAGACCCCTTTTGATTCTTCAAAAGTTTCCTCTTCAACAGTTTGAAGTTGTCTTTCCTTCACAACTTAGTGTTGGATCAATTTCCTTCGAGATTTAGGCTTGAGGATTTTGCTTGAATAACTTGAGAATATTTTGCAGGTTACAGTATAAATGTTGCTTATTATCTCAGGTGTGCTAGGTTCAGGTAACCTTTTCTCAAAGTGATTCCTCAGCCTTTTATAGTGACCTTTCAAAAATCTGCCCGTTGAAGAGATATGCTGATTTTCAAAAGTCACTTGTGTTCGTTGGCTTGTCTTTTTTGGTCTTCAATCTTGAGATGTAGACCTTTCCTCGTATTAAATGAATGTTGACTTTGAGAATCGACACGAGGTGCGTGCTTCCACATTGGTTTATTCCTTTTGCACACTTACGGGGACCGAGCATTTTAAGATATGGCAAAAGCATGGAAGTATGACTTATTTAAGTAATGTTCTTGGCTTTTGTGCAACATGATTTTTCGATTAAGTCCTCTTTGCATTTTGCCTTTTCCTGGGTGACTTGAGTCTACTCCAATGATTGAAAGACTCATCTGTCACTTCAACTTGACTTTGCCTCTTGGATTGACTTAATCGACTCTTCTCACGGCTCTCTCGGTACACCGATACTCCTTCGGTTGAGTCATTGGTCTTCTTTCTTGGCCATACTCAGCTGTTCCTCAGCGGAGTCTTCTCTTCACATCTTGATTGACTTCTTGTATTTCCAGGCATAGCCGACTTAACTCGGCTTATTCAAATTTCTATCTATTACAATAACAATTACAAGGAAAATGGGGTGCCAACTTTCTAGTCTAAGTTTTACATGGCATTAATCAAAATCTAAACAATAAATTTCCCAACAATTTCCCCATTTTTGATGATGCCAAAACTTAAAACATACAAACAAAATGCAAACAACAAAGATACATACAGACAAATGCAGTAACAAAGAATGTATGCGTAGAATCAATCTTTTTATTGATCATAACATTCTTGTCCTTTACACAGCTGTTTACAATGTGTATCAGAGTAATCAAAGCATACTTATATCTACGCAAATTACAGATTTTTCATTAAATGTACAGAAGACTTACATGCATATGTATTTACAAAAGTAAGATACATGAATTGGTTAGCAGCAACACTTCATCGCCTTCGCTGCCTCATTCTTTCTTCTTCAGCTCTGTCTTCGTCAGCTCTCTTCCTCTTCTTTTCCTCTTCAGCTGCTTTCTTCTTTTCGTAAGCTCTCTTCGCAGCTTCATCTTTTCTTTTTCTTTCCTGTCTTTCTTGCCACAGCTGAGTTTGTCTCTTATTTTCTTCTTCGATTCTTTTGACATATTCAGCATTTTTCCTCTCCACTTCCAGATTAGCTATAGCATCATATCCAACCCAGTAGATCCTTCCTTTCTTACCTGGATCTACATATTCAATATTTTTGGGTAGAGGTCTAGGTTTTAAAACCTCCACCTCCACCACTTCTTCCTTCTCTTCTGGGCGTATATTGTACCGGAGTCTTCTTCTTACCAGCTGAGTGACTGCTAGTAGTCTGCTGCCTATCAGCTTCTTCGCACAACTTCAGACCTTTCTCCCAGTACAAGCCCCAGGCTTGGGCTATAGACATGTTTTTGAAATATCCTTCAAACTCGAGCGTTTTGAATTCTTCAATGAGATCTTGGCTCTTGTCCGTCATCCGGAATGGCATGACCAGTATCTTTACCTGTCGGAATGCCTCCAAATTGTTTCAACATTTCTTCAACACGGACATCCGTTCTCTTGTCAAAATCCTCCATCTCTGCTTCTACAATTTTTTTCTTATGAGACATAGGCACAACAGAGTGATGGAGTGGCAGAGTTACAGGAAGTTTGCTGATTATCGATGCTGTGACATGACCTTGCTGAGAGGTTTCAGCAAGCATTAAGGTCACATCTTTTGACCTTTCCCCCTCAACAGCTTTTCCCTTTTCCTTACTCTTCTCAACAGCTGTCTCTTTCTTCTCTACAACAGTTGTCTCCTTTTTTTTCTCGATAATCGTCTCCTTCAACATCTTCAGGTATTTCTCTTCCCTCTTTTTGGCATCATCAAAGGAGAGAGGAACCCCTGGAAACATCCCAGCAAGCATGAAGTCCAGTCGGCTGATAGCTGAACTCCGCTTGGAGTCTGCTGCGGAGTATGCTGTTCGAAATTCTGAGCGGGTGGCTTTGGACTCGGCTGCCACCAGTTTCATTTCAGCCATAAGAAGGCTGAATTTGGCATTCATATTCTCCTCAACGCGCATAAGTTCTTTTCGATGAAATTCACGCAACAACTCCATCTCAGTTGTATATGGAAGCAGGCAATCTCTCCATATAGGTCTGCATCCTCGCCTTCATGTCAGCATTGTCGCACTCCGGCATCAAAGATTCGATACATTTGTATAGTGCCTTGAAGTAGCGAACTTGCTCGAGACGCATGGCACTCTGCTGTTGAGACCATTCCCTTATCCTGACCACCACTCCTCTCAAGTCTGCTGTGAGAGTGGCATCTCTGTTGTCCAGGTGCATGTCGAGAGAGGCTTGGTGCCGTTCAATCTTCTCAATCTCTTCACAGGTCTTCTTGAAGATTTCACGCATCTCATTGCCGACTTGAGTCACCGCCACTCTGCATCAAAGTTGAATTCGCTAGTACAATTTAGTCAATAGGAATTATAAGATCTTCTTGGATGGTGTAGAGCTTCTGTTCTCTTGCAGTCTCTTCTTCGAGCACGGGCAGCTCGCGAGAAAAAGGAAATACCTCTTCATATGCATCGTCTCGCACTTGAGATATTGTGCTCGAGGTGGTCATTTCTTTTATTTGGTAGTCTGATTGTGATTGAAGTTGTGGCAATTGGGGCGGTTGAATGTTTTTCACCGGTGAGCGAGCCTCTTGTCTTAATGACTTCTTAGGTCAGTGGGTTTTTCCATTTGAGTAGATCGGTCTCATTTGTATCAACAACATCATCGGATGATGATGGAACACGGGGCTTGGTTCATCATCAAAGTTTAATGTTTGACGGCGACTTTGAAACTTTACTCACTCGTCGCGGAAGAACATCCTCGCCTAGGTCCTTGTGATGTGCAACAGGGTGGACTCAGCTTCATCTTCAGATCCCAGAAATGATATATCAGGGTTGTCTTGGGAATCATGAAGTGCACTAATTTCCTTCTCAGATTCTTCAATGTGAACATGAGGAATGTTCTGCATTTCATTCTCTTTACCCAGGGAAGTCTCAACCTCCCTCGGGCCTTCAATACCTTTAGCAGTCTCAACTGCAGAAAGGCCTTCTTCATTCCCTTCGACAGACACAGCTGTCTTAGGGTCTTGGACCATGGCATCCGAAGGAGTCTCAACCCCTTGGATTGCACTTTCAGTGCCCAGAGTGTTAACTCCTGGGGCATTTCCATCATGTGCCTCAACTGCATCAGCAGTGTCCTCAGCCTGCAAAGTTGTTGGCACTTCAGCTGGGACAGACTCAACTGTCCAAGCTTCGTTAGTGACAACTTGTTGTTGTTCTTTTTCTTTCTCTTTCTCCACCTCGCCTCCTTCCTTCATTGTGGAGTCAACTGCAGCATCCTCCGACCTAGCTGCAGTGGAGTGAGTTTCCCCCAGCTGGTGCGACCCCTCAGCTGGCGCACCAGCTGAGTTACCGATGGTGGGGTCACTCTGCTCCAGACTCCCGACTGTTTCCATTGAGTGTTTAGCCGTGGGGGCGGGTGGTAAGACATCTTCAATAGGGGTTGGCTCAACTTGGGTGCCCAAGTTCCCAGTGTCATCGCCAAGTCCCTTGGATCCGTTCTCTGAGTGAACTGGGGAAGTGGTTGCAGCAATAACTGTGGCAATCTGTTGTACCA
Source organism: Rehmannia glutinosa (assembly GCA_016081115.2). Classification (NCBI taxonomy): domain Eukaryota; kingdom Viridiplantae; phylum Streptophyta; class Magnoliopsida; order Lamiales; family Orobanchaceae; genus Rehmannia; species Rehmannia glutinosa. The sequence goes on from CM071924.1 coordinate 38,279,887, forward strand.
CTCCCAACAGATCAATCTCCAGCTGAGATTTAGAAGACTCTCCTAGTCTTTCCCTCAGTTGTTGTTCATGCATCAATCTGGATTCCCACATGGCTTGTCGTATATCGGACTGCTCATGTGCAAGAACCTTGAGATCCATGTCCTCATCACTTCCCCGAAAGCATATCAATGTGAGGATGAGTATGGTGTTGGTTCAGTGAGAGGACAAATCTTTGGCTTTCTCACGAGCCGCTTCCTCACCGCTCTCGGCTTTTTCTTGCTCTTACGAATTTGCAAAGATATTTATGCGAGTTATCCTCATCCAGGGCCTGATAAAGATGCAGTGTCAATCTCAAGAAGCTTGAAAAGCTCCTCTTCTTCCTCAATATACTCATGGTGTTCAAACTGCAACCTTGAGTGACTCAGCTTCCATTTCCTCCACTCTCGCAGACGACTCTGGATGTCTGGGTATAATGGAGAATACATGAATATATCATCATCTTTATCCTCTCCTTGTTGCCCTTCCTTTTCGGGAATGGAAGGCAACATACTTTTTCGCTTCTTCACCTTCAGCACATTCGGGGCAGTGGAGACACGATCCGTTCAGCCAGGGGATTCTCTTTGTCTCCGCCACTTCTTCATCATTATTCATCCACTGTTGGGTCTTCGACTTGCCTCTGCTTGACTATCCTCGTGAGACTTTGGCTCAAGCTTTCTTCAATAACTTTTGAGCTGCACTTCTTGCCAGTCTCGAGAGATTTTTTCGGTGAGTAGCGAGACTCAATTGTCTTTTCAAGCTCGAGAGTTTGGTGATTCTTCTTCTTCTTTTTGTCCTTACCAGAGGAAGTTCTGGTTCGGATAATTCTTCCTCGATTTCCTTGGCGGCGGGGGCCGGAGCATCTTTCTTTGACGGAGGAGCTGCCTTCCTTGGCTTGGCAGTTCTCTTCTTTTTGATGGTCGGAGAAGGTATTTGGGCTTCCTTCTCCGCCTCGGCTGCGTGGGTAGGAGACACGGTTGCTCGGGCAGGTGACTCGGCTGCAGGGGCAGGTGCATCTTTTTGTCTTTGCTGCAGGGGCAGCTTTCTTCTTTGTAGCTGCAGGGGCAACTTTCTTCTTCGGAGGGGAGGCAACAGTTGTTTCCTTGGGGTCAGCTGATTCCCCCTCACTGGTGTCCGCCCTCTTCGCATGGGCTCTCTTCTGGGCTCCTGAAAGATTAGCCCTAAACATCTTTTTGTTTACATGGAAGGGCTTTCCATGCTGAAGGGGAATGTCCTTCACTTCCATCAAGTGGCCAATAACTAGACCATAGCCGAGTGATCCTCCAAAGGATCCATCCTCCTTGAATGATTTATTTGCAATGTTTTGGCAGAGTCTGTTGTATACGAACTCAGCCCAGATAACTTTCTTCCCTTGCATGATCGCAGCCATGACGATCATCTTAGTTTTTGACAGTTGATTTAAACTGCCAAACTTCATATCCACGCATTTTGAGACGACATCCATCAGCTTGTGATAGTCGTCCTTCAGCAATTTCTTGTCAGCTGTGTAGACTACTTTCGCAGCACACTCGGGTTTGGCTAGTTCTTTCCATGCAGCAGCCAAGTCCACATCAGCTTCATATATTTCCGGCATACCCTCGGACGGTAATAAGCAGTGCTCCGCAAGGTCTTCAGCAGTGATCATGATGTCCTTGCGGTGGACGGAGGACTTGATACCTTTGTCCTGCACCTCTGCATTCACATAAAACTGCGCCACCTCTTCCAGATAGGTGTGCGAGTATTCTATCGTCAAAAAGGCTTTAAGCCCAGATTTTTCCAACATATCCGTGATTTTCTTCACAAGGGTTGCATCCGAACCCTGCTTAATCATGCCTTCGAAATCCACTGAGGAACCTAAGTGGATTTGCTTTGATAACTTGACGAAATCAGTCTTTGGTGCCATTTCTAGAAGATTCTACCAATTAAATCTTGGTGAACTTGCTTTGAGAACAGGTAGGGTTTTCGAGAGAAAAGAGACTTACTTTCGAATGTTTGAAGATGAACAGTTTTTAAGTGTGAGAGAGAAAACTGAAAGAATGAGTATATAAGGGTTATGAAAGGACGAGTTTTTTGGTTTTTGAATTTTGATCAAGATCAACGGCTCAGATTTAGCACGTCACATTGCATTTAATTTCTCGCATTGAATGCGACAGCATTTATATCCAATCATATGCTTACTGTGCAGCTTTTGACTGTACCCATCATAATTACGCTGATGTCATCCTTAAAATATTCCCGCTCATTAAAAAACGACTGCGTTTTTGTCACTTAGCTCATAAATGATTCAGCTTACTCAACAGATGACTCAACTCTTCTTCTTTCTTTTCGTATAATGACTCAATTGTCAGCTAACTCGATACAGCTGACTTCCCGATTCGGCTGATTTAACTGGCTGATTTATGAAGTTTGTTCTATTTTCATCTTTTCGCGTTTTCATCTCTTCTCATTGTGTCTTTTGAGTGTCAACTCAGCTCAATTAACCCTAGCTCATGCTTAAGCTCTTCAAATCTTGATTCACATAGGGGTTTGGTGAATATGTCAGCTAACTGTTTATCAGTTGAGATGTATTCCAAGGTGATGTCTTTTATTTCAACATGATCTCTTATAAAGTGATATCTGACATCAATGTGCTTTGTTCTTGAATGCAACACACGATTCTGACTGATTGCAATAGCACTTGTGTTATCACACATAATTGGAATCTCTTTTTCCTCAATTTCATAATCTCTCAACTGTTGTCTCATCCATAAGACTTGGGCACAACAACTGCCCGCAGCTATGTACTATGCTTCAGCTGTGGATGTGGCTATTGAGTTTTGCTTCTTGCTAAACCAGGAAACCAATCTGTTTCCAAGCATTTGACAAGTCCCTAAAGTACTTTTCCTGTCAACTCTACATCCAGCATAGTCAGAGTATGAATAACCAATAAGCTTGAATCCACCTTTCTTTGGATACCATAAGCTAACTTCTTTGCATCCCTTCAAATATCTTAGGATTCTCTTAGCTGCAGTCATATGGCTTTCTTTTGGAGCAGATTGGAATCTTGCACATACACCTACTGCAAAGGTGATGTCTGGCCTGCTTGCGATTAAATAAGCGATGATCCAATAAGTGCTCAGATCTTGTTTGATCCACGTGCTTTGCCATTTGCATCCATGTCCATCTTGATCGATGTGTTCATTGGTATTTTCACAGAAGACTTCTCTTCATTACCAAATTTCTTCATTAAATCTATGGTGTACTTTGTTTGACTTATGAAGGTTCCATACTTCAACTGTTTAACTTGGAGTCCTAAGAAGAATGTCAGCTCTCCCATCAGGCTCATTTCAAATTTACCTTGCATGAGGTTTGAGAATTTATCACACAGCTCATTGTTTGTGGATCCAAAAATGATATCATCCACATATATTTGAACAAGCAAAGATACTCTCCCCATCTTGAATTTCAAGAGTGTTGTCCCACTTTGCCCTTGGTGAATCCATTATCTGTCAGAAATTGAGATAATGTATCATACCATGCTCTAGGTGCTTGTTTCAATCCATATAGAGCTTTCTTGAGCTTGTACACCTTATCTCCAATGGTCTTCTGCTCAAAGCCTGTAGGTTGCTCAACATAGACTTCTTCTTCCAACAATCCATTTAAAAATGCACTTTTCACATCCATTTGATATACAATGAAGTTTTTGTGTGCAGCATAGGCAAGAAACATCCTTATTGCTTCTAATCTTGCAACAGGAGCGAATTTTTCATCAAAATATATTCCTTCTTCTTGGCAATACCCTTTGGCTACCAATCTTGCTTTGTTTCTTGCCACAGAACCTTCTTCATTCATCTTGTTTCTGAACACCCATTTTGTGCCAATAACATTTTGATGGGTTGGTCTTTGCACCAATTCCCATACCTTGTTCCTTTCAAACTGATTCAGTTCTTCTTGCATGGCTTGAATCCAATGTGCGTCATCCAATGCTTGGGACACATCTTTTGGCTCTATTTGGGAAATAAAATAAGTGAACATTGCTTCTTGTTGAGCTCTGGAGCTGGTTCTTATACCATCTCTCACATCTTCAATGACTAGCTCTGGTGGATGGTCTCTCAGCCATCTCACATCAGGTTGAAGTAAATCGGCTAGGTTCAGTCGTCTTGCAGCTGTGTTGTCTTGAGCAGCTCTTTCATTATCATTCAGCTGCAGATTTTCCAGCTGTCTTTGAGACTCAACCATCTCATTTTCATCATGATTGATTGCTCCAGCTTCAGCTTCAACATAGGGACTCTTCTGCATAGTTGGCTGATTCAGCTTATCAGCTAACTCTTCAATATCTTCTCCATTCACATTAGGTTCATCAAAAACCACATGTATAGATTCTTCTGTGACCATAGTCCTCTTGTTCAGCACTCTATAGGCTTTACTTTCAGCTGAGTATCCCAAGAAGATACCTTCATCAACTTTAGCATCAAAAGCCTTTAGATTATCCTTGCCATTGTTGTGGATAAAACATTTACATCCAAATATTCTAAAGTACCCAACATTTGGCTTTCTCCCTGTCCAAATTTCATAGGGAGTCTTTGTCAGCTGTTTATTAATCATGCATCTATTTTGAGTATAGCATGCAGGATTTATGGCTTCACCAAAATCTTTTAGCAATCCACTTGACTAACATGGTCCTTTCAGCTTCCTTGAGAGTTCTGTTTCTTCTTTCTGCTACTCTATTCTGTTGTGGAGTCCTTGCTGCAGATAATTCATGAGCAATACCATTTTCAACACAATACTGAGTTATTATCCCATTGACAAACTCAGTTCCTCTATCAGACCTTATCTTTAATGGTTTGACTCTTCTCATTTTGAACTCTTGTCATCAGCTGAGGTAACTTTTGCAAGGTTTCCTTCTTTTTACACATAAAGATTGTCCATGTATATCTTGAATAATCATCCACCACCACTAAGGTGTATTTCTTTCCACTTATGCTAGCTGGCTCAACTGGACCAAATAGATCCATATGCAACAGATGCAATATTCTTGTTGAAGATGGACTAGACTTCTCCTTGAATGATGATTTGATGCTTAACAGGTTGAAGTTGAGGCCTTCAACATATGTAACATCTGTGATTTCTAATTCATTTTTCTTGATGGATCCAGTGCCTCTTATTTTTCCTGGAGCTTCATTTCCTCCAAATATGACTTTTGCGCCTCTAATCTCCTTGAATTTTGACAGATTTTTCTTGTTTCTGTCATATGTCCGGGAACGACCACTATCCATGTACCAGGTTCCTTGGCACTCAGCTGTTCCTTGAACCTGCAATCAAGGAAATTTGTTTTTAGGTACCCATGCTTGTCTGGGTCCTGAGGGGTTAGTGCTGTAAGATGATTCAACCAACCTATAGCCAAATGATATGACTCTAAGAGGTTGCCATCTATCCGTGCCATAATCATAGCTCACTTTGGCGAATTGCTTGGGGGCTTTAGGTTCATACAGCTGTCTCTTTTGTCTGTATGCCTGTGTGTGTGTTTTAGCAATTGCCTTCTTTGGGTAGTTGTGATATTTCTGAGTGTAGTGCCTGGGTGCGTATGTGTGCTGATAATAGCTCTTTTGCCTTTGGAATGGCCTTTGTTAAGTTCTAGGGCTTTGCCATTTGGGCTTATATTCCATAGGTCTTTGCTGATATTTCACATTATTCCAATTAGCTTGGCTCGGGTAGTTTCTACCATTCCCATCATATGTGTTTCTTTGATAAAACTTCTGGGGTTTTTGGTAGCTCTGTTCATTCTTCACAGAGTACTTCCTATTTGGAGTTTTTGAGAAACTCTCTTTGAATTTCTTCTCACTGCCCTCTAAGCATACTCAAGTATTTCGTTTTCATTTTCCTTTATATCCAAGGCCAATTTGTTTGTGATTGTTCTTTGGAGTGAGTGTTGATGCAACATTTGGTGTCTTGGATTTTTGAGATGCTTCATTACTTGAAGATCCTTTTTCCAAAATTACTCTGGGAGTTTGACTGTGCACAAAGGAATTGAATCCTATGTCTGTCTTATCTCCACACACTTTTTGGATCGTAATAAGGTCATCCAATGATTTAGATGCCTTTGGAGCAATATGTCTAACGGTAAGTCTAGACATATTCGTCGGAGACATAATACCGTTAGACAATTGATCTCAAATGGTGTGATGTCAATTGACTACGTAAAGTCAAAAGACAATTTGGCAGATCCTTTGACGAAAGGATTGAATCGAGATCAATTGAGTAAATTGCTAGAGGGAATGGGCTTAAAGTCCACAAAGTAAAAATAATCATCATAGTGGTAACCCAACCATGATGACTGGAGATCCCAAGAACTTGGTTCAATGGGAAAACTAAGCTATGAAGGTTATGTTGTAACACTTGGAAACAATGTTTCAACCCATCCCTAGAGAGCAATGCCAAGTGTTGAAACACCTGCAAGTTGTGGTGAGGCTAAGTCATTTGACTTTTAATGATTCCTACACCTCGTTGAGGTTGAGTATGGCAGGATACTCGGATAGGAGATCACCTATGTAAGTGAGAAGTGAGGGCCACTTCAAGGTAAACACTTATGAATCCAAAGTGGTGTCCATGGCCAGAAACGGACACAAACGTGAGAACATGACGGGTTGAGACCTTACTGTGTTAATGCTATTGTCTCGGTATACACCATGAAGGAATAGTTCAAGGTATTGCGTCCGCTAGGCCGCCAGTATACTATTAACTACGGAAGGTTCAAAGCCACAAACTACCTTTCCGGATGCAGTATTGTCTCTTGAGGACTGGTTGCGTGTTTGCATTCATGCATGTATTAATTTCCATTCATGTGGGGGATTGTTGGAAATTTGGTTTTGATAAAGTGGGTGTCGTCCCGACTTTGACCAAATTTTCGGTGGCTAAGAATTTAATTCTGGAGGAATTAAATTGTGAATTGTTAATCTACTTTTCGAGTAGATGTTCGTAGTATCTTATATTTCTCAAAACCGAATTTCGGTGATGAGTGAGAAATTAATACACGATGTTGGTTACGCGAATGGGCATAGTTTATCCTAGTATAAATACTAGAAGGTGTTATTGGTTGTATATACTATAACACAAGTGTATGATCACAAATGGGCTGGGACCAGGACCGACCCTTTGGGCTCGGGTTCGTGTTGATTAGTTTTGTAAATTAAAAATGGGCTTGGCCCAAATTCAAGTAACTGTTGGGCCTGATGAATTTAGACATTGGAGGTGTCCAAGTTCATGTGTGGGTGAATCTAGACATTGGAGGTGTCTAGGTTCATGTGGCTTTTGGAGTTTGTAACTCCTCAAGTGGTGGTCATAAGAAGAGGTTGTAACTCATGGGAGTTACATATGATGTTAATGCCCACTCTCTTTAGCTTTAATTCCTACAAGTGTTGGAAATGATGGCCTATATAAGTCTTAGGCGTTTTTTTGCTTTGGGGAGTTAGGAAGGAAGAGATGGAGTTAGTATAAACAGAAAAATCGCATATCTCTCGCATATTTTTCAAGTGTCGGTAAAAGTGTCGTAACTTTTTCGAAGAATATTTTCAAGAACACTTCCTTCTCGCACTCGTGTCCAAAGAACCGAGTTCTCGCTCCTTCGAGTTCGAAAGGTGCCTTTGTGTCGGGTGCTCGCACACAAAGGAGAAAAAGCCGTTTTATCTTTGGGGACATTACGTCAAACCGTGAGCACTAGCCGGGATGTATTTGTCTTGCGGATAGAGTTCTACTCGACTCGGCTTTAGTTCTGTCAGATTCATGCTTCTAGAGTTGGATTCCATTCAAGAATTGTAATAGTTAGCTTTTACATTTTCTTGTAATTTCTTTTCTGTTTTGTAAGCCATCTTGAAGGTTTTTCCCGTTGTAACCATTGTAATAATTATCCAACACTTTCATTTTTGTTATTATTCTTACATTCGAAAAAGAGGGCGAAAATTGGAAAATCGGCATTATCTATTCACCCCCTCTAGATTATCATAGCCATTTGGACTAACAGCCAGGCCAAGCTATTGAGTCTTTGTTAGGAGAAGCATGTGGGATGAGTGACGAAAATGAAAGACACGGTGTTGATGCATAAGCGAACAACGAAGGAAAAACCACGCACGTTGTGTGGTCGCGAAGGTGGCGGGAGTGGCAGCGTGCACATGATCGCCACGGTGACGGGTCAACTGACCTGTTTTATCATCTATTGTGTTTTCTTTTATGATTTTATATTTTTTCTTGGTCTGTTAGGATTTTGAGTCTCTCTATATAAGGAAAAATATTTTTTTAGTTCATACAAATTTATTGATTGATAAAATTCAGAGATTTCTCTCTCAAACTTTAGATTTTCCCAAACGCTAACAAGATCATTCATCTTGTTGCTTAATCAAATTATCAAGTAAACTCACATTTATTTGTGACATCTTCCTTATACCAAGGTTCTTTCTTCGATAATTAATAGATCGAGATTTTGAGCAATCTTAATAGAACTGTCAAATGGGATGGGCACCACTGGCCCAAAGGAATTCAGGTCAGACCAGGGCGAAATTCCATCGGGGCATTATTTTTTAGGCCCAAGTCTGGCCAAGCCCAATGCATGAAAATACACATGAAATAACTGTGTCGACTGGGGCAGTCTGACTTTTCGGGCCAAATAGGCCCAATGGATCCCTGGGGCGCAATCTTCGATTAATTTTTGGATGAATAACTGGCTTGGGTATATCATTACTGACCGAATTGGTATCCCACAGGAGTTTTGGGCAATCATTCGGAACCCTATTTCGGTCTTCTTTTTTGATAACACATGGCATCTCACTATGTCTTTTGTGGAGGCGTACTTGGACATTGTTCGGGACATTGTCCGTTGGCAGCCATTGTTCCAGACTCATTGGATAAGAGAGTGTTGACTCATTCTATGGATGGCAATGTGTCGTCTAAAGCAGCCTATGCCTATCTTCGTCCGTCCTTTCCAATTGTTAGATGGGGATCTTGGATCTGGTCTTCGCATATCCCCGAGAGGCGCACGGTCGTGGTCTGGCGGGCTATGTATGGACGTCTGGCTGTTATGGACGTCCGCCGCCACAGAGGATTCATTGGTCCTACTACTTGTAGCCTATGTTATTCTCACTCAGAATCGATTGATCACATTTTTGTTTCTTGTGATTTTGCAGGAGCTCTATGGAACTGGATTGCTGCATCATTTGCCGTGGCTTTTCGCACTGTCTATAGCTTCAATGAATTTCTGATTCATCTAATGGAATTTCATTTCAGTGCGCATATTGAGTTTTTATGGAGGGTGGTGGCCATCTCTTGTATTTGGCTTTTATGGCACATCATAAATGACATAATTTTTAATGACAAGAAATGGACTACGGATGCGGCGCTTGTTCAATTGAGATCAATGATTATCGAGTCTGCTTTGTTAGACAAAGGGTGAATGCAGAATACCCAGGAGGATTTACTTTGTCTTCATAGATTGAAGGTTCGGGGCCACCCACCTAAGGCTCCATGCATTATCCCAGTGCCTTGGTCTCTTCCCCTTCCTGGCTGGATCAAAGTTAATACAAATGGTTGCGCGATTGGAGCACCTGGACGCATTACGGCGGCGGCAGTTTACCGCACCTATCGGGGTTTCTTTCGTGGATGTTTCGTGGAGCAGTGTGGTACGGGCTACACTTTCGAGGCCGAATTAGTTGATGTGATGATAACAATATCTAATGATTTTCATAAGGGTTGGACCAATATTTGGTTGGAATCTGACTCTACATATGTTGTCGACCTTTTTAGATCTTGGGTTGGCTCTATCCCATGGCGTCTCCTTAATCAGTGGCGCTATACTATATTTCTGATCTCCCAGATGAATTTCGTGGTTTCTCACATCTATCGGGAAGGTAATCGTGTTGCGGATCAGCTCAGCAAACTCATGTGTGCTTCAACTTGGTGGGACGCTCCTCCGGCGGACATTATTTCTCTACTCACTGATGATTATGTTGGACGAGTGCAGTACAGATTTGTTAGTTAGTATGTTGAGCTCAGTCCTTTTTGATCTGATTGTATGGCTTTCTATTTCTCGTCGGGGTACTCTTTTTCTACTAAGGGTTTCTCCCACAAGGGAGGGTTTACCTTGGTATTTTTTTAACGAGGCCCCAAACATTGCGCTACCTGGTCGGCTTGTGACCAGGACCTTTTCTCTTCTTTTATATTATATCGATCTTTATTTAAAAAGAAAAAGAATTCGAAAACCAAGAAGAAGAAAATACTTTCTAGCCATTAAAGTGAAATAAAAGACTGATGAATGTGATTGTAAGCTAATATAAAACTTATTTCGTTGTTATTCTAATTGTGAAATTTTGTGGGATTGAGTTCTTTAAAATGAATATTCAACAATTCATATCGATCTATAATTAAAGTAAAGAAAAATATTATTTAATTAATATATATTTCTTTCTAATCACTTTTTAATATTTTAATATTAGTCAATAAAATTATTAAATATAATTATTTTAGTAAAGTCATGTGGATCACGTGCGACGCACGTGTTTCTTACTAGTATTACTAAATGGAGTAATATTTTTGACTTTAATCAACAGATCTAAGTCAGTTGTCTTGACTTGACTGTTGTCTTTACTCAGGTGACTTCAGTCTGCTCCAATCATGGGATTGACTCAACTATCACTTCAACTGTTAGACTTGGCTTCTTGATTTGACTTGACTGACACTTCTCACAGTTGTTCCTCGATTGACTCTCCTTCAGTCGAGTCCTTGACTTTCTTCATGGACTTACTCAGCTGACACACAGCAGAGTCTTCACTTAGTCCGCAGTTGACTTCTTGTAATCTTGACATAGCTGACTTAACTCAGCTTTTCCAGTCCTATCTATTACAATACAAATTACAAGGAAAATGGGGTGCCAACTTCCTAGTTTAAGTTTTACATGGTATCATCAAAATCTATCAAATAAATTTCCTAACACTGTGTGATCAAGGCTGACTCGGACTTAGAACTACTCCGTAACCTGATCTGTTACTTAGTGGATTCCTCCAAGAGTTGGAGAAGAGTGGATTAGAGGAATTACCCCATCCTCGAACCACTATAAAATTTGCTTTTGTCATTTACTTACAGCATTTTATTTTCCTGCTTCCTTTATATTTGCTATTTAAGTTTATATTGCTAACCCAACTGATAATAATATTGTTAAAAACAAGTTTAAAAATATCAAGGGTGTTAAGTCTTCCGTTGAACAAAAACCAAATCAACTAAAAAGTTAAGTGTTAGCTAACCCAGCTGAGTTATACTATCAACATTTCGATCAGAAGTGGCTGAGTGGGTAACTTTGTTGAAGTAAGCCAACCTAGCTGTCTTCCAAGGACTTAGCTGATTTGAGTCAACTGTGTTAAAATATTTTAAAAGGACTAAATTCGAAAATGGGTAAGGTTTATTCAACCCCTCCTTCTAAACCTTACAACACACCCTTGGGACCTACACGGTCTATTTTGAAAATATGATCCCTCCGCCTCTCGCTGAAATTTTGCATTTTCAGCACTCCAAATCACCAAATTTGCGAGTAGGGATTTGAAGTAGCTGAATTGTTCTCTTCTTAGTACATTCATCTGAGTTGTCCATTCCCTAATCCTTAGAACTGTTCCTCTAATATCTCCAGATATCATGGCATCTTGATTGTTCACCATTGGTTTTGTGCAAAAAACCTTTTTCCATGTTTTCAATCTCCAAACATATATCCTTGAAGGCATTTTGGAAGTCTGCTCACGCCACACTTCATAAAATTGAATTCGACAAAGACTACTCTTATGTCATCCGAGCCTCGTAGTCTTCAGTTGGATCTCAATCGTGTACTTAGACTCTCTTCAGATTCGGTTTAAAGGGTACCTCAACTACGAATGGAAAGTAGTCTGAGAATAAGTCATCTGGAACAACGGGAACTTCTCCCACTTCTCCTTCGGGAGCCTTTACTTTGTTCTTAAGATTGGGTTTAGCTCTATGTGCCTGAGCTATTTTAGCAAAGATCATCGGCGATGCCGAATTGTGTTAGCTCTGCGAAGCCGATCGATCCTCATCTCTGTCTTAACAGTTTCATTAAGTCTCAGCTGGTGCTTTCTTTTGAGTTTGCATTGCCTCACCGCCTCAAAGAAGATCACGGGCTGGTGATGGCACCATTGAGGTGGACCATCAACCAATACAAATTTTGCTAAGCAGATTCTTGCGTGCCTTTTTCATTTCAAACCGCAACTTTCGCAATTTCTGGGTCCTTTATTGGTTTTTCTTTGGAAGCGGACTCAACTTCATCATTTGTGTCAAGAAATTCCACAGATACATTTTTCTTCAGGGTCATGCAGTGCACTGATTTCTTCCATTTCGATTGACGGTTGAGGAGTGGCATTTCTCCTTTTTTCTTCAGCAGCCTTTATCAAGGAAGTCTCGACTCCAGCGTTCTACGCTCTCTTTGCGCACTTTGCATTAGAGTCTTGGACATTGGCATTCTTCGAGGTATCAACATCTTGGATTGCATTTTCGGAACACCAATCTCAACTGTCATGGTCTCCTGTCCATCCTTTGCCTCAATTGCGGCAAAGACGCCTTCATTGGCCTTTCAAATAGCTTGGAATTTCAGTTGAGATAGTCTGAACCATTTGAACCTCATCAATCCCACTTTGTTGTTCTGGTTTAGTCTCCCATCGCCTCCTATCTTAAAGTTTGTTAGGTCTACCACAACCTCCTCCAACCTAGTTGTGGTGTGTGCAGTTTACCCCTCAGCTGGCGCACCAGCTGAATCACGATCTATGGGGTCACTGGACACAAGAGACTCGGTTGTTGTTCCCTTAGAGTGTTCAGTCGAATGGGTAGTTATCTCAACAACTATCTTAGGGGTTGGCTCAGTTAAGTTGCCCTCTACTTCTCCTTTCTTAGCGTCATGCCATTATCCCTAGTAAGTCCCTCGGAGCGTGCTGGTGAGGTTGAAGCATTAATGGTCATCACCATCTCTAGAATATCAGGGGTAGAAGAGATTTGCATGGATGATGACTCTCCAGGGCCCCTTTGCACAGATTAATCATGCAACTCCTTAGACTCCTTCAAGGCTTGCTTGAGCTTCCATCTCAATCGAATCACTGGCCTCCAGCTCTTCTACATCACTGTCACTGCTGGTGGCTGGCTGTAAGGCATTTCAGGAATATTAGTGAAAGGACAAGAGTGAGGTTTCTTGGACTCCTCAATCGCCTTGGTCTTCTCGATTGCATTCATCTTCTCCTCATCTTTCTTCTCATAAAGGATGGTTGTGTAGAACTCTTCATCAAGAGCAGAGCGAATACCAACCTTTCCTAAAAATTCCATAAGGTATTCTTCGTCCTCAATAAACTCAGAGCTTTAGAACTAAAACTTGTCCAAACTCAGCTTCTAGGCTCTCCAAGTCCATAGCCTTTCTTGTATGTCTGGGTAAGGAGGAGATAGAAATATAAGATCATCATCCTCATTGTGCTGCAAAAGGCTCTTCAGCAGCCTTGCTTTCCTCAGCTACTATGGCATCCGTCTGAGGGGATCGTACATCTAACTCTTCATTTTCTTTATCAGTTGTGTCTGGTCCGGATTCCTCAGTTGTTGGCCTGTGATTTGTCTCTAGATGTGGCCGAGCAAAGAAGTGATTCATGCTCGTGACCATCACATCACAACCTTCCTTCGGACTCGTTGTTCACCAACAATGCCTCTTCAATCTCAACTTCGTAGTTGTTAGGACTCTGTGGGCTTAGCAGTTAAGTCAAACTGTTTCACCAGTCTTCTTCTGGTCTTTCATTTAAGAGGAACATCAGGTTCCATTTGTTCTTGTTCCACAACTGTAAAAGATGTCTCTCATTGCTTCAACTTCTCAGCAAACTGCTTGCGGTGAGGCGCAACTAACCTTTTTTTTCTTACGACTGGAGAGGGAGCAGGGGTAGGGCTTTCTTGGCTGCGAGGGCAGGTGCAGCTTTAGGGGAGGGGGCATTTGCAGAACAGTTGTGTCCACCAGGATATGTTCAGTTGATTTACCATCACTTGTTGCAGATCTCTTGGCATGAGCTTTCTTCTGGGCACCAAACAAGTTCGCCTTAAACATTTTCTTATTTGCATGAAAGGTCTTCCCATTGCGGAGAGGGACACCTTTATTCTCCATCAAGTGGTCTAAGATCGGGCCATAGCGAGCTTCCAAATCTTCCATCTTTGCCGACAGACATGTTCATCACATTCTGGCATAGCTTGCCAAAAATGAACTTGGGCCAGCTGACTAGCTGCTCCTCCATAATCGCCGCCATAACAATCAGCTTGGTCTGGGATGGCTGATTGAACGACCCAAACTTCATATCAACGCATTTCGCCACCACATTCATCAATTTTTGGTAGTCTTCCTTAATCAAGTTCTTCAAAGCTGAGAAATTTTGTTTTCCAGCAGCCTCAGGCTTGGCTATTTCCTTCCAAGCCACAGGAAGGTTGATGCCTTCGCAGTTATCTCCTTCTGCCTACTGGTTGGAAGATAACAGTATTCAGCTAAGTCAACAGTAGTAAGCTTAAATTCCTTGTTGTTGACTGATGAGCGAATCTCATCGTGGTGAACCTGAGCATTCACGTAATGCATAGCTACCTCCAAGAGGTAAGTGTGAGAAAACTCCATGGATTGAAATTTCTTGAGACCTAGCTTGTCAAGGTTTTCAGTGATCTTCTTGGCCAAAACCTTGTCCATGCCCTGCTTGACAAGGCCTTCAAAATCTACGGTTGCACCGGTGTGGATCTTCTCAGCGAGCTTAGCATATTCATATGATGGTGCCATTTCAGTCTTGAACTTGAGATTCGTACGAAGATAAAACTAGGGTTTGAACTTTGTTTTGCAGAGAGAAAATTAAGTATTCTTCAAGAGCAAGAGTGTAAGTGAGGAGAGAGAAAATTGAATTGCTCTTTGTATGGGACATGGAAGGACGGTTTTTTAGAAATCAAAATGGTAAAAACTGATCAACGGTTGAGATCACATTTTGAAAACTTCATTAGTTTTCCCACATTAAATGCATCAACATTTATATCCAATCATGGGCAAACTGTCGCAGGCTTTTGTCTAACATCACTTATTACGCTGACGTCAAGCCTAAAAATATTCCCGCTCGCAGAAAATGATTATGTTTTGTCACTTAGCTCATAAATGACTCAACTATCTTCATTTGTGACTTGACTTTGCTTCTCTCTCGACTGAATAACCACTCAGTTGTGCAGCTAACTCGATACAGCCGACTAGCCATCTTAGATGTTTCACTAGGCTGTTAAGTGAAATTCTTCTAAATTCCATTTCTCTTTTCTACAACCTGTTTGAATGAGTCTTCTGAGCTTTCTAACTAAGCTCAATCAATCCAAGCTAATATTTAGCTCTTCAAATCTTGATTCACATAATGGCTTTGTCAATATATCAGTTAACTGCTTATCAGTTGATATGTATTCCAGTGTGATGTCTTTTTTTTCAACATGATCTTTTATAAAATGGTATATGACATCAATGTGCTTGGTTCTTGAATGTAATATTGGATTTTGAGTAATTGCAGAGGCACTTGTGTTATCACACATTATTGGAATCTCTCTTTCTTCAATATCATAATCTCTCAGTTGATGCCTCATCCATAGCACTTGGGCACAACCGCTGCCTGCAGCAATGTACTCTGCTTCAACTGTGGATGTAGCTATTGAATTTTATTTCTTACTGAACCAAGAAACCAACCTATTTCCAAGCAATTGACAGGTACCTGATATACTTTTCATGTCAACTCTACATCCAGCATAGTCTGAGTCTGAGTAGCCAAGTAACTTGAATCCTCCTTCTTTTGGATACCATAAGCCAACTTCCTGGCATCCCTTCAAATACCTTAGGATACTCTTGGTTGCAGTCATATGACTTTGTTTTGGAGCAGATTGAAATCTAGCACATACACTTACATCAAAGGTGATGTCTGGCCTACTTGTTAAATAGAGCAATGGTCCAATGAGGGCTCTATATCTTGTTTGTTCAACAACTTTGCCTTCTGCATCCATATTTATCTTGACTGATGTATTCATAGGAATCTTCACAGATGACTTCTCTTCCATACCAAATTTCTTTATCAAATCTCTGGTACACTTGGTTTCACTTATGAAGGTTCTATCCTTCATTTGCTTGACTTAAAAACCTAGGAAGAAAGTCAGCTATCCTATCATATTCACCTCAAATTTTCCTTGCATGATATTTGAGAATTTGTCAGACAGCTCTTTGTTTCTGGATCCAAAGACGATGTCATCCACATATATTTGAATAAGCAATATACTCTCCCTATCTTGAATTCTGAAGAGTGTCATATCAGCCTTGCATTTGGTGAATTCATTGTCAATGAGAAACTGAGACAATGTGTAATACCAGGCTCTTGGTGCTTGTTTCAAACCATATAATGCCTTCTTGAGCTTGTAGACTTTATCTCCAATAGTTTTCTGCTCAAAACCTGGAGGTTGCTCCACATAGACTTCTTATTCCAAAAGTCCATTCAAAAATGCACTCTTCACATCCATTTGATAGATAGTGAAGTTCTTATGTGCAGCATAAGCAAGAAACATCCTAATTGCCTCCAATCTGGCAACATGTACAAAGGTTTCATCAAAATCTTATACCTTCTTCTTGGCAATACCCTTTGGCAACCAATCTTGCTTTGTTTCTCACTACAGATCCCTCTTCATTCATATTGTTTCTGAATACCCATTTAGTACCAATAACATTTTGGTGGGTAGGCCTTTGAACTAATTCTCATACTTTGTTTTTCTCAAACTGATTCAGCACCTCCTGCATAGCTAGAATCCAATGTGTGTCATTCAATGCTTGTAACATATCTTTAGGCTCGATTTGAGAAATGAAACAAGTGAACACAGCTTCTTGTTGAGTCTTGAATCTTGTTCTAACTCCTCTTACATTTCCAATGACTAACTCAGGTGGATGGTCTCTCAGCCATCTCACATCTGGTTGGAGTAAGTTTGTTGGATTGGTTCTTCTTTCAGCTAAGTTGCTTTGAATATCTTCTTCTTGATCATTTTCATTCAGCTGCAAACCTTCCAGCTGTCTCTGAGATTCAACTAACTCATCCTCATCAAGATCGAGTCTTCTGAGATTTGCTTCTGCATAAGGACTCTTCTGGATAGTTGGCTAATTCATCTTCTCAGCTAACTCATCAATGTATTCTTCATTCACTTTAGGTTCATCAAAAACCACATTGATAAACTCTTTTGTTACCATTGTCCTTTTGTTCAGCACTCTGAAAGCTTTAATCTCAACTTAATATCCCAAAAAGATACCTTCATCAGCATTAGCATAAAATGCTTTCAAATTGTCCTTGCCATTATTGTGAATGAAACACTTGCTTCCAAAGATCAAATATCACACATTATCTTCCTTCTCGTCCAAATTTCATAGGAGGTTTTGGACAACTACCTATTAATCATACACCTATTCTGAGTGTAACAAGCAGTGTTAATGGCTTCATCCCAAAATCTCTTAGGCAATGCAGCTTCAGCTAACATGGTCATCAGCTTCCTTAAAGGTTTTGTTTCTTTCTTCAGTCATTCCATTCTGATGTGGAGTTCTTGCAGCTGATAACTCATGAGCAATACCATTTTCCATGCAATAATGAGTTATAATCCCTTTGACAAACTCAGTTGCTCTGTCGGACCTTATCTTGATAATAGTTTGACCCTTCTCATTTTGAACTCTCTTCATCAACTGTGGAAGCTTTTGCAAAGTTTCCTTTTTCTGACACATAAAAGTACATGTATCTTGGATAATCATCCACCATCACTAAGGTGTATTTCTTTCCACTTATGTTAGTTGGTTCAACTGGTCCAAATAGGTCCATGTGCAATAAATGCAAGATCCTTGTTGAAGAAGGACTTGGCTTATCCTTGAAAGATGTTTTGATTTGTTTTCCTTTCTGATATGCATCACAAATACTTTCCTTCTTTTAAATTGAGTCTGCCAATCCTTCAACTAGATGACTCCTTGCAATCTTATTGGTTGTCTTGAAATTCAGGTGACTCAACTTCTTGTGCCATAGCCAGCTTGATTACGCTTTTTTGCTAATGAGACATGTACTTGGTGTAGCAAAGGCAAAGAATCCACTCTATACATGTTCTTTTTCTCATTCCCCGAGAGCACAACTTCAATTGATTCAGCATCCTTGATCTCGCAAACACCCATGTTGAATACAATATTGTAGCCTTTATCACAGAGTTGGTTGATACTCAACAGATTGAAATTTTTCCCTTCAACATAAGCAAAATCTATGATTTCTAATCCATTCTTCTTGACGGATCCAATATCTTTGATTTCCTCTGGAGCTTCATTTCCTCCAAATATAACTTTGGCTCCTCTTGACTCTTTGAAGTTTGATAGATTCTTTTTATTCCCTGTCATGTGTCTAGAACAAACACTATCCATGTACCAGGTTCCTTGGCACTCTGTTGTTCCCTAAACCTGCAATCAAGGAAATCAAGTTTTAGGTACCTAAATATGTCTGGGTCCTGAGGGGTTAGCACTATAAGGTGATCCAACCAATATATTGCCAAATGATCTGACTCTAAGAGGTTGTCATCTATCAGTTCCATAATCATAATGAATCTTAGCAAATTGCTTTGGAGCTTTAGGAACATACAACTGTCTCTTTTGTCTGTATGCTTGTGTATGTGCTTGTGCATTCGATTTTCTTGGATAATATGGAAACTTTTGTGCGTGATAGGCATTGTCCTTGGGTGCATATGTGTGATGATTCTTTTGCTTTGGGAATGACCTACAATGAGTCTGAGGTCTCTGCCACTTGAGCTTGTATCACATAGGACTTGGCTGATATTTCATTTGATGATTCCAATCGATCCGTGTCGTAATTTCTACCATTCCTTCATATGGTTTCTTTTAGTGAAACCTCCGAGGCCTTTGGTCGATTCGCTTGAATTTCACATAATATTTCCTGTTTGGAGTCCGTTGTTGAGCTTTTCTAAATTTAGTTCCATCGCCTCTCTCAACAAACTCAGTTGGCCTCTTGCATTTACCTTTATAACCTAGGCCAACATGTGAGTGTTTGTGATTGTGTGTGGGTAGAACATCTAGTGATTCTAGCTTGAGGATCCTTTTCCAACACCACTCTTGGAGTTTGTACATTGACAAAGGAAACTACTGTATCTCCAATCTCTTTTTGTATCATCATCAATTCATCCAATATTTTAGATGACTTGTTGAGTGATGCAATCACATTTTTCAGTTCTTTTTCCCTCTACATTGACCTTAGCTATCTCAGCCTTCAAATCTTTATTCTAATCAACTATGTGACTAAGAGTAATTAGCTCTACTGTGAGTTTTGGCACTTGAGTTAGATGTTTTCCTCATTTAACAGTGTGTGTGAAGATTTTATGTGCTCAAAATCTTTCATCATTTTTCTTATTGAATCATAAATATCAGTGAGTGATGAAGTTTGTGTATCATGATCACTATCATCAGGATTTGAGCTAGATGAGTTAGAATTTATCTCATCTTCCTGTTCCTTATCCATGAGACATATCAATGCCTCTTCTTTTGTATCTGAGGAGTAGTAAGCTTCACTGATGTCTGATTCATCAGTCTCCTTACACTTGATTGTATCTGTGTGAGTAGCCACCATGTCTTTCTTTCTTTCCTATTCATTTCCATGAAGACTTTCCTATTCTCTTTATTCATGTATTTGTTGACTGGTGGATATGGGCAGTCAACTGCAAAGTGATCTGGCTGTCTGTAATCCCAGCACAGATCTTCAGCTTTCTTGTTCTCAACTCTTTTGGGGGTTCTTTCATCCTTTCCTTTAGAGTTATATTATTTTATAATTTAAATGGATATAATATTTTGGGGGGAGGGGAGTGCTAAACGAATCCGTGTTAATTATATGATTTTGGATACAAGTTATTTCATTTAATTTAGTACTAGTCTAATATTTGGCCCATCTAAATATTTTTCAGCATTTTTGGAAATTAATACTAAAGCCCACATCATAATCCTAACATTTTGCAGCATCTCTTTTGACCCAACCAAGCCCAATCCTAAACACAAGCCCACCCATTTGTCAACCGCTTTAAACACCCCAAAACCTTAACTCTCATTTCAATTTCAAATTTTGACACACACTAACACATACTCAAGGGTGTAGCCCTCTCTCTCCCTTCCCTTTTTCTGTCGAGCGGTGCCGCCGCCCACCGCCAGCCATCGACAACCTCCCACCACCGGCCACCAGTGGGTTTATATTTATATATATATATATATTGTTTTTGTTTTCTTTTCTTTTTCCCTTTCTCTTCTTCTCTCTCCCTCTTTGCCAAAGACTACCCTCGCGCATGCCCGCCCCCGCCGGGCAAATTGACCTCTTTTTTTTTTTTTTTTTTTTTTTGCTTTTCTTCTTTTCTTCTCACTCTCTCCCTCCTCTTCTTCTCTATCTTTTTTTTTTTTTTCGCCACCACTATCCCCTCCTTCTCAATTTTTCCAATCACCGTATATCACCACCGTCCGCTGCCACTCCCATCGGGAACCACCGGACAAGCTTTTTGGGTGCTCTTGATGATCCTACTTCTAACGGACCTAAGCTAAAAGTGGGTGAAAATTTAAGATTTCTTTTTTTTTTCAAGTGGGTAAAATAATTTTAAGAAATTTGAAAAAATAACAATAATGGCATATACATGAATTTGCCATTCTTGTTATTTATTTATTTGAGATGTATGCTTTTCTTATTGTTCATTCATTTGATTAGTTGTATGAGGAATTAGATTTAAAAAAATTTAAATTCGGAATACATCAGAATATGAATAAGGATTAGTGTTTTGAAATTGACTCCACTTGTTTTGATATTAGACTAACTTAATTTTAGATTAATCATAAATTGAGTACCATAAGAACTAAATTTACAAGTTTCGTTATTGTTTCTCAATTTCAAAAATCTACCTTTGGCACTACAAGAAAAAACAAAATTAGCTACAGAAATTTCCGTTATTATAAGCAAAAGTTTTGTCACTAATAGGCAATATCAACGGATTAGTGATGGAAAAAGGTCCTAGTTAAAACGCTGGTTGCTAAGCAAAATATTATTTTCCTTTTTTTTGGTTATATGAAGCTTGTAAGCACCTGTAATAAGCAAAATGTACTATATAAATCTAAACCAAACACAAAATAATGCAAAAATCCAACATAATCATAACATAGTATAGTTTTGAAAAGCATACTAGTACGACGTAAAATCTGTAATTAAGCCAATGCATAAGGTATGAATACAACGTCAAATCTAACAGTTTGCCCTAATGGCAACATCATCGGGCAAGTAGCGGCCGCACAAAAAGGAGGCACATGTCTGTGTGGTGCACTGCTAATATCGGCGATACCGATCCGGAGACGTGCCTCCATACGGGTCTCCACACGAACCTCCATATCCCGATATCTCTCGCTTCAAACCGCCGATGTAGCTCCGACACATGTCTCTTTATGACATGGGATCTACGCGTAATGTGGTCGATGGGCGAGCCGAAGGGATGAAAGAAGTTGCCTTGGTCCCGAGGCCATAGATCCGCTACTTCTTGCCTCCCCAACTACCTCCACGTACAATTGGGACACGCCCACCGGTGGGAGATCACTCGACTCAATCAAGCTGCGTGCGTAGCAAAGAACTACACGTGTCCGGACCTCGCCCCGTAAGAAAATGAATTTATTCAATATTTTTTGTAATAATATAGAAATTAAAACAGATACGGTTAGACCAACTTTTAGCCATTACACCATAGTTATCTTTTTCTTAAAAAGTGATGATCAATCAGAATCAAGGAGACTTTTCCCAACTTCAATTGATATTTCAGGTGAACCTTTTCTTTTCCAAATTAGAACTTCATACTCAAAACTCAATTCTTGGCTTGAAAAGCAATAATTACATTAAAACTCAATTCTTGGCTTGAAAAGCAATAATTACATTAAAACTCAAAACTCAAATCTTTTCCAAATTACCTGAAATGTCAAAAGTAGTGAGTTGCAAAAGTTGTCCAATTTATGGCAATATTTTTCATTCCTATGACAAAATAACAAAATTGCTTAATTACATAATACCAAACTCTAGCCAGCTCACTTAGGCTATTTCAGCCAAGTATAAGGGGATCTTCCCTATTTCAGTAATTTACTTTCAAAATCATCATGCAAGTCAGTCATGTAAAAGAAAAAGAACTTAGGCTTAAGACACTTTCACTAATTTAATGCATGCAAAGTTTGATTCAGATAACTAAAGTAAACATATCTTTTTTAGAAATCACCATAAATTCGAGGTGATGCAAAGACAAAAGAAGAAGTAGTTAACAAAAATGCGCTGACAAGAATGTAGAATTTAGTCATTTACTCTTAGAATCTATATTCGACTTAAAAGAACCAAAAATTAGTGTATTACTAACAAAAGAAGACCAATAAATAACCCCAAATATCATAAGTATTCATAACAACAGAGATAGAACAGCATTAAAGAAGACAAATCACTAGCAACAAATGAAAATGAGATTCTAATTCTCAATTTAGAACAACAAACAGATTTCCATATAAGAAACCAATATTAAGCAAGTATATGCACTAATATCTTGTGTATGAACTCAATAAAATAAGGGATAATTACAAAAACTATCCCTTAGGTTTAGTCTAATTACAATAAATATCAGTTATCTTCTTTCAAAATTACAAATATCTGTAAAGTAATACACTCAACCCCTTAATTAAAAAATTAATGATATTCTTTTGTAATTAAAATAAACTTAGGGGTAGTTTTTGTAATTAAAATACACCTTAGGTTACTTAATGCAGTAGTTCCTTAATTCTAAAGAAAATCATCAACTTAAAAAAATAACCAAGTTCCCATATCTGGAAAGGTGGAGAAAAAGATTATTGAGATCCAAAAGCATAAATCATATTCCTATGGTTAAACACTTAAACTAAAGCAATATCATGATTTATCTGCACCCCACTTTTAACAGACCTGTCATTTTATCATTTGGGTGGGTTAGTTATTCCATCACAGATATCCCTCCTAGCTAGTTCATGTTCTCTTTTGTCTTTATATACCCTAAATAGGAAGCAAGGTATAAAGATTAATCATTCTTACTCAATTATTGCCTTTTTCTGAAAAAATAACTCAAGAGACCACAAAAGTAGGATTTACCTGCTTTAACCATAGAGAGCATATCAAAAGAAGCTTCAAGATTTCAAATACTTTAGCAAATTTGTGAAAATCGTACATATAAATTTTTAATAGGTGTGAATAGTCTCTAGAGAGACAATACAAGTTGAATTAATTCAAATACCAACCATTATAACAAACAGTATTCTCATTTATTTCAGAAGAGAATGACATATGAAAAAGGGATGCTAACAAAAACTCTAAATACAGAAAAGAATGGACAAAAGATACCAAAATGCACATAAATCCACACTATATTAGTTAGTTCTAACTAACTAATTTACACTCATTAGTACATTTCATTGTATGAAGATATAAAAGACTCACTCATCTCCATCAAACCTGCAGAAAGAAGAGACAAGAGTCAAGAGGGGGACAATTGTTAGGTAAATACAAACCTCAATGCGGTATTTATAATTTTGCCCTAGTCCATCATATGCTTAACTTTCTAGATTGTCCGCGTTAATTATAGCAAGCTTAACTAAAAACACACACATTACGAACTTTTAACAAATTGATCTGTTAGATTATCACTTCTGTATATTTGCCCCACATTGGGAAGAAAAGGAATGAAAAGAAGAAAAAAGGAAGAAAGAGCTTTATCAGTTATTTATCCTGCACATTGGGAAAAAATATTTTCTATTGTAATTTTTTCTGTTATTTATCCAGCAATCTATTTATAGAAGAAAGAGCCTTAGGTTTGGTTTAATAACAGAAAAACTCTATTATAGAACAAAAATGTTTCACTTGAGCATCTATTTATCCAGCAAAACTGAAATTTCTTAATTCCACCAATACCTCAAATTGATCATCAACAATGGAAAATACCCAAAGCATCTAGTAAAAATTGACGCTGCAGCATGGTAACAGCAAAAGAGCCACAACCATCACAAATTTATGAAGTCAAACATACAAAAAGGTGGAGGATTAAAACACTTCTAATATATTTTGCGACATGGAGGTGCAGCCAAAGGAAAAATCCAAAGTTTATCGTCACTTACTCACCAAGGTACCACTTAACAGCAACTAACTCAAATTGCTCTACGACTTAACTTATAATTAAGAATTAGAACCATAGTAGCATTAAGACAGTGGCAAGTTCCATATCTAAACGAAGTTCATCTGAGATTTCATTATTATCTCTGATAGTAACCCTAAAGCAATCGCAGTTTGCAACATACACCAAAAGAAGTAGAAGAAGAAGCAGCAGCACTGACATATCAAAGTAGTTTAGAAAATATATTGATGAGTCACTTATTTCTCATGTGCGTCTCAATAATCTCTGCCATAAAGAACACATTAAAAACCCACTTTGTTGATCGATTTACCTTGATATCAGACCGAAGACATGAAGTAACTTACCACATTTGATAGGGAATCAAAGAACATTTACAATCCTCCAATATAAAACTTCTCAATTTGGAAGAAATGAGGATGCAACTACGCACTCCATCCCCCATCCCCAGGGTGACCAACAAAACAAGGTCGATACTTAAAGCAGAAACAATGTTCAGCAAATAAAGAAATTCAAGAGTGTTATGTGACAACATCGATACAAATTGCCTCAAGACAGCAGAAATCACATTTCAAATCGCAGACAATCAAAATACAGTAAAGCAAACAACAACACATTTAGGTACACAATGCTACTAGTCATTACATATTTACTCACCGCTAAAAGGCACTGATGTTTTGTCTTTTACTGGCAGCTTCAGAATTTTATAATGTGGGATTATGGAATGGCTTTAGCAAGTTGAAATAATTCAGTATCTTTAGTTGCATTTAGACTTCATCCATAGAATGAAATTGAAGCCCATCAAATTCATGCAAAAAAACAACTTAAAAAATAAAATTTTAGGACATACAATTCATTATTCATCTAAACAAGCATAATAGACCATCCAAATGAAGCCTACTGCCTTGCATGCAATAAGTGGCATGTTCTGTCAGGAATCACTGAAATAGCAAACTTCTTTTTATAATTCATTGAGCCACTGACTGTATCATCCTCCACTCCACTTCATGATCTTACAACTATAATCCTTCAAGCAAGCAAAAAATTTAAAAGCCAAACCCCAAGAAAGTTTCTACCCAATCAAATCTCACAAACAACAACACATAAAAGAATGCACAAGGTTAGACATGCAACTCCATAAACCACAAGCATTCACTGATAATCATCACATCAGAGTTAAGGGAGGTATTGTAGAGACTAGAGTTAATCTAATACATAAAACTGTACAAAATTATTGTATACTTCCCTTTGAGGGGGAAAAAACCAAAAAACAAAATGAGCTACTTTGGAGACCCGCACCTGCATCCTCTGATTAAAAACTTCTAGAGAATCAGCTTAAGGTCATTTTAGAAACAAAAATTGAGCAGTCAGTCCTAAAAGAACACAGAGAACATGCTGAATAAAAAAACAATTTCAAGGAGTGTAGAAATGGTATACAATATTATGGAGATAGAACCATTTAATATCACAAAATTTGAATACGCAGTGTAATTTCAAATCTTGTGGTCGTTTCATATAGCTAGCAATGGTATATTTTTGTTTTGTTCACAATACACATGACTATTCACACTTGCTTTAGGAGAGAAATCATACAAAATACACAAATTAAATTTATGGAAAAAATACACATGGATTGTAACCCTAGCAGCAAATACACAAATTAAATACATTAAAAAAGGAAATCTGAATAGATCTAACCTTATCAATGGATACGTGAGGGAGAGAGAGAACAACAGTAGTAGCAACAGAAGCTAAGTCTTTTGTGCAAATAGGGCAAAAATCATAAATCAGCCATTGAAAGTTTGAGAAGAAAGTGTTGATGCAGAAGTTGACGAAAGTGCAATAACATTAACAGTAGCTAACTATTGTTAAAGAAGCAGTCAATTAATAGAACTCAAAAGTTGGTTTGAACAAAACCTTCATAGTCCAGTCTCAATCACTGATATTGTACTTCTATAAAGTTAAAATCACCATATATCTCATGTTTTTTGTAAAAACTAACAAGATAACTAAATGAAATTAACACAGAAAAAAATTTAGGGCTCACAAGTATCAGCGGTGGAGACCGAGCGGGACAAGAGCTCACGACAACGGTGAACGATAGGCCTGAGAATGGTGATGATTTGAGAATCGCGCCTAAGAATCGCGTGGCAAGCGAACGGGGCTCGACTCAACTCTAACCCAACTTCAAATACCACACTATAACACCAAATATGCAAAAAAACATCTCCAACCAAACTCTAAACACTACACCAAATTTGGTGTAGTGAATAGTATTACACCAAATTTGGTGTAACACTATTCATTTACACCAAATTTGGTGTAATACAATATCCCCATTTGCCCTACAATTCTCTTCTATTTCAAATTTAAATTCATATTATATTCTTATTTTATATATAATTAATTTATATAATATGGTTCTAATAATTAATTAATATTTTTTATAAATAATAATAATTAACAAACCATTATAATTTAAACTAAAGAGTGATAATATTAATTGTAATATTTATTTTTTAATATAATTAATTAATTTAATATTAATTAAATATATGTTTTTAGTTAATTACATTAATAGTAATAAACTATAAGTAAATAAAATAATTGTATAAATACATAAATTTGCTTACTATAAAATGAAAAAGAAAGAATAAAATATTCATTTGGTGTGAGATTTGGTGTAATGGGTTAGAGGTGGTTTTGACAAAATTACACTAAAACACCAAATTTGGTGTAGTTTTTATACCAAATTTGGTGTTATGGGTTGGAGATGGTCTGAGAACAGAGAAAAGGAGAGCGGATAGAGAGAGAGAGAGGGGAGAGAGAGAGAGAGAGAGAGAGGGAGAAAAGAGAAAGGACGTGTGCCGCGTAGGGATGACAATGGGCCAGGGCGGGTCGGGTCGGCCAGGACCCAAGCCCGTCCCGTGCCTAGAACGGGGCGGGTCGACCCGCCACCGGTCGCGAGGCGGGGCAGGTCGCCCCGTTCTGCCCCATTTTAAATTAAATTAAATTAAAAAATTAAAAAATATATATATTTATAAAATATTATTTACAAAATTTATTATTATCAATTTATAAATATTAAATATAATATAAGAGTACATAAAAATTATATTATAATATATATTATATATGCAAAATATATACTAAAACATATTTTTAAACTAAAAATTCTATGCGGGGCGGGGCGGGTACCCGCGGGACGGAAGTGAGACCCATATCCTCCCCGCCCGCGCCCGCCCCGGTCACGGGATAGGGTGGTGGGTACCCGCGGGTCGAATCGGGTCAAAATTGTCATCCCTAGCCGCGTGAAATTAAATGGGAGGAAAAAAGAGTGGGAAATTGGGAAAATATGGTGGTGACGGACAACTCGTCACTATTTAGTGACGGAAATTAATTTCCATCTCTAAACTTGAGATTTAGTGACGGACATAAAAAATCATCTCTAGTTAGGAACGGATTATTCCGTAGTCAAATTTTATTTACAAACCGTCTTTAAACCATTGCTAATCCAACGCAAGGGTATGGACTAAAATTTCGCGCTAATTTTCCCTACTAATTAGCAACACATGTTTTCCTTGCAAAAATCATTTGTAATCAGCTACTATTTCGTCTCTAATTTCATAGTAATTTTAAAATTTTATTTTAGTATGTAATCATTCAAAAATCTGTTTTTTATTCTAGCGATGGTGGTTTCACGCTAATTGTAGTCACTATTTTACAATTTTCTTGTAGTGTGGATAATTTGTGGTGTTCATTAAATGACTAATTTAGAGTTAATAAAAGAATATTGTATCTAATTGGTCTACTAATATTGGGTGTTTTCCTGAAATCCAAAATTTTAGGGGTTAAATTGAAAATTTTCAAAAATTGTTGTGCTATTTTGGAATTCTTGAAACTTATTAGGGTCAGGTTAGATAGTTTCCTAAGGTTTTTGGTGAAGTTTACAATTTTTTTTAAGGAATTATTATAGGGTTAATTGATAAAAGTAAAAGTTTTGTTGGAAGAATAGATTTTTCTTGAGAACTGCTATTCAAATTTAGTTAGACTTGTAAATGATAAAACTTGATAAATATGATCTAAAGAACCAAATCGTAATGTTGTGTTATTTTTTTCTTGGACAAAAACGAAAGGAATGGATATTAAGAGTTGGTCTGAATATTTTTTTTAGATTATTGAATTCCAATAAGAATCTTAGACTTGTAGTGACAAAATGCAAAATTTTAAAACATAGGGACTAAAATCCTTATTTACTCTATTTTAGACATCACGAAGAGTGGATGGGATCTTCTATTCCATAACCGTGTTTCATCTCATATTCCAACCGTGTGGATGATTGACACGTGTTATACACTTATCATGTTAATTTTCAAGCATAAATCAAGCAGAAATTGTAGGGTTCTAAAATGGTAAGTGTAATACACGTGTCAATCATCCATACGGTTGGAATACGAGATGAAACACGCGATTATGGAATAGAAGATCCCATCCGAACTATGAGGGTCTTGTATTTATCGTGAAATCATAGGCTAATCTTACCGAGCTAATAAGAACTCACGCAAACTAGCAGGGAACAAGAACTCAAGAACTTATCACATGCGAGATAAGTGAGTTCTATTAGTAAACGTTAAGATTGAAAATTTATATTCTTGTATTTTCATGCATGTGTGCAAGTATTTTATTTACTCTATACCCGTTTCATTTGCAACTAATGATGGTATCATTTTCTTGTCTTGAGGTTCATTAATATTTTATCGTTATCGTTTGTTGTTATCTTTATGACCCATTTTCCATTTCCCCGAGTCTTGTGATGAAACCGTTTGGCATGTGATGTTCGGGAAATTAATCGAACAGGAGGAATAAGGTGCATGGGAGGCTTCGGTCTAGTCCGTGGGAGAATGCAATAGGATTTTGTATTTGATCAACATCGACCATGTGTTTATTTTATATATCCCGTTGGTTTTTAAAATGGGGCATAGAACCATGTCCATTTTAAATTTGGTTTGAATCTCGTAAATTGTTTTACCATATTTGTACTAATCATGTATTTGATGCAGTAACCTAAACATCGTGAGGTTAGTAGAATTTATGTTTCGTTTCAATACCGTTGCAATATTATTTCCGTATAATTTGCATGTTTGTGATATTGCCTACTTTTCTAGTGGTATTTACTTGGTATATTTTGCAATTAACATTAGTCTTATCAATTCTGCATTCATTTGCACGCATGAAAACCGTTTTATTTACTAAGTAATTAACTCAAAGAATTTCTTTCAAGTTTTCATTAATTACTCTTGCATTCCCATTCCCCTATCCACTTAGCTTGTTTAGCTCATCCCACATTTTTCTAAAAAAATTCAGAGATCGATGAACTTGAGTTCGGACACCAATACAAGAGTAACGTAGAATTTGAATCGTGTTGTGTCATTTCTCTGATTTTTTTTTCTCTAAGTATTTTAAAGCGTAATTGTACTAATTTTGGTTACTATTTTGATGTATTATTTGTTATTATTAAGTTTTATAAGTTAAGACTTCGTTGTAATATTTATAATATACTTAGTTTATGTGATTGGGTTTACTCAGTAATTTTTGGTTGACTTAGATCTTGTCGTATTATAAGTTTAAAATTATCGTACCTTTGGACAATTACACTGTGGGAGTTTAAATATTTAGGGTCCGTTATTCATTAATAAAGATCTTTGTGATTATTTTGGTCTATTGAATTTGGGGCTACGGTTATGGTATCAGAGCTTAGGTGTAAAAGGAACTACACCTTAGCTAATCTAGGAGAAGATTCTCTACCTGTGGATTAGATTATAACTAGTGGGTGATCTTAAAACTCGAGTTAAGTTTAAATGGAAATAATTAAGTTACTTGGATTAATTCAATGATTAAGGTTTGATTATTGAATAGAATGTGAATTACTTGGGTTTGAATTGGATAAATAATGGATTATTTGTTTTTGTAGGAAATAAATGAGGGTGCTAGCCGTCGATGGATCTGTATGTTTATCATTTGGGTTTCTAGTATCGATGTTTGTTATAGGTTGAAAACTTAAGCATGGATCTTACATATAATCAATCTATATGGCAGTTAGATGTAAATCTTGGTAGACATTACCTCTTGTTGGGATCGTGAAATTTTCTTTTCTTGTCAAGTTTTGTTACTTTTCTATCATTATTAGTTTACAGATTGAGATCTGAGATGCCTAGGTTATAAGTTTTATAAATAGTTAATAACTATTGGGATATACCTAAACGTAGGGCTGATCAACAAAAACCGAAAACCGCTAAAACCGACCGAATCAAACCGCACCACACCGCAATTGCTTATTTATCGGAAAAACTGCGATTAATATTTTTAATCAAGACTGCACCGCAAAAGATGGTGCAATTACAATTTCAAGCCTCAAACCGCACCGACCGCACCGCAAGTAGAATACTACATATATGTATAAATATTCGATATATATTTTTACATTTCTCTCAATCTATAGTATATTTGTGTATAATTATGAATTGTCATATTTATTTATTTCCATTGGTTTATTGTGGGTATATTAGTCCATTTACTTAATAATTTAATACATCAAAGCCTTCATTTCCTGTTATGGATGTAAATTGTATAATGAGATTTATTTTGGAAAATTTGTGACATGAAGATTGAAATATTCAAGTTATGGGAGAGTTTGCAAAAACTTATGCTTTTAGAAAAAAATGATTTATTGTAGCAAAAGTAAGAGTAGTTGAGAATCAGAAGTTGATAGAGTTTGAAAATAAAATCAAAAGTTGAGAATCATAAGTTGAGTTAAGTGAAAAAGTTGTAGAGGTGCTTATTTGTTTATAAAAATCAAACTATGAGTAGAAGCACAAATCTAAAGCACCCCTCTCCATTCTTTTAGATTATGATTAAATGAAGCAGAAGTTGACACTTGCAAACACTAAAAAGTGATTTTTTAAGCATAAATATAAAAAACACTTTTTTTAGTGATTGCAAACACTCCCTATATTTATTACATTCAACTATTATATGTTATTGAAGTTGTTATAATATTCAATTTAGACAACAACATATCATTAACTTTTAAGTTATCGAATTGATAAGTTTTTTTTACTCATTTTGATTGTTCCGTATAATATTCACGTACAATACATTAAAACCGCAAAATCGCCCGAAACCATTGAAAACGCATGTTTGTATTATTCTAAAAAACCGCGACTTAAAATCAAACTCTTTGCCAAATCGCACTTAGCAATTCGGTTTGAAAATATTAAAAAAACCGCCCAAACCGCACCGTGATCACCCCTACCTAAAAGTGGATGCATCACTTAAATGTTTTTGGTTTGGATCCCGATCATTATTTAAGGAATACTAATTTGAGATAATGTTTTTATAGAGATTCGTAGAGTGGTGCGGGGTATATCGTTTTGATTGATCACCTTGATGTTATCTTGATAAAAATGTCATTTGTAATTTAGGAGTGACATGAGAAATGGATTTAAAGAGCGATAGGAAATAATTTCTCAAGAAAAAGAGACATCGACCATAGTAAGGTGATCTCTTCACGGTTGCTATTAACTTCTAGTTCATAACTAGATTATTACTATTTAATTTTTGTTTTGTGATAAAATGGAACCTTACCTCACGACGGATAATGGGATTAGGTAATTCGTAGGCAAATCATATTATGTTGATGTGTGCATAATAACACCGTGATTACCGATCTATATAAAAACTTGTCTTTTGGGTATAGTAATTGAATACCGCTTTGTGGATTGTTGATGGATGACTATGGATATTATCTACATACAATGGAAAGATGTTGTAAGCTCTCTTTTGCGAGAACTATTTGATAGATTCCATTATGTTTCAATTATTTTGAGTATTTGAAGGTTTAGATTTATTGTTGGTATTTGGGTTGAGCGATTATCTTGAAATATAATTTTGGTCATTATAGTATGATTGAAGTAGTCATTCTAAGTTTGACATTTAAATAAATTATAAATAGAGTGATGAATTGAAGGGTAGATGTTACAATGAATTATTGGATAAATGTCTACATAAAGGTTTAGTTTAGTCATTTGGATGATGTGTATTATAAAGTCAATTAGTGTAACGGGTGATTTTCATGGATATGCATTTTAGTAGGTTGAGTATTTTCCATAGTTCTATATAAAGAACTTATTTGATAGGGACTATTTAGATTAGTTTAACAAGGAGTATAGGATGAAGTAACATATTTTGTGAAGAGGTTTGGTGATTTAGAATAAAGATCGCATAGATGTTTGAGTTTGGGTATAACAACGAAGATAAAGTTATGATTCATCAAATTGGGTGATTGTAGATATTAAGCTACATCGAGAATCAAAACAAACCCAAGATATCATCATTTGCCTGTGGATTGGATCACCACTATTTGATGATATGAATTTAGAGTTGAGTT
Source organism: Rehmannia glutinosa (assembly GCA_016081115.2). Classification (NCBI taxonomy): domain Eukaryota; kingdom Viridiplantae; phylum Streptophyta; class Magnoliopsida; order Lamiales; family Orobanchaceae; genus Rehmannia; species Rehmannia glutinosa. The sequence continues at coordinate 38,312,589 of CM071924.1, forward strand.
TTATTTTTGATACTTGATTGATTTAGACTTAATTATTAATTTCTTATAGATTAGATCATAATTAGGGTTGAGTTGACGATTAGATTTGATTATCAAGTGTAATTGGAATTACTTGTCTTTAGATCGGATTTTAATGGGTCTCATAGAACTCATAGGTCCCTAGTGGTAAACTGTCAATTTTTTAGACTAATGGTGGAATCTAGAATTTATCTTTTGGGACTTTAACATCTATATCGTTTATATGTTGAGATACTAGGTATGATACGATATATATATATATATATATATCCAACCCTTATGGCAAATTGAAATTAAACTTGAAAAAGAAGAAAATAACGACTTGGGACTTTAAGCTTGAAATTGTTAGATCTATAATTTTCTTATGATGAAAAGAAATTTAGGGGACCCAATTCTTTAAAGGATGATAGTATGTGATGCCCCATATTTAATAAACCTAGAATTTTATTTGAGATAATTAATATATTATGTTTCTAATAATTTATGTCTTTGAATTAGTAATATTTTTTAAGTTAAATTACTTTTAGTATGTATTTAATATTACGATTCATTATAGCGAACTAATTTTTCGTATTATATTGGGATTAATATTAGATTTTTCTATTTTATTTTAGTTAATTGTTTGTCATATACATTTTTGTTTGCTTGTTGAAATTGAAATTTTGTTACCAATTTATATTACTTAATTAAGTATTTATTACTAAAATTATCAATTGTTAAGATTAGGGTTATATTATTTTGTAATTTAAATGGATATAATTGTTTTTTTTTTTTTTTGGGGGGGGGGGGCTAAATGAAGCACTATTAATTATATGATTTTGGATACAAGTTATTTCATTTAATTTAGCACTAGTCTAATACTTTGGCCTATCTAAATATTTTTCAGAATTTTTAGAAATTAATACTAAAGCCCACATCCTAATCCTAACATTTTTGGGGAAATTACACAGAATACACTGATTTTTGTACCATTACCACACAATACGCTCCAATTACTCTTGTGCCTATTTTTTTACTTTTGTACCTAAATTTGTTTTTTTTACGCTCCTTGCTATTTTTGGATTATTATTTTTTGTTTTTTTTTGTTCCTGCATTGTTTTATATGTTATATAAGTTGTTTCGAGCTTGTTTAAATTTGTTTCTTTATTGTTTCTATGTTGTTTTTTTGTTGTTTCGATGTTTCAAAACAACTTTAACTTATTTTGTATGTTGTTTTTTATTCATATATTATTTTGTACATTGTTTTTATTGTTTCGGTGTTATTCTATAATATTTTTAATGTTGTTCTAATAATATTTTTTTGTTGTTTTCATATAGTATTCAATGTGTAAATACAATTTTTACCTATTTTTTAAGCTCTTTTTATTCATGTTGTGTTTTAAATATTTTTTACGTTGTTGTTTCCATACCCTTTTTAATGTTGTTCTGATATTTCTTTGTTGTTTCAATGAAGTTTTCGATATTTAAATACAATTTTTTACCTATTTTTATTAAAAAAAACATGTTAGAAACAATGTTGAAACACAGAAACATGTTTGAAACATGTTAGAAATAATGTTGAAACAAAGAAACATGTTTGAAACATGTTAGAAATAATGTTGAAACAAAGTGTAAAATTTCTGGGAATTTTTGGTGGAGCGTATTGTTGTGTAAAACAAGAGCGGGAGCGTAAATTTAGGTAAAATTGCACCGAGAAGCGTAAATTTAGGTAAAATTGCAAGGGGAAGCGTAAAAGGCCGACATTGACTTTTTTTTAATAAATTGGGGAGTATCTTGGTTGGAGGAATGGGTAAATTTTAAAGAAATCGACAGATACTGAGGTTCGAACCTGGTTGACACCCATATAAAGGTTGGTGATACCACTTGAGCTACAAGGTAGTGGTCGATCGACATTAACTTTAAAAAGGTGGGTATTTCGTTAATTGCCCAACATTTTTCAAAGATCTCTTTTGACCCAAGCCCAATCCTAAACACAAGCCCATCCATTTGCTAACCTTTTAAATATTCCAAAACTCTAACTCTCATTTAATTTTTAGATTTTCACACACACTAACACACACTCAAGGGTGCAACCCTCTCTCCCCTTTCCCTTTTTCTATCAGGCATTGATTTCATTTCACCGAAAATCTTTATATTTATATTTATTTTTTTTGTTTTGTTTTTTCCTTCTCTTTTCTCTCTCCCTCTTTGTCGACACCACCACCCTCACGCGCCTGCAGACGCTCACCGCTTCGTAAGCCTCTCAGTTTTATTATTATTTTTTTCTTTTTTTCTTCCCACTCTCCCTCCCCCTCTTCTCTCTCTCGATTTTTTCTTCACCCACCACCTGTCACCTCCTTCTCAATTTTCAGCCACCGTACATCACCACCGTCATTTCACGCCACCACCATCGGGGAACCACCGGACAAGCTTCCTAGGTGATCTTGATGATTCTACTTCAAACGGACCTAAGCTAAAAGTGGGTGAAGATTTAAGATTTCTTTTTTTTTCAAATGCTTGAGAATAATTTTATGAAATTTGAAAGAATAACAATGAAAATGAAGTTTTTTTTGGCATATGCATGAATCTGTCATTCTTGTTATTTATTTATTTGAGATGTATGATTTTTTTATTGTTCATTCATTTGATTAGTAGTGTGTGGAATTACATTAAAAAAATTGAAATTCAAAATACATCAGAATATGAATAAGGATTAGTGTTTTGAAATTGATTCCACTCATTTTGATATTAGACTAGCTTAATTTTAGATTTATCATAAATTGAGTACTATAAGAACTAAATTTACAAGTTTTGTTAGTGTCTGTCAATTTCAAAAATCTACCTTTCGATAATATGTGGTGTTCATTAAATGAATAATTTAGAGTTAATAAAATAAGATTGTATCTAATTGGTCTACTAATAATATTAGGGTGTTTTCATGCAATCCAAAATTCTAGGGTCAAATTGCAAATTTTCAAAAATTATTGTGCTATTTTAGAATTCCTGTAACTTATTTAGGTCAGATTAGATAGTTTTCTATGGTTTTCAGTGAAGTTTACAAATTGTTTTAAGGAATTATTATGGGGTTAATTGATAAAAATAAAATTTTTGTTGGAAGAATAGATATTTCTTGAGAATTGCTATTGAGAATTAGTTAGACTTGTAAATGATAAAACTTGATAAATATGATCTAAAGAACCAAATTGCAATGTTGCGTTATTTTTTTCTTGGACAAAAACGAAAAGAATGGATATTAAGAGCTGGTTTGAATATTTTTTTTTAGACTAAAGAATTCGAATAAGAATCTTAGACTTGTAGTGACGAAATGCAAATTTCTAAAGCCTTCGGACCAAAATTCTTATTTACTCTATTTTAGACATCACTAAGAGAGTCTAGTATTTATTGTGAAATCATGGGCTAATCTTACAGAGCTAATAAGAACGCACGCAAACCAGTAGGCAACAATAACTCAAGAACTTATCACTTGTAGATAAGTGAATTCTATTAGTAAACGTTAAGATTGAAAATTTATATTTTTGTATTGTCATGTCATGTGTGCGAGTATTTTATTTACTCTATACCCATTTCATTTGCAATTAATGATGGTATTATTTTCTTGTCTTGAAATTCATTAATATTTTATTGTTATCGTTTGTTATTTTCGCTTATGACTTTGCTTTCCCGTTTTCACGAAGTCTTGTGATGAACCCATTTGGCATGTGTGGTTTAAACAATCAATCGAACAGCTCGTTGATACTTCTTTCGACTACACATGTGCCTATTCCCATTTGTCCGCCGGCCGGAGAGACGGCGGAAGAACTTTGGTATATTTTGAATATGACATACTCGGGTATAAACCCACAACTAACGAGTCGTCGAGCCACTCGGAGGAATAAGGTGCATGGGAGGCTTCACTGGTGTGTGGGAGAACGCACAGGATTCGGTGTTTGATCAACATCGACCAACTGTTTATTTTGTGTATCCAGTTGGTTTTTAAAAAGGGGCATAGAACTATGTCCATTTTAAATTCGTTTTTGAATCTCGTAAATTGTTTTACCGTATTTGTGCTAATCATGTATTTGATGCAAGAATTAAACATCGCGGAGGTTAATACAATTTATGTTCCATTTCAATACCGTTGCAATATTATTTCCATATCGCTTGCTTATTCATGATATTGTCTACGTTGTAGCGGTATCTACTTGGTATGTTTTGCAATTAACATTAGTATTGTCAATTCGCATTCATTTGCACGTATGAAAACCGTTTTCTTGTAATTAGCTCAAAGAATTTCTTTCAAGTTTTCATTAATAATTCTTGCATTCTCATTCCCTACCCACATTTCGAGCTCGTTTAGCTCAACCTATGTTTTTTCCTAAAAATTCAAGATGGACGATTACTTGAGTCCGTACACCAATACAAGAGTAGCAAAGAATTCAATCGTGTTGTGTCATTTCTCTGATTTTTGCCCTAAGTATTTTAAAGCATAACTGTACTAATTTTGGTTACTATTTTTCGATGTATTATTTGTTATTATTAAGTTTTATAAGTCAAGACTCCCATTGTAATATTTGTAATATACTTAATTTTTGTGATTGGGTTTACTCTGTAATTTTTTGGTAGACTTAGATCTTGTAGTATTATAAGTTTAAAATTATCGTATCTTTGACAATTACACTAAGAGAGTTTAAGTTAGTAAATATTTGAGGACTGTTATTCATTAATCAAGATCTTTGTGATTATTTTGGTTTATTGAATTTGGGGCATTACACACCAGCCACCAGAGTAGCTGTCTTGGGCACAACTATCTCATCTGAGAATAACTCTTGGTTGGAGATCTTTGTTAGGTCCATTAAATGCATGAGGGTCGTCATCTTTATTTCCCACTCAGTTGGGAGAGATCTGAGAATCTTCATACACATTTCCTTCTGTTTATATTCTTTACCAAGAGCTGATAGCTCATTTGTAATCTTTGTTAATCTAGTATCCAGTTGATCCAATAATTCACCAGCTATCATCTTGAAGTTTTCGAACTTCTGCACTGCGATTGTCAATTTGTCCAGTTTTATTTGCTCTGAGCCTTCGCAAATCAGAGTCAGCTTTTCCTATATTTCCTTAGCAGTTTTGCAAGATTTAACCTTGTTAAACATTGTTTTATTAAGAGTTTTATACAAAATATCATTGGCCACATTGTCCAATTATATCTTTTTATGTCTTCATTGGTCCATTCGCTTAGACTTCTCCACCACAACAAGTCTTTCAAAGACCATCCTCGCCCAACTCTTACAATTGTATTCACCTTGGTGATTTTAATGGGTCCATCCTCGATGACAAAACACACTTCATCATGCAAAGCCGGAGAGATGTGCCCGCATGCAAATTTTCCGGTCATCAAACTCTTCGACATTAAACATGGAATGCGAGATAGATTTTCTTCCATGATAGTAACTTTTTGAAAGAAAATTTGAAAAACTTTTAAGTTGTTGATCTTTTGAAAAGATTGAGATACGATTCAAGAACTGCGAAGGTTCTTTGAACCAACCACTACGATACCACTTATAGGTCCCAAGGATATCGGTTAAGTCTAAAAGGGATGAGGGGTTGAATAAACTTAACTAATTTTTCGATTTCAAATTAAATCGAGTTTATACAAGTAAACAACTTAGTCTCTCTTGGGGAGATTTGGGTCAAACCTCGAACAGAGAGTTAACCACTCAACCGACTCAAGAGTGTTGTTAATGGAGTAACTCACCGATCAAGTGAGCTTTTTAGAAAATCAGTTTACTTGATTTTTACAGAAGAAGTCTTACACCCTTTTTAGAATATGGTTTCCAATACTTTTTTAGATTAAGTTATTATCATTGAGTTAGCAAATATATATCGCCAGTGAATAAATATGTAAAATAAATGTTGAAAGTAAATGACATGATAATTTTTAGAGTGGTTTGAAGATGGGTAATTCTCTACTCCACTCTTCTCCAACTCCCGGAGGTAATCCACTAATGCAACAACTCGTTACAAAAGGATAATACAGTCCAACAAAGCCTTGATCACACGGTTGGCTTCACTCTTGAGACTCGCCTTGTTGGAAAGGCGTTGCCTCACAACTTGACTTCTTCAAACTTTCGACTTGATCACACAACCCTCTCGTTGGATTCAAATTAGGCTCTAACTTGAACCATACCACACGCCCTTCACCACGTGAAAGTCACGGATCACTTGTTCTTGAAAAACAAGATTTTCTCTTCAACAAAGTTAATTTTTCTTCGCTTAATTTGTTGTGCAACTTTTTGATGTTGACCCAACCTTAACATTTATGCTCAGTAGGTTTTTGAATCGAACCAGGTTCGAGCAAACATCCCATTGGTTCCCAGCTACTTGTACTCTTTTAGCAAGACAGCTTTTAATGTTGCAGGTATGTCCCTTACCATTCCGGTTCGTCTTTAACTTTTCTTTGTAACAGACTTTTTTAGCTTTCGCCGAGTACTTCTTGAGCTACTTTACCCATTTATTGAGTCTTCTCCTTGATTCTTGGATGACTCAGCTTTAAGTCTACTGAAAGACACAACTTCTTAACTTGACTGAGGGTCTTCTTCGATACTCACTGCGACATAGCTGAATCTTCTCTGCATTTCTTTAGTCAGACTTCTACATCTTCAACTCAGTTGCTTAATGAATCACCTAGTTCTATCTATTACAAAGTTGGAATAAAATAGAAAATAGGTGTCAACTTTCTAATCTAAGTTTTCTATGCATCATCAAAATCTATACAAATAAATTTCCTAACACCCCATCTCCTCGAGAGGGCGCCACCTCCACCACAACCATGAGGCACCGCCCCTCATCCTGGGCTCCGCCTTTCCGAAAAGGCTAGCTTTGATGCAAGAAGACATTTAGGCCCTACTCAAAGAAGTTGCTCAAGCATCTTCGAGAAATCATGTCTTGTGGAAGCCGGGAAACCCGCTCAAGCTCTTGCGCAGTTATTGAAGACCTCACTTTGGTAAATAAGATAAAAGAAACGAAGAACTTGGAGAAATAAAGGAGATCAAAGACGCTCCCATTGGAAGAGAAGCGGGAATGGAGCCTAACATTCCCAAGTCCACACTCACAAGCCCGAAGGAGAAGAGTCATAGGTGGTACACATTAACCAAACCAACTCGCGGGCCATCGTTGTAGGGAAGAAGTTCGGGCCCCTACCACCCTAGCAAGCCATTGCCCTTGGGCATCAAGATCTCCAGTTCTCCCGGAGTATGATGAGATCGAGGTCCCCTGTGCACTTAGACAAACTTTAGCGAAGGTGGATCTCTATGACATGACGGATGTTCCCTATTGTAACGCATTCGAACAACTCGACCAAGCCGCTTAACTTGGTTTGATCGGCTCCCGGTTGGATCAATTCATGGGATGGACAAGCTCACTACCGCTTTTCACAACAATTATCCATCCTAAGAAAGTATCCATAGACCATGGCTCATATTTTTCAAGTACAACAGAGGAATGAGAGTTACCGCAAGACTTCATGAAGTGATTCATGGAATCCACCGATACCAAAACTAGAACATCGCAAGAAAGCGGTACTCATCAAGAAGCCACAAGGATAGCCCTCCTTCCTCGGGGCGCCATTCAACAACTCGGGAAGCTCAAGGGGCGCCTTACCCGAATGAAGGGTGCTCCTTCCCGCTTCAAGGGGGCTCTTCGCTCGGCTGAGGGGAGCCCTTCCTCAGCTTCTCCTCCCGAAGGGCTCCACCACGTAATAAGTCCACTGGACTAGAAGCTCTCCACCAATGAAGCTACCCGAAATGCTTTAAGACATAATCTGCTCCTCGAGCGCCCAAGACATCCCCGAGCCGCACCAGCCATCAAGACCCTCGTAATGGCACCTACCGAGCAGCCGCAGTGGCAACAACATGAAGAATGACCTCACTCAACTAAAATGATAGAGAGGAACAACAAACCGAAAACAAACCGCTTAATCAAGAAACCAAGACATTGATGGAGAACAAGCAAAACTTGAAGTCCAAAGAAAGATATTCACAAACTTCCTCGGCGCTCAGGCCGAGGAGTCAAGAACCATCTGAGAATAGTCAAGCTACCTCTAGAACAAACAACCTCTTAAAGAAAAGCGTAACTCCCTGCATTTAATTGTTGATTAACCATCCTCCAACTAAAAATAATATCAAGAAAGACTCGCATATTGTGGGAGTCATTAACATCTTTTCTCGGGAACTAAAATAGAGACCATGGAGTACACTTCCAACATACTACGAGGAGTGCAACGGCCAACATGAGCACCATTCCCAGCAGAGAACACCGAACTTCAACAAAGAGAAGAAGGTGCCCACAACATTTGGAACACAAGACTCGGGAAGACCAAGTTTGAACCAACCAAGGGATCTCACACCCGTGATTTGGTCAAGATCGAGTTCTTAACAATCACAAAAGTCGAAGCCACTCACGAAGACCCACACAGAGCAAAGACGCTACCCGGATTTGGGCAATTTAATCGGGCTACCCACGGGAGTTGCATAAAAACACTAAAGAAATCTTGAGGAGAAAGCTCACCCAAATCATTATTTAAAAAGCTCCACACGACCACAAATTGCGCACTAAAGGAAGAATATTCATATGATTAGAATCATCAGCATAACTTCTAGAGGCCCTAAAGAGAAAGGCGAGTTTACTGAATGCACACGTTGATCCACCCACGGGCGAGATCAACCTTCCACTCACATAAGAGATGGACGCCCATACCGTATCACGAAGACGAGTCCAAGTAGCACAACCATTGAAGATAACATGATTGCTTGGGAACGTTATGTTGCCACATTGAAGATGAGCAAGCTCCCCAACCTGACAAATGAGAGTGCCACACCATGTTAGATTTGCGGATCTCGCTAGCTTTTCAGAATACAAGTTGTCCTCGCTCTCCAAAGAATTCTCATTGCTTGTGTGCGATTAATTGCCAAATATGGTCATGGTCATGACCGGTTGGGAGCTTTCCTCAAGAAACCCCATCAGCTAAGACCACGGATGGGAAGGGCTCTCACGGGGTCCTCATAAATAACCTCCCCGGCTAAGACCTTCGTGGAAAGACCTCACCGGCTAAGACCAGTGGGAATAACATTTTCGCCTAAGACCCGGAGGGCAAGACCTCACCCGACTAAGACCTCAAGTGGGAAGACTTTTATTGTATTGATTCTTTGTCATTTTGATTTGATAAGTATGTTGGATCTCATGAGAGTTCATCTTCCTAATTCTTCCTTTGTTGTAATATTTTGTTTGTTGATTAATTCATAGTCAGGAATATTTGGCATTTGCAATGAATTTGGATTTCTATTTGTTTGTTGTCTTATATTAAGTGATTAAATTATTTTGAATATTTATAGCTTTTTAATTATTTCCGTAAAATATTGTGTTGTGATCATTGTAAAAGACAATGGTCTTGCCAATAGACAATGAAGTTTAACAATTGTATTTGATGGTATTAGACAAATGTGTTTCCCATAAATTGTTTTTCCTCGCCGAGATTGTGCAACAAAAATAAGGCAAAAATGCTAACACATGTGGGGAAGGGATCAATACAATATCAAAGCGATAAATGAAACAAAAATTTGGGGAAAGTTCCGGAAGGGTGCCCTCTCCAAGCTCTAAAAGGACACCCATTGGGCTCCGGAAGGGGGCCCCCTTTGAACACCGGAAGGGCGTCCTCGAGCTCCCGAAGGTGGTGCCTCGCTGGGACACGTAACGACATCCCTTAACATCAAACCCAAGTTTCTCCGCCATTCTCGGGAGAAATTAAGGCTTCCTTTTTGTCTTTTTTCGCTTTTCGAATGATCCATTTCTAAACAAAATATAAACAAGTCTTCAACAACAAGAAGTCGCAAGCAAAATCACAAGTGAAACATGGAAAAAAAAGTAAATATGCATAAGGGAGAATACCGTCCAAAGGTAGCAAAAAAAAAAAAATTAATAGAGCATAATCCGCCCCTCAGGGCAAAGAAATATCTCAAGCAAAAATAGAAAGCAAAAATATCCAAGTACATGGCAAGACCGGACAGGTGGGTCTGAAAATAAGGACCATCTTGGCCGAATAAACTATCACTACTCGCATACGGGGGCTCCATCCTTCTCTCAAAGATGGGCTTCGCCAATATCCTCTCCATCACCGACGCTTGTCCCGACGACTCCTCAAGAAAATCCTGCAAGTCTCAACTCTCAAGGACCACTTACTATCGAGAATATGTTGCCCTCCAAAAGACTAAGTCCCACATGGACTCATTATATGCAATAAACTCCACCATGAGCTCTCGCCTCGGGGATCTCTCCCAGGTCAAGAAACCGCTCCTATTAAAGAGACATCACCTTCTTCAAGAGATCAACTCCTACACAAATTACACATTCGCAAGACACTCAACTTCTCCCACCTCCAGTGAGATCGTTAATTAGATCAAGACATAGCCATAGAGCCAACATACGGAACAATGATGGGAGCCCCAACCGCTTCTTCAATCTACAAAGACACTACAAAAAAACTTTGTTTTGACATCCATGCAGAGGCCTATATCGATATTTGGGCCGAGGGGCCTCATTCGGACTATCCCCTCCGGACTCCTCGCTTGAAACCTTATCACTTGGGCACGAATTTGATCAATCCTGAGCTAGAGGGGGAACATCAAAGTCCATGGACAAATGTGGAAATGGAATAACCGAACTAAAGACCGAATGGTTGGTGGCATCCTAGCCCCCTGAGCAGAATGAAAAAGGACCGGAGTCCAAAATTTGGCTCGAAATATGTGGAAACTCTAGAAAGATGGAGAAAATCGCAAGGAAGAAGGACCACGGGGCTTGGGCCACCCTGCAGGTGCGCCATCCCCGCAAGGAGAGCGCACAGGGCATCCTTGCCCACTTGGGAGGTGCCCTAGAGCAATCTATCTCAAGTCTCGGGCTCTCGCCTCAACTCTCCTCACTCGATGTACTCCACTCCCGCGTCTACGCACGGGTTCTCAGGCACTCTCCTCAAATTTCAAGAAAATTTCACTAATTGTTCTACCAAGCAAGTGAAGTGGAAGACATGGTCAAAGCCAGGCTCCCTGAAAGGCTGAAAGGGGAGTCCTCGTAAATTTCCAAGGAACACCAAGACAAGCCAAATACAGTATCAGTTTAGCTCATGTACTGCTCCATTCCTCCGCAGCACCAGAGCTGGGGGGTTTATGTTGGGGGCAAAATGATATTTAATAATTAAATATATAATTTGATTTATATATTGATTTAATATTAATTCCCCAAAGGGCTACTAATGAAATAACCCAACCCAAGTAGTCCGGGACTGGTCCATAAGTCAATTTCTCCTACGCGGCCTACGAGGACTTCTATTCAGGTAAAAAAAGGTCATTCCTCTTTATTTTTAAGTTATCTAACTCATAATTATCCATGTGCATTTAATTCAAGATTCGACATCGCTTATGCTCTCTCAATCACCATGCCGACTTGAGCGTCTGAGGGGCCTCCTTCTAAGCAACCCCTGTGTGACCCCCTAATGTTTGCTTGTGTGCAGCAAGTTTGCATAGAGAAGACTTCTAGCTTTGGAGAAGAATAACTAGAAGATTTGTCCTCGAAAGAAGAACTTATTCAAAAAGCCCAACTTGGAGTGATTTGCCCTAAAAAAGTAGCATCGTTGATGAATTTTTTCTAAAATACAAATTATTTATGCATGTTTCATGTTGTGTCTTCTTTTGTTTGGTCACTAGTCATTAATCCTTTTAATGATGAGATTCAATTATGTGACATCGAAGATCGGCTTGCTTTCACACTTGTAAGATCACTAATATCCATGGGTTTTTATTTTCCTATATGTAATGTGTTGTAGATTGTTGTCTTCTCTTATCTTCCCGAAGATTTACAATAATATTGTTACGATGAGTATCATTTTTCGAACGAAGGCTCAACAAGATAGAGATGAAGCCGAAATTCTTTTTCAGTGGTGGATCGATCCTAAAGATGGCAAAATTCATTTCCTAGTTGCTTCTTTTATTGTATTGATTCTTTGTCATTTTGATTTGATAAGTATGTCGATCTCATGTAATCAGAGAGTTCATCTTCCTAATTCTTCCTTTGTTGTAATATTTTGTTTTTTGATTAATTCATAGTCAGAATATTTGGCATTTGCAATGAATTCGATTTCTATTTGTTTGTTGTCTTATATTAAGTGATTAAATTATTTTGAATATTTATAGCTTTTTAATTATTTCCGCAAAATATTGTGTTGTGATCATTGTAAAAGACAATGGTCTTGCCAATAGACAATGAAGTTTAACAATTGTATTTGATGGTATTAGACAAATGTGTTTCACTATTGTCTTTGACTGTATTTAGACAACATGATCCATCATAGTCGCTTAGAGGAAAAAATTGTTGTAGATATCCGTGTTGTAGAAAAAGGACGTTAAAAGACATTGGTTTTTCATGTTATTTCATTACACAAAACACAATGTTTTGACACCGTTGTCTTTGACGATATTAGACAACAATTCTTGACCATTGCAAAACTATTATATTTTTGTAATTAGACAAATGTGTTTGCAATAGTGGGAATCCGTTGTCGTTAATTACAAAGACAACTGTGGAAAACCATTTTCTTTGTATGACCTCTTTTACAACGTTGCATCGAGAACAGCTTTTTTCTCTAAACGACAATGGTGGGTCACCGTTGTCTATTAGTATTTTTCTTGTAGTGTTAGTTCTTTCATAATAGCAGTTGTAGATCCAAGGTGTTCTTTTGTGTTGGTTACTACTTCACCGCCAAAAGTGAGTTCGATGTAATATGATTAATTATAATAGGCGGCTGAGAGAGATCTTGAAACCATGATGGGTAGCTTCTAACTCGCTCAAAACAACAGAGCAAGGTTTGTTGATGGTTTTATGGAAACCCAATGTATCGCCCTTATGGTTTCTCACGACTTCATCCCACCGCAAAACCTACTTGAGCTAAAAATTAATGGCAACATCAACATCAAGGGGTTGATGGTTAACTTGGGGGCAATGAAGTTGTCGTGAGACAGGGGAGCAATCTGGCCCCCCTATTTTTATATTTTTCATTAAATTTTATTAAAAATAAGAAAAATTAAAATTTTGAATTATTTTTTTTAAGTTTTCCAACCGCCCACTTATGTTTGTGTACAGGTACCTCCCTAACTTTGTGTGTCAAGCGAAAGTATTGGGCGTAATCCATTTTTTTGTGATTCTCATGAATGACAAACTCAAGGAGCACTTTTTGTTTGTGCTTGCGCTTTATGAAAATCTTCGAGAAATGTGTCACCCAATTCAATACTCAAATCACAAGAAGTTTCCCTTCCATGCAAAATGCGATTTCCCACACAGCCAAGATCGCATAGCCAATCTCTCAAATTAACTCCTTTGCTTAAGTTGATTAATCCGCCACAAGAGATATCAAGTGTGGAAGCATGGTTCGCTCTTTTCAAATACCCGCCATAAGAATAAAACGTTATATTTTCTTAAATTGTTTTCAAAAAACTTATACTAAATAGTTATTCATTTTAATAAGTTTCTAACTTATTTTATATAATACATAAAAATAACTTTGATACATAGTTTCTTATATATTATGTATTAATTTGAATTGAAATATACATATATATAGGATAACGCTATATAGAACCACCGCATTGGATAAGTCTCGAGGGGACGAATCTAAATCACGATTATGTTTTCAACGACTCCATATCTAAGAAAACCAACTAAATATTTGTTTCCTAATTAACATATAAAGGGGTAAATTAGTCCAAAATAATTTTATCATCACCACAATATTAGCGTCGCCTACATGATAAATAAGGATATGAAAATTGACCTAATGAAATCCAAACAGAATCAAAATCTCGGTAAAAAGGGGGAAAATATCAAGTCATCTCCAAGCCAAAAATAATCGTATCATCATCTCCTTCAACCATTTTGATGCGACATTTTTTTCCTGCTACAAGCCTACAAGTAAAACTAAAAATTCAAATTTTAAGAAAAATCATAAATCCAAAAAAATCGCAAATAAGCACGCCCAACTGTTGGGAAATTTATTGTTTAGATTTTGATGAATGCCATGTAAAACTTAAACTAGAAAGTTGGCACCCAATTTTTCTTGTAATTTGTATTGTAATAGATATGGGTCAGTATGAGCCGAGTCAAGTCCTATGCTCGATATACAAGAAGTCAATCAAGACTAGGATGAAGACTCCACGTGGAAGTTAATAAGTGTGGCAAGGAAGAAATGTCAAGAACTCGATCAAGGAGTATCACCGGTGAGATACAATCGTGTGAAGAGTCGGTCAAGTCATCTCAAGAAGCCAAGTTCAAGTTGAAGTGACAGATGAGTCTTTTAATCATCGAGTAGACTCAAGTCACCGGGGAAAAGGCAAATGCAAAGAAGAGTTAATCAAAAGAATCCGCTGCACGGAAGTCAAGAATATTACTTAATCAAGTAATATTTCCATGTTGCCATGTCTTAAAGTGCTCATCCCTAAGCTGCAAAATGAATAAACCAATGGGAAACACCGCACTCGTGTCGATTCTCAAAAGTCGAACATTCATTTAATACGAGGAAATATCAACATCAAAGAACTATAACAAGACAAGCCAACGAACATTTAGTGATTTTTGAAAATTAGCCTATCTCTTCAAAGGCAAATTTTTGAAAGTTCACTATAAAAGGCCGAGGAATCTCATTGAGAATGTAACCCGAACTACGAACAATCAAGCAATTATTCAAACAGAACTCGCAATATATTCTCAAATTATTCAAGCAAATCCCAAGCCTACATCTCAAGGAAATCGATCCAACACTAAGCTATGAAGGAAAGACAACTTCAAACCGTTGAAGAGGAAACTTTAGAAGAATCAAATGGGGTCTACATTCCAAGGAGGATTGTAGAAAGGTTCAAAGTCGAACCAGCCTCAAGTTATTGGAGGGCTTCATGATCAAATCCAAGAAGCTTGAGCAAGTAAGTCAAGTAAAAAAAGGCAAAGCCACCCTATGAAGAAGTCGAGTCGACGAGAAGCCGCTTGATTGTGACCAAGGCATCTTCAGATCGAGTCCCAAAGGAGCAAGTCACCGTGGTGATCAAGACTTGTATCGGATCGATAACCACTTTGTACTGATCTATACTTAGTGGATTACTCCCAGCGTTGGAGAAGAGATGAGTAGAAGAATTACCCCATCTTCGAACCTCTATAAAAAATTATTGTGTCATTTACATTTCAAAGATTTTATTTCTAAGCATATCACTTTATATCTCACGATAATTTGCTATCCAACCGATAATTAACAAAGTGCTAAAATCAAGTTGTTTAAAACAAAGTTAAACCAAATTCAAGGGTGTTAAGTCTTCCTATAAAATCTTATCACAACCAACTTAAGGTTTAGACTAAACAGCTGAGTGATTCTATCAACAGCTCATTTGAGTCTGTTGAGTGGCTAACTCTGCTGATTAACTAACTTAGTTGTCCCCCAAGGACTTAGTTGTGTATTTAACTCAGAATATTTTAAAAGGACTAAAATCAAAAATTGGTAAGGTTTATTCAACCCCCTTCTAAACCTTACTCTCACCCCTTGGGACCTACAAGTGGTATCAGAGCGGTTGGTTCATTGAGCCTTCCGCACTGGTTACTGAACTAGATCTCCAATCCTTCAAAGAAGTTTTAACACTTGCTTTTTCAAAAGCTATTTCTTTTCAACAAAGTTATTATCATGGAAGCAAATTTGACACGCATTCCTATGTTCACTATGGAGGAATTTGATGATTGGCAAATTCGTATGCAGGCTCATCTATCTGCTTTACATGATGAAATGTGGATAGTGATAGAGGATGGGCCACTACAAATACTGAAAGTGAACACAATTGTATAGAGAGCAGCCGCAGCTGAAGGTGAGGAAGTTGTCATGAGCAAGACCACTCTAGTTGAGAAACCAAGGATCGAATGGACAAACGAGGACATTTAAGAAGATACAACTTGGACAATGTGGCAAGGACATACTTTACAAAACCTCGACAAAGCAATGTTCAACAAAGTCAAATCTTGTGAAACTGCAAAACAAATCTGGGATAAATTAACTTTAATTTGTGAAGGATCTGAGCAAATTAAAGAAAACAAATTGTCCGTTGATGTACAAAAATTTGAAAATTTTAAAATGCTTGCAGGTGAAACCTTCGATCAGCTAGATGCTCGATTCATCAAATCACAAATGAATTATCAAGACTTTGGGAAAGAATATACGAGAAGGAAATGTGTATGGAGATTCTCGAGAAGCCTCCCAGCTGAATGGGAAATGATGGTCATGGCCCTGAGACATTCTATGAACCTCACAACAACATCCAATCATGAGCTATTCTCAGACCTCAAAGTCTACGAGTTTGAGCCGAGAAGAAAAGATCAAGAGGAGACAGCTTTGTACCCAAAACAACCGCACTTATAGTCAAGGATGGGAAGAGAGTCAAGTCAAGGAAGCCTTTGACCAGACGAAATTGCTTTTGATGGTTAAAAGATTCAACAATTTCTTCAACAAGAACTATAAAAGAAACAATGGTGAATCCTCCGAAGACATTGGCTCCCCCTCAAGTCAAGGGAAGATAGGCCACCCAAGAGAGTCGAGCATCAAAAGGTTGAATATCAAAGAATCGATAATCCAAGAACGGAAAGAGTCGACCAAAGAGCGAGAACCTATGTTGGAAATGTAGACAACCAGACACTTCGCTATTGATCGGTCCATATCCCGTAGTCAATAAATACAGAAAAAGAAGAGTCTTCGTGAGAAAGAAGACAGAAAAGAAAAAGGCCATGTTGGTCGCAGAGATCGCCGAGACAAGTTTAAGTTTAAAGAAGCAAAGAGACCGAGAGTAGTGAAGTCGACTACTCAAGTGATTCTCAAGAAGAAGCAATGATTTGTCTAATGGCTAAAGAACAAGATCAACCTTACCAAGAAGATGAGGTACACTCTAACTCATCTCACTCAGATTCTAGTGATAGTAATTGTGACACACACACTTCATCACCCACTGATCTTTATGATTCATTAGGCAAAATGATGAAAGACTTTGAGCACATTAAGTCCTCACACACACTATTAAATGAGGAAAACAGATACCTTAAAAGTTAAAACTCACAAATGACTGATTAAGGAGCCGAGTACTCTAAGTCACATACCGATGAGAACAAAGAGTCAAGGTCGCGAATGTTAAACTAATAGCAAGAGATAGTGCTATAAAAAAGAGGAAAATGATCTCAAAAATGTGATTGCATCATTCACAAAGGCATCTAAATCATTGGATGACCTTATTATGAGCCAAAAAGAGTGTGGAGATAAGACAGCATATGATTCAATTCCTTTGTGCACAAATCCAAACTCCTAGAGTGATCTTGGAAAAAGGATCTTCAAGTAATGAAGCATCTCAAAAACCCAAGACACCAAATGTTGCACCCACATTCACTCCAAAGCACAATCACAAACAAACCGGCCTTGGATATAAAGGAAAAAGGAAAATGCATTGAGTATGCCGAGAGGACAACTGAGAAGAAATCCACAGAGTTCCTCAACAAACTCCAAACATAAAGTACTCAGAAAGAACAAACAAAGCTACCAAAACCCCGTAAGTTTTATCAAAGAAACACATATGATGGGAATGGTAGAAATTACCTGCCAAGCCGATTAGAATAATGTGAAATATCAAAGCAAAGACCTATGGAATATGTCTAAATGGCAAAGGCCTGGAACTCAAGAAAGGCCATTCCAAAGGCAAAAGAGCTATCATCAAGACTCATATGCACCCAAGCACTACACTTAGAAATATCACAACTACCCCAAGAAGGCAATTGCTAAAAACACACACACAGCATACGACAAAAGAGACAGTCGTATGAAACTAAAGCCCTGCAATTTGCCAAAGTAAATTGTGATTATGGCACAAATAGATGGCAACCTCTTAGAGTCAAGTCATTTGGCTATAGGTTGGTTGGATCATCTTACAACACTAACCCTCAGACCTAGCACAAATATGGGTACCTAAAACTAATTTCCTTGATTGCGATTCAAGGAACAGCTAAGTGCCAAGGAACCTGGTACATGGATAGTGGATGTTCCGCATACATGACAGAAACAAGAAAAATCACAAAATTCAAGGAGATTAGAGGCGCGAAGGTCATATTTGGAGGAAATGAAGCTCCAAGGGAAATTAGAGGCACTGGATCCATCAAGAAGAATGGTTTAGAAATCACAGATGTTGCATACGTTGAAGGCCTCAACTTCAACCTGCTAAGCATCAACCAACTTTGTGACAAGGGCTATAATGTTCGATTCAATATGGGAGAGTGCCAAATTAAAGACATCGAATCAAATGAAGTAGTGTTGCAAGGATCCGCATAAAAGAACATGAATGTGGTAGATTGGTCTACTGCCACACCAAACACTTGTCTGTTAGCAAAGAGTACAGCTGAATCAAGTTGGTTGTGGCACAAGAAGCTAAGTCATCTGAACGTCAAGACAATCAACAAGCTTGCAAGGAGTCAACTTGTGAAAGGATTGCCAAACTTAGTGTACAAGAAGGAAAGTGTTTGTGATGCATGTCAGATGGGAAAACAGATCAAATCATCATTTAAAGAGAAGTCAAGTCCATCTTCAACAAGGATATTGCATCTGTTGCATATGGATCTATTTGGTCCAGTTGAGCCAGCTAGCATAAGTGGAAAGAAATACACCTTAGTGGTGGTGGATGATTATTCAAGATATACATGGACAATCTTCATGTGTAAAAAGAAGGAAACTTTGCAGAAGTTACCTCAGCTGATGAGAAGAGTTCAAAATGAGAAGAGTCAAACCATTATAAAGATAAGGTCTGATAGAGGAACTGAGTTTATCAATGGGATAATAACTCGATTGTGTTGAAAATGGTATTGCTCATGAATTATCTCATAGCCGAGGACTCCACAAAGAGAATGGGAGATAGAAGGAAATGTAACTCTCAAGGAAGTCGCAAGAACCATGTTAGTCAAGATGGATTGCCAAAGAGATTTTGGGTCAAGCCATCAATATCGCATGTTATACTCAAAATAGATGCATGATCAATAGACAAAATGAAAAAAGACTCCTATGAAATATGGAAAGGAGAAAGCCAAATGTTGCATATTTTAGAATATTTGGATGTAAATGCTTCATCCACAACAATGGCAAAGGATAATCTAAAGGCTTTTGATGCTAAAGTCGATGAAGGTATCTTTTAGGATACTCACCGAAAGTAAAGCCTCACAGAGGCCGAACAAGAGGACTATGGTCACAAGAGTCTATCCATGGTTTTTAATGAACCTAATGTAAATGGAGAAGACATTGAAGAGTTAAATATGTCGAATCACCAACTATGCAAAAAGAGTCCTTATGTTGAAGTCAAGTCGAGCAATTAATCAAGATGAAGATGAGATCGCTGAGTCTCAAAGACACCGAAAATTGCACTCGAATGAGAATGAAAGAGCTGCTCAAGAAAACACTACCGCAAGACGAATGAACTGGGGCTTGATTTACTCCAACCCGATGTGAGATGGCCGAGAGACCATCCACCGAGCTAGTCATTGGAGATGTAAGAGATGGGTAAGAACCAGATCCGTGAGCTCAATAAGAAGCAATTTTCACTTGTTTTATTTCCCAACAGAGCCAAAAGATGTGTCCCAAGCATTAGATGACACACATTGATTCAAGCCATGCAAGAAGAGCTAAATCAATTTGAAAGGAACAAAGTATGGGAATCGGTATGCAGACCAACCCATCAAAATGTTATTGGCACAAAATGGGTTTTCGTAAACAAGATGAATGAAGAAGGTTCTCGTGGGTAAGGAACAAAGCAAGATTGGTAGCCAAAGGGTATTGCCAAGAAGAGGGAATAGATTTTGATGAAACATTTGCTCCCGTTGCAAGATTAGAAGCAATAAGGATGTTTCTTGCCTATGTCGCACACAAGAACTTCATCGTATATCAAATGGATGTGAAAAGTGCATTTTTAAATGGATTGTTGGAAGAAGAAGTCTATGTTGAGCAACCTCCAGGCTTTGAGCGTAAGACTCTTGGAGACAAGGTGTACTAAGCTTTTAAGAAAGCTCTATATGATTGAAACAAGCACCTAGAGCATGGTATGATACATTATCTCAATTTTTGACAGATAATGGATTCACCAAAGGCAAAGTGATGTAACACTCTTTAATTCAAGATGGGAGAGTATATTGTTTGTTCAAATATATGTGGATGACATCATTTTTGGATCCACAAACAAGGAGTCTGGTGATAAATTATCAAACCTCATGCAAGGCAAATTTGAAATGAGCATGATGG
This sequence comes from Rehmannia glutinosa, assembly GCA_016081115.2. Classification (NCBI taxonomy): domain Eukaryota; kingdom Viridiplantae; phylum Streptophyta; class Magnoliopsida; order Lamiales; family Orobanchaceae; genus Rehmannia; species Rehmannia glutinosa. The sequence goes on from CM071924.1 coordinate 38,332,960, forward strand.
GAGAGCCGACATTCTTCTTAGACTTCAAGTTAAACACCAAGGATGGAACCTTTATAAGTCAAACAAAGTACACCAGAGACTTAATGAAGAAATTTGGTATGGAAGAGAAATCTTCCTCGTGAAAATACCAATGAACACATCACCAAGATGGACATGGATGCAGATGGCAAGCTTGTGGATCAAACAAGATACAGCACTTATCGATCATCGCTTTATCTAATGTGCCAGAAGGTGCCGTACATCACCTTTGGCAAAGAGGAGTGTGCAAGATTCCAATCGCCCAAAGGAAAGTCACATGACTGCAGTTTAAGAGAATCCTAAGATATTTGAAGGGATGCCAAGAAGTTGGCTTATGGTATCCAAAGGAAGGTGGATTCAAGCTAATTGGTTACTCCAGACCACTATGCCGAGTCGAGCCGACAGAAGAGTACTTCAGTACATGTCAAATGCTTGGAAAAGATTAGTTTCCCTGGTTTAGCAAGAAGCAAAACTCAATAGCCACATCCATACCGGTTGTAATACATAGTTGTGGGCACTGTTGTGACCAAGTCTTATGGATGACACAACAAATAGAGATTATGAAATTGAAGAAAAAGAGATTCCAATCATGTGTGATAACATGTGCTATTGCAATCACTCGTAACTCGCGGTTGCATTCAAGAACAGAAAGCACATTGATGTCGATATCATTTCATAAGAGATCATGTTGAAAAGAAAGACATCACTTTGAATACATCTCAACCGAGCAAATGAAGTTTAAATGGACATATTCACAAAGCCATTATGTGAATCAAGATTTGAAGAACTTAAGCATGAGCTAAGGTTAATTGAGCTGAGTTGACACTCATAAGACTCAATGAGAAGAGATGAAACAAGGAAAAGATGAAAACAGAGCAGATCTCATAAATCAGCCAAGTGAATCAACAGATCTAAAAAGTCACCAGATCAAGTTAATACGATGAGTCACTATACAAAAAGAGAGAAGAAGAGTTGAGTCATTTAAGAAGTAAGTTGAGTCATTTATGAGCTAAGTGACAAAAACGCAGTCATTTTTAATGAGCGGGAATGTTTTTAAGGATGAAGTCAACATAATAATGACGGTATAGTCAAAAGCTGCACAAAGCATATGATTGATATAAATGCCGCCGCATTAAATGCGGGCAATTAAATGATGACTGTGGGTGAATCAACCGCTGATCTTGATCAAAATTTCAAGAACCAAAACACGCCCTTTCAAAACCCATATATACTACCCTTTCTTTCAGCTTTTCTCTCACACCGAAAAACTGTTTCATCTTCAAAAACAAGAAACAAGTCTCTTTTTCTCTCGAAACCCTACCGTTTCTCAAAGCAAGTTCACAAGATTTAATCAGTAAAATTTCTCTAGAAATGGCACCAAAGACAGATTTCGATTAAGTTATCGAGCAAATCCACACAGATCAATGTGGATTTTGAAGGATGATAAAAAAGTGGTTCGGCGAAACCCTTGTAAAGAAGATAGTGGATAAAATCAAGAAATTCGGTTCAAACCATTCTCACGATGGAATTTCCGATGACATACGCTGAGGAGGTCGCCAGTTTTACGTCAACGCCGAGGTGCAGGTGACGGCGGATTAAGTCCTCCGTCCACCGCAAAGACATTCTAATTACCGCAGCGACCTTGTGAAGCACTATTTATTGCCGCCGAGGGCATGCCGGAGATATATGAAGCCGATGTCAACTTGGCCGCCGCATGGAAGGAAGCAAAACAAACTCGAATGTGTCATGGAAGTAGTCTCACACGCTGAGAAGAAACGTTGAAGGACGATTATCATAAATCGATGGATATTGTCGCAAAAGACATGAAGTTTGGAAGCTTCAATCACCGTCTAAGATTAAGCCGATCGCCATGGTCGCGATCATGCAAGAGAAGAAAGTTAATGGCCGAAGTTCGTATACAGTTGATCGCTTAACGCTGCGAATAAGTCCTTCAAGGAAGATGGATCCTTTGAGGATCACTCGACATGGCCTAGTTATTGGCCACTTGATGGAAGTGAAGGGCATTCCTTTGAAGATGGAAAGTCCTTCCATGTGAACAAAAAAGATGTTTAGGGCTAACCTCTTAGAGCCCAAAAGAGAGCCCATGCGAAGAGGGCGGACACAAGCGAGGAGAATCACCGACCCCGAGAGACAGCTTGTTGCCTCCTCCGAAGGAGAAAGTCGCCATGCATGTACCGCAAAGAAGATTGATGCCCCCGCAAAGAAAGACAAAAGAGTCACCGCCCACGCAAATGAGGCGGAGAAGGAATCCCAAATACCTTCTCCGACCATCAAAAATAAGAGGATCGCTTGCCAAGAAAGGCAGCTCCTACCAAAGAAAGATGCGTTGGCCCTCTGCCGCCAAAGAAGATGAGGAAGAAGATCCGAACCAGAACTTCCTCCCGTAAGGACAAAAAGAAGACAAAGAATTACTAAGCTTCCTGAGCTTGAGAAGACAAATTTAGTCCCCGCCACTCGCCTAGAAAAAGTCTCCGAGATCGCCAAGAAGTGTAGTCTCCGAAGTTGTTGATGAAACAGCCAAGTCTCATTGAGGCCGATCAACAGAGGCAAAAGAAGACCCAACTGGGATAGAACAATCGAGAAGAAGAGGCAAAGAGAGACAAAGAAAATCTCCCGATGAAAGAATGTGTCTCCATCGCCCCAATGTCGCCAAGGAGCCGAGCAAAAAGAGTATGTTGCCTTCCATTCCCGAAAAAGGAAGGGCAAGAAGAAGAGGATGAAGATGATGATGTGATGGTGGTTTCTCCTCGATACCCGCATATTCAACGCCGTCGCGTGAATGGCGAGCATGGAAGCCGAGTCACCGAGGGTACATTTTGAACGCCCGAATTCATTGAGGAAGAGGAAGAATTGCCGAATTTCCTAGATTTACCACCGTGCTTCAGTGCACTTGATGAAGATAATCGCCAGATATCCCGCATATCTTCAAAGAAAAAGAAAAGGAGAGATTAGCAGAGGAAGTCAAGCTCGCGAGAAAGCCAAAGATTTGTCCTCTCACCGAACCAACACACATACTCATCCTCATCTCGACGTGCTCTCCGATAGTGATGAGGACATGGACCCTATTGTCGCACAAGAAAAGTTGGACATGCAGCAAGCTCTTGCGAGAATCCACATTGATGCATGAGAAAGAGTTGATGGAAGGACTCAGAGAGTCCTCCAAATCACAAATGAGATTGATCCATTGGGAGTGGTACATCAGATTGCCACAGTTATTGTTGCAACCACTTCCCCAGTTCACTCAGAGGACGGATCTAAGGGAATTGGCGATGACACTGGGAACTTGGGCACCCAAGTTGAGCCAACCCATGTTGAAGGTGTCTTACCACCTGACCCCACGACTGAACACTCAAAGGAAACAGCCGGGAGTCTGGAGTAGAGTGACCCCAACATAAGTCACTCAGCTAGTGAGCCAACTGAGGGGGAAACTCACTCCACTGCAGCTAGGTCGGAGGATGTTGCAGATGACTCCACAATGCAGAAAGGAGGCGAAGTGGAGAAGGAAAAAGAAATAGAACAACAAAGCAAGTTGTCACTGATGAAGCTCGGACAGTTAAGTCTATCTCAGCTGAAGTGCCAACATCTTTGCAGGCTGAGGACGCTGCTGATGCAGTCGAGGCACAGGATGGATCTTCCCCGGGAGTTAACACTCTGGGCAATGAAAGTGCAATCCAAGGAGTTGAGACTCCTGTGGATGCCATCGCAGAAGACCCTAAGACAGTTGCGCCTGTCGAAGGGATTGTACAAGGCCCCGCTGCAGTTGAGACTGCAGGAGGTAATGAAGGCCTAAGGGAGGTTGAGACTTCCCTAGGTAAAAATCAAGGAGCTAAGAGCATTCCTCAGAACATAATTGCTGATTTAGAAGAGGAAATCAGCGCTCTTCATGACTCCCAGGATGATCCTGATACAACATTCTTGGGATCCGCAGATGAAGCTGAATCAACCCCTGCCAAAAAAGACTCAGTTGAGGATGTTCTACCAAGTACGAGCAAGCCAGAATTCAAGGCTGCTCGACAAACTTTCAATTTTGATGATGAACCAAATCCTCAGGCTTCATCATCTTCCGATGACACTGATGGTGCAGCTGAGGACACGCTAATTCATTTAGCAGAAAATACTGAGGCCGAAGAAGCTGTTGAGACAGCTGAGGCTCAGTCAGCTGGCCAACCCTCACACCAAGGCCTAGCTGGAACCGAGTCAGCTACGCAAGCTCCCAAAGCTGCAGCAGAGTCGACTCAACCAGGCACATCACATGATCGAATGACTGTACATTACATACCTTACGTCCGTGATGATGCTTTCGAAGAGACTTTTCCTTTTTCAATTGAGGTGTCTGACCTTGTAGAAGAAACAGCTCGTGAGTGGAAACGATACCACAAACCTGATCCAGTGATTCCCACTGACTCCATTGTCCCAACAGAGTTCAATTTTGATGTTGCTTGGCCGCCAGCTGAGACTGAGATAACAGCTGAAGTGCGTGAAGTTTTCAAGACTATCCTTGGAGAGATTGAGAAAATTGAAAGGCACCAGGCCTCGCTGGATATGCTACCGGACAACAGGGATGCCAACTCACAGCCGACTTTGAGAGGGATTGTGCCGAGGATCGAGAATGGTGTCAACAGAGAGTACGATGCGATTTGAACAAGTCGATACTTCAAAGCATTGTACAACAAAAATGCCGATCCGGAGCGCTGATAATGCTGACATGAAGAAGAGGATGCAAGAAAATATTGACATAATGCATGCCTCTCATACCACTGAAATGGAACTGCTGCGAGAATTTCACATGAAAGAACTTCTGCTTGTAGAGGAAAATATGAATGCCAAGTTCAGCCTCCTTATGGTCGAAATGAAACCGTGGCAGCCAATCCAAAGCCACCCGCTAGATTTCGAACAAAGATACCCACAACAGACTCCAAGCGTAACTCGCCTATCACCGCTTAGATTTCATGTCACAGGATGTTTCCTGTGGGTTCCACCTCCTTGATGATGCCAAAAAGGGGGAAGAGGAATACCTAAAGTCATGGAAAGGATCAATGGATGAGAAGGGGAGAAAGAGACAAATTGCTGAGAATAAGAGGAAACAAATTCAAGAACAAGAAGAAAAAGGGAAAAATCTGTTGAGGGGGAAGGATCAAAGGATATGACCCTAATGTTTGTCAAAACCCTCAACAAGGCCATGTCACAAACTAGCATAATCAAGAAACTTCCTATGACTCTCGCGCTCCAACACTCACAGCCTATGTCCGAGAAGAGAAAATCATGTAAGGTGGATGAAAGAGGTTGAAAGGAAAATGGATGCACGTGTTCTAGAAGTGTTGAAATAATCGAGGCATTCCGACAAGAAAAAGACACCGATGCCATTCCGATGACGGAATGAGCCAAGATCCATTGAAGAGTTTAAAACGCCGAGTCCGAGGGATACTTCAAGGATATGCCCATAGCCCTGCCTTGACATGTATCGAGAAAGGTCTGTTGCGAAGAAGTTTCGACAAGCAATGTACTACTAGTACACTACTGAAAGAAGAAGACTCCAGTACAATACACGCCCAGAGGAGGAGGAAGAAGTGGTGGAGGTAGAGGCTTTAAACCTAGACCTCTACCCAAAAACATTGAATACGTAGATCCGTGCAAGAAGGGAAGGATCTATCGGGCCGGGATGATGAAGTAGCCAATCGGGAAGTGGCTAGAAGAATGTTGAATATGCAAAAAGAATTGAAGAAGAGAACAAAAGACAAGATCAGCGGGCAAGAAAGACAGAAAGAAAAAGAAGAGATGAAGTCACAAGAGAGCTTACGAGAAGAAGAAAGCAAATCAAGATGAAAAGAATAGAAAGAGAGTAAGACATTTACGACAGAGTCAAGAAGAAATGAGGAGGCAAATAAGGCGATGAAGTTTGTTGTCCACCCTTCATGTATTTTACTATTGTAAATACATATGTATGTAAGTCTTCTCAGACGATGTTGAAAAAGAAATTTGTAATTTCTACATTTTTGCGTAGATATAGAATACTATGTTTGCTCGATACACATTGTAAACAATGTAAAGGACAAAATGTTATGATCAATAAAAAGATTGATTCTACGCATACATTCTCTCAGCATCGCATTGTCCAGATGTATCTTTGCCATTTACATTTTGTATGTTTTAAGTTTTGGCATCACAAAAAAAGGGGAAAATTGTTGGGAAATTTATTGTTTAGATTTGATGAATGCTATGTAAAACTTAGACTAGAAAGTTGGCACCCCATTTTCCTTGTAATTTGTATTGAATAGATAGGTTGTATGAGTCGAGTCAAGTCAGCTATGCCTGGATATACAAGAAGTCAACTAAAGACTAGATGAAGACTCACGTGAAGCTGGGAGCGTGGCAAGGAAGAAATGTCGGCGACTCGATCAAGGAGTATCACCGAGATACAAATCAGTCAAGAGTCACCAAGTCATCTCAAGAAGCCAAGTTCAAGTTGAAGTGACAGATGAGTCTTTCAATCATTGGAGCACTCCAAGTCACCCTCGGGGAAAAGGCAACCGCAAAGAGGAGTTAATCAAAAGAATCTGCTGCACGGAAGTCAAGAATATTACTTAATCAAGTAATACTTCCATGCCGCCATGTCTTAAAGTGCTCACCCCTTAATGTGCAAAAGGAATAAACCAATGGGAAGATCGCACTCGCGGTCGATTCTCAAAAGTCAACATTCATTTAATACGAGGAAATGTCAACATCAAGGAACTCGAATAAGACAAGCCAACGAACACAAGTGATTTTTGAAAATTAGCCTATCTCTTCAACGGGCGTATTTTTGAAAGTTCACTATAAAAGGCCGAGGAATCTCATTGAGAATGTAACTCAACCATGAACAATCAAGAAATTATTCAAACAGAATTCTAATATATTCTCAAATTATTCAAGCAAATCCTCAAGCCTACATCTCGAAGGAAATCGATCCAACACTAAGCTATGAAGGAAAGACAACTTCAAACCGTTGAAGAGGAAGCTTTTGAAGAATTAAAAGGGGTCTACATTCCAAGCGAGGATTGTAGAAAGGTTCAAGGTCGAACCGCCTCAAGTTATTGGAGGGCTTCGTGATCAAATCCAAGAAGCTTGAGCAAGCAGCCAAGTAACAAGGCAAATTACCTGGAAGAAGTTCTAGCCTGACGAGAAGCCACTGCGGTGACCGGGCGCATCGCCAGATCGAAGTCCTGGCGAGCAAGTCACCGTGGTGATCAAGACTTGTATCCTGACCGATAAACCACTTTGTACTGATCAATACTTAGTGGATTCCTCCAGAGTTGGAGAAGAGAGGAGAAGAATTACCCCATCTTCGAACCTCTATAAAAATTATTGTGTCATTTACATTTCGGCATTTTATTTCTCGATATCACTTTATATCTCATTGATAATTTGCTATCCAACCGATAATTAACAAAGTGCTAAAATCTAGTGTTTAAAACAAAGTTAAACCAAATTCCAGTGGTGTTAAGTCTTCGCTGAAAATCTTATCACAAATAAGTTAAGGTTTAGATTAAACAAATTGAAGTTATTCTATCAACGGCTCATTCGAGTCCTGGCTGAGTGGCTAATCACTGATTAACTAACTTAGTTGTCGTCCCCAAGGACTTAGCCGTGTATTTAACTCAGAATATTTTAAAAGGACTAAAATCGAAAATTGCAAGGCTTATTCAACCCTCCTTCTAAACTTACTCTCACCCTCGGGACCTACACCAACATACATATGGAACACAACTAAACTAAATAAGCAATATGATAAGATTAAACATGCAATGATTACATGCAACACAATTACATTAAATAAGCAAAATAGAATAGCAATAAAGACGCAATGATTATATGCAACACATTTACACTAAATAGGCAATATAATAGCAAGAAACATGCAATTATTAATTTTGTGAGGATGCACCAACTTATTCTTCAACCTGCAACAATTACATACTAAATAAGCATGGACCCAAAAAAGCAGAATTCAATGAATAAAATGCATCAAGCTTCTTGGAAAGAATTGAAAGCACGAGATATTCCAAATTTTTGTAGAGATAGATGTGATCGCAAATATAATCACATTCGCAATCACATGCAACATAATAAAAGGAAAAGAATCAAGACACAAGATGTAAAATCTATCTACAAGCAAACTAGCTTGTAGATGCCAATATGACAAAACTTTTCACTAATAAAACCGTTTGATTCTCAGATACATATGAATATTACAATCAATTAATAGAAAATAAATGAAAACTCCTATCTAGAGTAGATTTGATCTGTAACACAACTCATCTAATAATCAATGTGTATGGACTTCATTTATCACAAAACTAAAACTATGGATGAAAGTAAGTTTAACAAACACAAAGCACAGATCAATGTTATTGTTGGATTTAGTCACATTCGAGATCGCATTCAAGCATGCTGAAGTTCTTTGTGCTTGAATGACTCTAAACCTATCAACTCTCTTGTGTCTCTTGTATATTTCTCAGAGTAGTGAATGAGCACGTCCTATCTCCTTCATAGGCGTCCAAGACCTTCCAAAGAGTCCTAATAAACATGGAAAGAAGATATATACAATATATGACAAGACATCACTTATGTTAGAAACAAGATAAATATCAAAGAGTCCTAATATATGTATACCATATCAATATGAAATCTTTCCAATCTATTTACAACCTAATTTACCATAAGTCTATAAAGGCAAAACAAATCAAAGCACAATCTTTTTATTAGACAAAATATTGAGGCGCAGTAAAAATTACACCCTAACAATCTCCCCTTTTCTCGAGAAAAAACACATATCAAGCACAAATAATCAAACTCCCTAAATTGCATGTTGAATAAAGTCAAAACAAATGTAATCACATTGAAAATCAGAAAGAAAATCAACATAAATCAAGTTTTTATCAAGCAAAACCAAAAAATGTATTAGAAATATCCCTAACTAGATAATTGTTTCAACACAAAAGCCGACTTAAAATTTATACAAATCATCCTATAGACATATTAGTATATGTATGTCAAGTCCTTCAAATCAAATCAAGTCCTTCATCTCCTTCAACATTCCCAGAGTGTTAGCTGGAGCTTCTTCAAGATTAACTTCAGGATTAACACTTTTCCGTGATTAAATCCCCTACAAACAGCGCACAGTCCACCTTCCGCTTTTCTCCTCCTTGGGCCGTAGCTTGTAACCAATGATAGTTTACCCTGAGTGCGGAGAGCAAGAAAGTGAGTAATATGTTGCTCAAATAAAGCCAACCGAACTAAGAAAGCCATGTTAAATAGGTACATAGGGAATGTTAGGGAGAAATGTGAGTCGAATGTTGGCCACATTCGGGACTACATGGAACAGATCGAGCAACAGTGATCTCTCAAGGAATGGGGCATTTGTGATAGGAGTTTCAGGAGTCGAGGTGTGTCCCCAGATACACAAGAGGAATGTCCACTATTGTGTTCTTTGGATCGCAACAAACGGACGTGGAGACAGAACAGAACCTGTGAGTGAGGGCGTGACTTTCATCCTCCGCTTCGAACCTCAAACCCTTGAGACACCAGTAATTTTATAAATGAGGCCGGAATGGCAAAGACTGTGACTTCATAACGAGTATCATCAAAGAAAGTCACCTCCCTCAAAAACCAAACTTGCCAAAATTGAAGGGCAACCCTTCTCAATTCCTAAGACATGGTCCCTAAAGCGTGGGTTTTGGTCACAATGGAATTGTTTCCATGTAGGATACCAATTTGCACAGAGATTTTGTACAAAACTTACAAAATGAAGTAAGACGGAAGAGGGAAGTTTACGAGGATGTGTCGATTCATCGCGGTTTCAACTCCACGAAAGAATCGAGTCATCTCATCAGAGTCCGTGGGAACATACCGCCTTCTTCAAGTCAAGCATATCTAAGTACTCATTCATCACAAAGCTGGGATTGAAGTTATAGATCATGTTTCATACAAACACATTCCCATACTTGGGAGACCTCCGTATAGTAATCCTTTGGGGGACAAGTTCGCATAAAACCTCACAAACAAAAAGATCAACATACAAGTGTAGTTGGGTCTGTTGTAAGCAAATTTCTTTCCTCAAAAAAATCCATTCAAATTAAACCGAGCAAAGTGCTCATAATTCCGATATCTTTCTTCAACAAAGTTTCTAGCAAGCAAAACATGAAATTTGTTGCAGTAGAGAGGCGTATAAAAGTCTCGTAACGAGCTATACCTATTTCATATTTTCGAAGTCGGATGTCATCGATGACATCACATCTTTCTCAAGATCGCCTGACTAGCTTTGGTCTTTCTTGTTGATCATCTCATCACCAACTTTCATCAATTAGAGCATCATAGTCTTCCAAAGGGTCAGTTCTTTTTCGTGGCATCAAAAAGTCCTCAACGCTAAGTCATTGAATCTTGACTGACTCGACCGCATTGTTGAGATGTGAGCTAAGATGTGCCCACATCCGCCTCTAACACTTTTCTTCTTTTAGCTTTTCCTGCCAATCATCCTGAGCCGGGAGACACATCATCATCACTATCCTGGGGGAACATGTACCCTTTGGAGCCCTTCTGCTCAACCATAAATTGATTGACATTATCCCCGTAGTCTGGTAAACCACATGGGAGATAGAAATCATCTCCCTCATTTTAGAAGTATCCCCCAACTTCTTTCTTTTGTTTTTTAGTGGTAGTTTCTGGGGATGAATCGACAGCCAAAATCTTCGTGGGAGTAACTTCTTATGATTCGATCTCGCGAATATTAGATTTCCCATGTGGCCCATGCAACCGCTCAATGACTTCAAAACCGGGATAATCAACGTTGATTTCATTTTCCCGCTCCCCGAGAACGGCTAATAGGGATCCCTTCTGGAGTGGGAGCAGGATATAGATGAGAGGGCTGCTAGGGAGGGGAGAGGAGTCAAAGTGGGAGAAGGGTTTTTTATGTTGGAGAATAACCTATTGGGTGACCGAGGTTGGACTATTGCACGCACTCCGTGATGCTGCATCTCCAACACTCGAAGATTTTGGTAAAGATGGTGATGTACTCAACCGCATTTCTGCTTCAGGAACTAAGAGAGATGTAGAAACAAACCTGGGTCGAACCTTCCATGGTCGGAGATGTTTGGGGATCTTTGAATCGAGAGGGATATTGAGGATGCGCTGGCATCTCCTGATAAATATTTGATCAATGGTGTCGCTGTTTTTTCAAATGTTCGGGGCTTCCAAAGAATTTTGGGAGAAAGATGATGACTTACTCGGACTCACAACAAGTTCTAAGTATTTTAAACCAAACGTGCCACGACGGCATATATAGAGAGAGAGAGAGAGTAATCACAGAGAAAAAATCTGCCCACAAAAAAACTTTTGAAATACTGTGAGAAGAGTACTTTGATGATTCGTAATTAAATAGGACAGAGAAGAGGCATGTGAGGCACTACAAATCGCACATGCAAGAGGTTTCCATCATGAAACAAAGTCTCATAAAAAATATTAACTCTAATAAATCAAGAACTCTAGTTTAAAAGCCTCCAATTTAATGTCAAACTTCTTGATAAGGAAAGTAGGATCAAACTGCATTCTCCTCCCGATCCTAAATCGTGTTCTAATCCACTAATATAAATCCACAAAGATTTTGATAATTATGATAGAATAATTAATATTCAAATTATATATGGAAACAAAATCTCTAAATTTTAGCCAAAATCACCGTGGTATGCATTACCTAAAAATATGCCTAAAAGAGTAAACACCGCATACAAAAAACAGCATGGACTAGAGTAGTGGATATGCAGTTCAAATGTCGTCACATCTTGATTCACACATATACTAACAGATTCAATGAATCGCACCTGTAATCCCAGCTTTTCAAAATTTTAGCTTCTCAATTTTTCAAGTCTCGTGGAGGAGTTAAACTGCAATAGGTAGCTTTGTCAAATTCCGCAGGGTAAAGTCTTTTCACACGACGTTTTTTAGAGAGCAATAAGCTTGAAAAAATAGGTCACAAGGAATAGCATTACATAGCGGGTAGGTAGTTTTTTTCGTTGACTCCCAAACATGATCAAGACTTTATTTATAACTCAACCACTCGGTACACCATTTTTTGTACATTGAGAGATCAACTCACACTTTCGCTTTTCCAAGTAAAAAAACTTGTGACTAGTTTGAACTTTAGAATCCACTTCTTACAAAGTATTATGCACATATGAGCCCATTATGTAGGGATGACTAAAAAATCAAAAAGAAATATAGGAGAGAAGAGATATGCAAAGGTATGGATAAAGATGTTGAGATGTGATGTGTAATGATGTAACATCTCTGTGAGCAACATTCTCGTAGACCACACACCGAGAGATTTTCAAATTGGAAAACAATGTCATCAACGAAATTTCAAATAATCATGATGTCATGGTTTTTCTTTGAATAAACAGGATTTTATCAACATCACCACATTTAAAACCAATTTGAAGAGTGTACCTCAATTTATTCATCGCACTGCAAGCACTAGGAGCTATTAAGACCATAGAGATTTTTTGCTTATGCAATATGGTTAGCTTAAAAGTGGTCCTCAAATCCTTCGGGGTTGTTCTAACAAAGCTTTTTCATATAAAAAGCCCATTTAAAAATGCATCTTTACATCCATTTGGTGAAGAGTTAAAACTTAGATAAATATGCAACGGGCAAGAAACAATTGAATTGACTCAATACGGCTACAAAAGCTAATGTTTTTACCTCGAGCTACTAATCGCTTCATTGCTAAGAATTTTCCTGCATTCATCTATTTTTTTTAAAATCCATTTTGTTCTCCGATATTTACATCCTCCGCCTAGAACCAAAAACCATACATCATTTTTACAAATTGATCCAAGCCTTCTTTCATTTCATGAATCCAAATTCATCTTTTAATGCTTCATAACATTCCAGTTCTAAAATTAGACACAAAGCAACATGTTCTCACATGTACAATAATCAAGACATGAAAATCATTCTCACTATATCGCGATAACTTCACTTACCTTTCCTCTTTTTCTTATACCATCGAGCATTACCGATGATTTGAGATGTAGGGTGATTCTTTTTCTCAATTCCTGTAGATATATCTCTACCATGATCTATGATTATGTCATTAGACTCTTCAATATGTTCGCCTCGTCCGAATCGCATCAATTTCACAGCAAAGAAATAATGGATGGGCTCGATGTCATTACATTTGGTTCTACATTAGTTTTATGTGATTAGCTTCAGCCGCATTTGTGCTTATATCCGTTGCAGAAGAGGCAAATAGCTTCAAAAGAAAAATCGAAAGCAAATCACCGTTATCTTCTTCACTTTTTCTTGCAATATCCTGAAAGATCATCGAAGATATTATTTACAAATTCCATTATGGTCTTAGTACGAAGTTTATAAACTCGATAAACATGACTATTAGAGGCATAGCCTCAGAAAAAGGCATTTGTCACTCAAGTCAAACTTACTAAGATTATCACGTATCATTTAGAACATAAGACACACATAACCAAAAAAATGAAAAAGTATTTGAGGTTCGCTTCCTTCCCAAAAGTATTTCAGGTGGTCATTGAACTTCGCTCAAATACACACAATTTGTTATATGACAAGAAGTATTTAAAGGTTTTTCCTCAAAACCTTTTGAAAGTTTTTTAGAACTTAGCATAATACGGATATCTTTGTAATGTACGATTTATTCTTCATTATTCCATTTTGTTGTGGAGTTTTATGCGAAAAACTCAAGAGAAATCCCTTTCTATCGACTGGAAGCATTTGTTAAGATTTCAAACTCTTTACCATGGTCCGATCTAAGTCTAGCAATAGTTAGATTGTACAAATTACAAACCTTTTTATACCAGCCTTCTAAAATAATCAAAAGGTTTCAGATTTCTCATAAAAAAATATATTCAAGTATAACATGAAAAATCGTCTACAATCACATAAGAGTATTTCTACCACTAACACTCTCAACTCTATTGACTCATGAGATCCATATAAGTACTCCTAGACACCGGTGTGGAAATGTGATATCATTTGATGCGACACTCTCTTTTGTTTGCCTTTGACACGCTTTCCCACACATTAATATTGCTCATAGAAAGTTTTGGCAACCTATAATACTTCAAATTTCACAAGTTCCATTAAATTTTTGTATTAACATGACCTAACTTTGATGCCATATATCGACATTCATTCGTGGTGTGCATCATGGACACAATTGTTCATTACAATACTAATAATAGGTCGATGACCTCAAACCAAGAAGCGATACATGCATTTGATTCATCAAACACTTCACAAGAATTTTTATTGAACTTTACATAGAGATCATCATTACACATTTGACTTGGGCCGATGAGATTAGCATTAAGCACTAAAACATGTAGCATATCAGCCTCTAAAGGCCATCAACAATCGACGCCACTTTTCCAATGATTTTCCTTTGGCTTGACCGCACAGGTCACATTGCCACCATCGTATTCCTCATAGCCGCTAAATACCCAGTACATGTCATATGTCGTGAGTATCCACTATCAAAGTACCACTTATCATATAATGTTAGATCTCAAAGAAGTATAGATAAACATGGCATTTAACATCGCATTTTTAACCTGCATACAGATTTCAAAATTTGAAATGTGATTACAAGGATGTCGCAATATTTCCGGCGACATCTAACATCTGCACTTTGCTGCTGTTCTCGATTTCATTTTATAATGTAATGTCTTATATGTCCAGTAAAGTATACACAATAGTGACAAATGAAGGCGTGGTGTTTCGAATTTTAGACTTTTGGAGAAAAAACTCTTTTATTGTTGGAATAATCAAGATTCTCCATTCTCTTTGCTTTTACAAACATAGAGTTTTATAATCAAGTGCCACTTTTATTATCACTACCAAAGAGAGAATATCATCCAATTTTTGCTTTTCTGAATTGAACTTCATGGTTTCAAGGGATTTTTCCAATTTTTAATTTACCTTTTCAATGTACAGTAGATCTTTGCAAAGGCACCTAATCAGCTAGAGCAATCGACTTTTGTTCATCATTTTCTTTTCAGGAGACAATCATTCTCTTTTCTCTCGGTAAGCCTATTCATAATCGTTCCTTTGATCGAATCTTATATAGTTTTTTTACGCCTCTTCCAATCTTTCATTATCGAATCATCATCATGTTCAAGAGAATCGATACAGAATAGAGTTGAAACTGTAAAAATATCGCTTCAAAGATCATGTTTTTCGATGCGGTTCTCGTGATGCATCAATGAAGCGTGGTGATCACATTCGAGCCACACCCTGGGCAACACCGAGATTTATTTGCAGAGATTTCTTTCTTTCACAAGAGTGGCTAGAATACAGATCAACTTCCCGGTCATCAAGCTTTATTAGATTCATTATCACCAGAGTCACACCTGACTCATTCCTTTTTTCATAAGAAGAGTTGAAGTATCAGCAAGACAACGACCATACACGTTGCATGCCCTACAATTTACCAGGAATCCAAGAGTTTTAGTATCAACCTATTCGATTTTTCCTAAAATGACCGATTTTTATCTATGTAGTTCTTTAGTGGGAAATTTGTTGAAAATGGCTTAAACGGTTTTTTTCAATCGTAGCCCTCTTCTCGATTTTCGTTATAAAGAATTTATCAACCTTTGAAACATGGCCATAGTCATCATATAGAACTTTATTTTTCGATCTCATAAGTAGCTTCAAGAAAGTCATCATGAATTTCTGACTCGACTTGAAAAGCAACTAATTAAGCTCTCCATCTATTCGCAAAGATTCATCCTATGCCTATGGGGATTATCAGCAAGCTTCTCATGCCCAAAGTCAAGGTGTTATACTTATGATGATATTTTGATGTTATATCATACTGGAAGAGATTCTATCATTTTGTCAATTGCATTCATTGTAAACAATACCTGTATTTCAGGCTTCATTGGTAATATATACGCAGGCAATGTTTTCATCTTCCTACATTCTTAAGTTCTCAAACGTATTAGCAATAGAACTCCAGTTTTGTTCGTCGCAGACACCAGATGATCCCTCACAGCTGCTCAATCCCACGATTCGGGGCGTATGTAGTCACACATTTTGAAAATATTCCGATCCATCGTACAAAAGATAGCATTTAAGGTTTAATCGTTGATGCCATTAGTGCTGTGCTCATAAGAACAAACTCATACTACATAAGCAAATAAGCCTATACTACATAAAGAACTAATATACACGCGCATGCACTACGAACACATTAACTACATACACGCTATAAGCAACAAACCCATACTACATAAGCAATGCTCGTACTACATAAGCAACGGTATCATACACTACGACGCGCAATTCACTTCTTCTGACATTAATTACATAAGCAAGCCATAAGCAAATAAGCAAATACGTAACCGAACGAAGCACACCGATTTGCC